>VZSV01000018.1:7098418-7205512 GCA_013398735.1 Nothocercus julius | reverse complement strand
AGGTGGCCGCGCGGCGCCGCCGTCGCCTTAGTGACTGGGGGCTCGGGGGTCTTTGATTAAGTGGCTGTTCCTAGATTTAAACGTTTGGTCTGGTCAAATTCCCCACCTTGGGCTTGCAAGTGAATATAGAGGGTAAAATTCCGCCTCCTCGAGGAACAGCAGCCCGCGTGTTAGCGCCCGCTTCGGGGAAACGCCAAGTGTCACCCGAGGCGGCGGCGTCGCCCTGCCCGACCTGGCTCGGAGAGACGGGACGGGGGGCAGCAGCCAAGGACCGGCTCCGGCTCCTGCCTTCACGGTGGGCAGCCGCTTAGGGGAGGAAGGGAAGGAATTTCTGTCTATCCGTGGAGGGCTGGGGCGATCCCCTTGGGAATGGCAGGAGCCGCCTCTGGCTCCCGGGCAGTGCAGAAAGCAGTGCATCCCTGCGGAAGTGTCTGGGGAAGCCAGAGGCCGTCGACGAAAGGATGCAGGAGCACTGGGAAAAAAAGAAGAAAAAAAAAATATGTACCGAGACAGTAGGGAGAAAGAAAAAAGAAAAAAAAATAAATAAAGTTTATCATCCTGCAGTAGAAGCTGTCAGACCGAGAGGCATTGCCCATTTGATGCCATGCAGAGAAGGGATAAGCAGAGAAAAAAATAATATTGAATGTGAAAGAAGGGTTTTTTTAATAGATACTACTTAGAAGAAATCACCGAAAATTTCTGGGATTATACATGACTTGTTCTAAAGACACATTTTGTGCAATTGTTAATGCCTCTGAAAAAAGTCAAGTATTATTTGGGAATGTTTGCTTTTTAATCATTAGTTAGGTGTCACCCTCACCACCTTCTGTGTGCAAGGCAGTGTGGTAGGACCAATTGTTCTGATGAGACTATTCATCAAAGTTAAAACATTTCCAGCAAATCATAACTATGAGTTCAAATTACCAAGAAGAGGAGAAGATGGATCTTCTTAACCAGAATATAATATTCATCTGCTGCCCCACCCACAGTGTTGACACTTATCCTTCCCCCCCTTGCAGGTTAAGACATTAAGCACACGTATCTTGCTTCTGCAAATTAAGGAAAAAAAATCTACAGCTATCCAGCCATGACAAAGAACATTTGTCTGATGCCACTTTTTAAATCATTATGTGCGTTGCCTGCTAGAATCTCCATGGTTACCATAGGTGCTACAGATATATTTTTGCTTCAGTACTTCGGAGAGAAAATTTCTATAGAATAATTTAGGAGCATAATTCTCCTTTGCATTATCATCTATATTACACTTAATTTGTTCTCACTGATTTACAGACAAGAGATGGAAAAAAATAGCTCAAGGAGTAACAACTCCTTCATATCCTGATTTGTTTTGGACTCCAAATTCCTTGAGAAAGGCACAGTGTTTTTCACATGTGTCTTTAGTTGCCAGCCCACTAGGAATAGAGCAGGGCACTCTGTAGAAAGGTATTGCAGAGAAATGATTAGCTGATACATGAGTTACCTGAAAGAGCTCTAGGAAGTCATGAGAAAGATATAAAACCTAGGTGGATAGCTCTGTTCAGTGCTTTAATTGTGGAAATAACTAGCAAAGAAAAAACGAAGTTTTAATAAGGAATTAGGGCACAGATCCCAGCTGTTGTTTCAGGCAAAGGGCACAACTCAAAAAAAAAGGTATCTGAGGAACTATGAGGCCAAACAGGTAGCAAATGATGGGCAGAGGGAATTACCTGTTCCAGCAGGGGTAAGCGATAGCAATCTTAGTGGTAAAAGGAAAGGTGAATTAAGTGCTGAACTGCAAACTGCTGGTTTGGAGGGAGTATCGTGCACTGCAAGAGCAAGAGCATCCACGGTAAAGAGGAAGTCAGTGTTTGCAGACTCACTGTTGTCATTTGCAATCTCTGGCAAAAACAGAAATAAGAAACCGATTCTGTCCTCTGCGGGAGTCTGCGCACCTCAGCTGCAGGACAGGAACCTGCTGCACAACTTTTGCACCAGCCTGAGCTTACAGGAGATCGAGACAGGAACAGTTGTTAGCTGCACTGCCAGTCACGACCGCAAAGAAATCGGAAATGAGTGGAGAAAAGAAGTGAGCACAGCAGTGGTCACATCTCCAGCACCGAGTCCGGGAAAGTAACATGAGACCGGATTAAACCAGCAGAGGTTTTCTGCGTTGCTGAAGGGTTATACGTGAAGTTATACGTGGCCAGTGTCCCACAGCACCTGTGCAGTCCAAAGCAATGGGTCGGAACTAGGGAGACAACAAGGCAGCCGACTGGGGAAAATGGAGAAAAATGTTTTGTATTAACTAACATACTACGGCACCCCTTTGGTTCTCAAAATATCGTTTCTTGTATGAATTCAGCTGAATTCAGCTGCCAGCGTTAATCTATGCTTAGATAACTTGTCAGAAGAAGTACATGTACACAATGTGTGCCCAAACAGAGCTTGCTCTAAAATAAAAATAATACAGTCAAAGATTGTTTTCACTTTAGGCATGGTAATCTAGTAACTGTAATATACAGTTCATTTATAAACTTAAGAGAACAAGCCTGACCTTGTAATGATCTATGAATTTCATGGTTCATAAATAAATAAGTAAATACAGGAGCAAACTAAACCATATCAGAAACAGACAATAGCAAAAGAAATATAATCGTGGCTTTTCCTAGTAGGAATTTACAGTCTTTTGAATACAAAATGCACCTCATTTTTGTTACAGACATCAATAAGTCACTACTTACTCTCTTTCAGAAACTTTCAGAAAAGAAAGCCCCGTAGCAAATCAGTGTGCAGCTTCTGATGCAATTGGGATCTTGGCAGGAAAAAAAGATCACAAGGTAGTTTTTAAGTGGGAGATTTCTACTGGCATGTGAGTAAGGGATTTCACATTCCAGTTTTATAACTGGCATCTGATCAGCATGTTATCAACAGCATGAAAGATATAGGGCCTCATCATGGAGCCCTTATAGAAAAGGCTCACTGTTAGAAATATCATTATAAAAAAAAAAAAAAAAAGAGGTGTAAGGAAAAGTAAGAGGTCACGTAGTCTTATTCTCTGCTCCACAAGCAAGATCAGTTACACATGTATCGTTTTTGGCATGTATGTGTTTAATGCAATGAAGATTGTGTAGTTCTTCATAGCAATTTATTTAAAATATTTGATTGTTTTACCATAAGAAAAATTTCAACAATATTTGCTTTAAATGTCATTTACTGCAATTTAAGCCTGTTACTTATTGCCAAGTTACACTGGAAACAGCAATCTAATTTTAGTTTCTTTTTGCATCAAGCAGCTAAATATCCCAAAATCATTAATTTGTTGCTCCTCAGACTTCTTTTCCACCTTCAAAATAGCACTGTTTTTTAAGCTGTCCCTCATAGGTTGTGTTTCCTATTTGCCTGTTACTCTCTCCTTCCTTGGGCTCCCTCCAGCTGGCCCACATTACCTGCAGTGCGCTGCTGAAGGACACACTAGCTAAGGCTAAAGACAGTTATAAATAGGGGGAAAGCTGCCTTTTGTGTCCTGCAGATACTGTTGAATGTTACTATCATTATTATACTCCAGTCAATTGCATGAAAACTGGAATTAATCTGGAAACGTTTTCATGTGAGGCAGAGTTTTCTTCTGGAGTAATACTGCAGTTAACAAGACTGAGAATTTATCTCAGGGAGTTGAATAGTGTCACCAGGTTGAACGACAGCTGCTGGAGAGCAATCTGAGTGTGTTTGGAAAAGCAAAACACAACAGAACAGCTCTTAGGTCATTTATTTATTTATATATTTATTTTTCAGATGAGATTATTGACAAATGTATCAATTTAATACTGCAAGTTACTGGCTATGATAGCAACCAGCATTCTAGCAAGATAAAATCATTTCTTCAGAAAGATGTGTCAATAAATAATGTATTTTTTTTAAGAACTATCTACTTCCATCTGCTAATTAAGTTGATCTAACTTAGAACAAAATAAAAATGACTTTCTTATACAGAAACATAGAACATCTTTTTATAAAGCAAAACCCCTTCATATTTGGTTTACCAGCTTCATTATTATTACTGCTTTTTTTTTTTTTTTTTCATTTCAATGGCTAATTTCAACATCCATTGCAAATATTTGGGAGACTTGAAGCCCCTGCAGTATTTTACATGGCAGTTGTTTTTCCCAACCCATATATTTGCCCCAGATACGATTTGATAGTTAGGCTTTACTTTGGACATCACTTTGGACTATGCTGCCCACTATACTATTTCAAATTAGAGAAGGTCTGATTTAAACTTGAATGAGAGATTTCTGCTGGAAATCCCAATATTGTATGAAGTACTTTGATGCTAAAATAAATGGCCGCATACTTGTCTACCAAAATTCTTCAGCTTCACTTTGCTAAAGATCCTTGACTCCCTATTCTTACACAATGTAACACTGCATTATTCATTAGCTGCTTTGCCTCAAAACAGAGAGAAAAGCCTTAAAGAAATGTTTAAAGTGGCTCTTAAAAGGAACCTGTAGGAATTTGTTCAATCCGTTGAAGTTTATAAAAAGGTTTTTGTGGCTGAGAATATGCTAGCATAAGTATCACATTGCTATGACATTATTTTGTTCTCAGTTATCTAACTTGTTAAGAACATATTGGAGTAATGTGGCAATACTGCCGCATATGAGATCTTCAATATTGAGCTGAATGTTCTTGGGGTGGTTTACACTGCTTCTTGTCCCACAAAAAAATAAGCATTCCTGGTGGTTAGTAACCCAATACAATCTACAGATAGCACCTACTCCTATTTACATGTTTAAATGGGTAGGAGAACAATGTGCTGTACATTGGAGGATTAAGAAAAATATTATAAAAATAAGCATGCATTGCAACTCATATAGATTACATGCTGGCTTCTGTATTATCTTTTATCTTTTCAGTTACTTGTAGAACATATTTAGGATCTGTCAAAAGAAACGAGAGTAACTTTTTATTAAAAACTTATTTGCTAGAAGCTGATTATGTCAGTAGCGAATTATTGCTCCTCCTGTGTGTGCTAGTCATATTCAATCTGTTAATTAGGCCATGAAAAGCAACTTACTGGTTTATGAATCAAAAAAAAATTTTTTTCAAGTAACACATTATTCTTGTCTTACTCTTCTGATGCCATTTATATTAAGCTTCATATTCCTTTGGAAAAAGTCAGGAGAAATTGTACTAGTTTGGAGTACGCTCTGGCCGGAACAGAAGTATGGACTACATCTCACAAGCCAAAAGCACAGTCCAAGCATCTCATCAACCCTCAGATTTTGTGATTTCATTGTGATTTATTTCTGAATAGCCATAAAAAAGCCACACTAAATTAAAAATTGAAATAATTACCAAGAGCCAGGAAGTACTGAGTTAAGTATGATAATATGAGCTTGCACAGGATGTTATATTTAGCACTCACAGTAACAATTATGCACAGCATAAGGAGAAAAGAACTCTTGAGCACATCCATTTATTTATTTATATTTTAATTTAGAAGTTGTGGCCTTTTGCAATAAAGCCCACTAAAAGGCATGTTTAAGGGTCAGAAATTCAGCTGCTGCTATTTTCCAAACTTCTTGGGAGCTACATTGATCTACAGCACAGTGGACATTGCTTTACTTACAAGCAAACCCAGCCTCCCTGCTAGCCAAACAAGCTTCCTTAAATAATAAATAACTGCAATCCCAAATTCACGCGGTATTTGCAACTAAGAAAGCATTTACTGGACAGCAGTGACATTCCCTTTAATTTAGTATTATCTTTTCCCTCCACTACAGGGCCATGTTTTAAGACCCTGCAGCTGTGTGACAGACTTTCTGCCCTGGAGCAAACTGACCAAAGAGTGGTGCCTTTCACCATTTTTGTTCGATTACAGTTTATTGGATGGTCTTATATCTTGGCTTCTAAAACCTTGTTTACCCACTTTGATGTTATCACTGCTGGAGAACAGAATTTGACCATGTGTATCTATACTGCAAATCACAAAAAAACTTCATTTAAAAAGCTCTATCAGAATAAAAAAATAAAAATTACGATAAATAAGAAACAAACCCATGCTCTGCCTATGTCTTTTAATAGGCTTTGAGAACTGCAATTGCCCTTAATCACACAAGTCACCTTCGTGTAACTCTGAGATCTTGTTTAGTAATGAGCTTTACACATCTTTCAGAGAACAATAAATCAAACTTTGACTTTTCTAAATTGCTCCTCTTCAATCAGGCATGAATTTCATCCTCAAGCTGGATTGCCTGAAGGGCAACAACAGACCTTAACTTCACTTTTTCTGATCAAACTTTCAGTAGCAGAAAACTAATGGGTGTGATCTGTCACATGTAAATGCACTAATTCCCCTTAGAACCTTTATCCTTTTATAGGAGATTTTAATTTCATTTCTATGCAATGTTTCTTTAATAGTTTTAATTAAGAGATGACCATACATGCAAAGCCTGCTTTTCCCATACCTTTTTTTTTCCTTCTATGACAAATCACCCTATAAAAACATCTGCAAAATGCAGCATGTTAGTTTTTACAGGTATAAATCACTACTGAAATGGTCAGGTAATGATGATGGTGGCAATCTTTCAGTTCTTTGGAACCCGTGCACAGAGCATCAAAATTAATGGGAAATCTTTCAAAACAGAACATAAGGAGTAGCTCAGACACTAGTGCTCTGATTCTGGGCAGCAAGATTCTTACTACTTCTGACCACTAGATTTTATGGTGATTTTTTTTATTTTTCATGGTATTTGCATTGTCACTCGATTATTTGCTCTTATCCTCGTTCACCAAAGCTTATGTTATTGGGATGGGAAGAGGGATGAAAACTGATTAGGGAGCCCACTCTGGAAACTCCGGGTGCTAGTTGGGAAATGCCAGCCTGGGACAAGTGAATAATGAGGCTCTTACTGGCACACAACAAATTAATTTTTGGTCTCAAGAGAGTATTCTATGGGTGTGAAAATCAGCTTCATAACAAAAAGCTGTGATTGTCACTCTTATGAATCTGAAAATAAAAGTAGAGTTGAACAGCAAAAGGAAGAAAACTCCCTGCAAGAATTGGGTTCTGTAGATTAGGTGTGACATCGCTTTATAGACAGTATAAGGAAAACCTTTTTTGTTTTCCTTTTTGCAGATCCCTAGAAGACCTTATTCTGCAAGCCCAAAGCCTAAACTCTTACGTGGGTTATTCTAAGATAACTGGTAGCATTAAAAACTAGCACTGGGTGCTTGCATGGTCCCATAAGCAAACCTAGTTCGTGAAATAAAATGGACAATGCGGAGCAGATAATAAAAGCCCATGGAAACTGGAGCTCCGAAGGCAGCGAGGCACCAGTGTCGTCAGGGTGAACAAGGGCATCCTTCTGGGAGCAGGGGCTGTTCTGAGGGCGCTCTAACCATTATAGAGGAGGGTCGGGATGACTCTTGCTTGTTGTGCTCTCTTGGGCTCAGTAAATTTTCTTCCGCGCAAAGTGGAACACCTTCAGCAAGATGGACTGAAGATACCCTTCGCTTAAACTAGTCCTTGGGTGGTGTCGAGGGGATTTTCCTTCTACGTGGGGCTCAAACCACTTCAGAGGAGGAGGAAATTGAGCTCTGGCTTTCTGTATGCTAGTATCTTAGTCCCCTAAGATACTGAATAAAAGGAGGGCATCTTCCTGTAATTTAAAAGAAAAGATGCTATCCTCTCTTTCCTTCCCTTTCTCAATCTGTGGAGCAGGGCAGAATTTAGAATGTACTCCGCTCTTAAGCCATTTCTTATCAACTTTCCACTGAACTTGTTAGTTTGCACAGATTGCATTTTGAGGAGGAAACAAAGAATCTGACTGTAGTGGCTTAAAGATGTTACTTACCCCAAAGTTTGCCCAGTGCTTTTGCCAAAGGTTGCTTATTTCTTACCAGAGAGGTGAATGATAGTGTTTGTTCTCTTAGCTGTTCCATTTAACAGTTATAATTAATTTAGTATGTGGGACACGGCAGCAGAGGCAGACATATAGCTGGGATTCCAAGTTTTTAAAGATGTATCATTTTTTTCTGAGAAATGTTCTAACCCAAACAAATTACTTTCATATAAATTTAGGGGAAAAAAAAGAAAAAAAAGTCTTTAAATAGAGCAAGTTTGCGATATTACTATAGTCTTGTGGCACCTGCCACTTCCTTCCAAGAAAGGGCAGCCCTTCGTGCTCCTTGGAAAGCAAAAACTGCTATGGATTTGGCCATTATGTCAAATGCAAAATGCAACAGTCTTGTCACGTCCATGCTAGATTCAGCTTGATGCAGTTCTGCCTTTTCAGTTAATTTTCACAGAGCCTGAGCCATGTGGCCACCTGCTGAATCTCTCTTTTGATGAGCATTTAAAGAACCCTTTGTGTGCATCAGCTGGGCTCCTTCAGCTCCTCTGCAACAGTTTTGCTGGGGCTTTTCTTAAACCTCTCCAAGAGTTTTCTGGGGATAATTTGAGGAGCTTTCAAGTCACGAAAAGATGGTCAAATTCAAATCATTTTTGATTTATCTCATTTATATTTTCTTCCATTGTTGGGTGATAGATATTAATAGAGACAGGTGTAAGCTGCCATTTTCAAATACAATCTGCATCATGGTAGAAGAAACTGCAGTACTAAGTTGTAGGGACTACCTGCAGAATTCAAATTTGCTTTAACTTCAGGGTTCACTTTTAATAATTGGTTAAAATTAGCTGATTTTTGCAATTTTTTATAGAATTCTTTGCCCAAAGAAAGCTTACAAATACCATAATGTGTTACCCCATAGTGTGCTACCCATCACCATAGTACACTATGCTATTTTTGGCTTGTCTGTAATTAAGATTTTATATATCTTCATAGAAATCTTGTTTCTTAGCTGTTTTCAAACAAACACTTGACACTGCTTGACATGAAATAGAAGCAGGTAGAGACTGCAGTGAGAAGGAAATTTAAAAACTTCAAAACCTGTGGTGGGAGACTATTTTGGAAATAGAAGTAAAGAGGTTCATCTTGACTCTTATCTGTACTAGATGAAGTGATTGCCTACATTAAAAGACAGGAATCATTCCGGTATGAGTCCAGCAGTCCTGAAGTGACCCCAGATATATCAGTTTACTCCATTTAAATGAAAATTAAATTTATTCAATGCCTGTGTTCCCACATAGTGTCTCAATCCCAGAACTTTCCACCTTGATTTAAAGTTGCCATCAATCCTATAGGGTTTCTTTAACTGTTGCCTTCTGACACAGTTGTCATATGACACAGGTGATCTGCCCAATAATCATCAGGTCTTGCTAGCCAGAAATAGGCTTAAATCAAAAGCAATTTTCCTGTCAGTTCCCTAAGCTGCAAGCGTAAAACAGGTAGATGTGACTGTCATGTTTGTGTCCTTGGTTGCTGCTCCCACAGCATCAATTTCACCAGCAGCTTTCATCTCCCTCATGTAAACGAAACCTTTCTATCATACATCATCTTCCCTGTTAAAAAAATACACTGTAAGGGCTGATGGAGTTAGCTGTAATAAATTTGCACTAGTGCCCATAAGCGCCCTTATGGAGTTAGTTGTAATAAATCTGCAACTGTCAGAAAGGAACATACTGCATGGTTTTATAAGTACCACGGTGGCAGATCGACAAGAAAAAAGGCTGTGGGATTTATTTCTCCAAAAGATGGCTTCCATATCCCTCAAGTTAAATGGATGTCTCTGTTGGCTCTGCAAGGAATACAGCTTTTAACATTTCTCCAGCCAGCCAGTAGAGGACCATGACCACCTAGCTCTGTTAGAGACTTCACTCAGCAGAAAGACAGAGAACTCTTTCCCATCTATGTTTTGGTCCATGGATAAGGCTAACCCCTTGTTAGGCTAACTTCCACCTTGAAAAATTTTAGTAAATTTTTACTTTTATTGTCCAGTAATAACTCTATGTTCACTTTCATTAGATTCCAAACTGTTAACCACTATTTTTTCAGTAAAGTGTCAATGGTCTGTTGTTCCAGGGCATAACTCCTTCGGGCTCTGAACTGCAGTCCTTTCAGCATGCCAGAGACCACTAGTTAGGCACCTAGAAGTTTTGTTCAAATCGTAGTTTCTGAGCTTAAGTCTTCTCACATAAACCACTGATGATTTCCAAATCTACTTAACCGTAAGGCTAGCAGCCTTATTTTAGTTGTATAGAAGCATATTAACTCTAGTTCTTACCCTGTTCTAAATGTAAAACATTTCATTCTCGTTCTGCCAAAAATTTGTCACTCACTTTTTAGTTGCTGTTAGTAAAACATATAGTGTTCTGCATCTTGTAACTGCTGACACACAGTGCCAATATCCAGTATAGATTCATCTCTCTAAGGACAGCAAATGGTCTGCTTGCTGATTCAAATCTAACCAGAAATAATATAGACTAAGAAAATCTAAAAAGGAAAAAAATAGTGAATAACATGAGAGTCAGGAATTTAACAGCTGAAGTAACAAATGCAAAGAGGAGAAAAATCAATACATCAATAAGTAATAAGAGTAATGAACTGCAGCCTGAGGATCAGACTAACTTCAGAAACCTCTTTCATAATGTTTTTCCTGTTTAATCAATTGTTTTTAGGTTGAAGAATTTATATGTGCCCATATCTTAAGGCAGGTCACAGAGGTGAATGAGTACAGTATATTCAAAATTAGCAACTTGAAAAAATGTAGTGATTGTTGAGCTGAAAGAGATTCTTCACTGGATGATTTTACTGGGACACAGTATGAACATTTGAGTAGAGGCATAGCATAAAGAGGTCAAAACTGACCAAAGCGGCCTCATAACGGGCTAAAACCAAAGCCCCGTCCTCAGGGCCTTCATTTTACCTGTGCCTTGAGCACCCGCAGGCCGGGAGGCTCTTTGCACCCCCGTGTACAGACGACAGCTTCTGCTTCACAGCCAGAGCTGAACAGGCTTCTGCCCGAACGGGGAATGGCTAAAGATCTGCAGTGCCCCGGTGCTAAAAGCGCCTCTCTGGCCGCTTCCCTGGCCAGGCAGGATGCTCTCCTTCCTCCGAGCGCGCCAGTGACTAACAGGAAGCGCTGCCTTCCTTCCCGCTCCCAGCTGCTGCCCCCACAACATCCCCTGCCTTTCCTCCCGGGCCAGCCCAACCAGATTCCAGCATCCGTGCACACACACCACTTGGAAAAAAAAGGATCTTGCCATTTCACATGGATATAATAAAATATATATATATATATTTTTTCCTTCTAAACCACTGTGGATCGTGCATGAACAACCACCATGTTTAACCCAGTTGTGAGTATATTTCAGCTGTAGGGGAGTGATGTATAATTAACATTGTTCTGATAATTATTGCAGTACCTAAATGTTTGAAGCCTGTGGATCAATTACAGTTTTGAAAAGCAATGGCACGGACACTTTTGAGCTTGAAATATATCACTGTAACCTTTTTATCAGTAGGTTTAATATGTTCGCAGATTTTTTTTATTTTAGCGGTTGTGTTCATGTTTCACCCCTGTAGTAATGGGCTTTTCCCTGTGATGACTCACAGGAAAGAGAATCTCCACCCAGTCTTTCACATCAAAAAATGCAGAAGTTCCCCAACTTTTTTACTGCAAAAAAATTACAGTGCTTGTAGAGAAGAACTTAATGCACCCACAAACACTTGCGTAAATATGCGATTATATGGAATTTCTTTGTGTGAGGAGTGATGGCCTTACTGCAACCCAGTGACTTCAGCACCAAATCTGGACTTACACTAGGACACCCAGCGGAATTTGACTGCTCTTCAAAGCAAGGCTAATTTGTAATGTAAAATTAGCTTCTTGTTTCCTCCTTGATTTTCACTAATAAAGTTAGAGACATACATAATGCCTTAAAGGTGCATGAAGAGAAATGCCCCTTCCATGAGGAGATTACAATCAAAAATACGAAATAAAAACACAATGCAAAGAACTATTGCCAGGAGGCAATAATTTTTTTTCTTCCATGGACTATGCTTTTCTATGGGACATGCGCTTAGGAATTCATAATCTACAATCAGTCCCAGTTAAGTACTTTGTTTCTTTTAAAGTTGTAAATAGCAACGCCTAGCGGATTAGCATTGAAACATTTTATGGGAGAAATGCATCCTAGGAAGGATTTGAATGGAGATAGCATTGTGATTTCTTCCAAAAGACTTATCAGAGAAGAATTTACAACAGAGAAGAATACCTCATGCCTTTTCATCACAGTTACTTTCTGAAAAAATGAGTACTGAAGAAAGATAAGGAAACTTTCGGGTAGACTATTTTATTATCAAATAGCAACTTCACTCCACCCTTCCCCTGTATTTGGCTTCTCATAGAGTGCCTGGAGCTGCTGTTTTGTTCCAAGACTACCCTCAGAAAAATCCCCTGCCATTATCAGACATGCTAAGAAAAGAAAGAAATGTTCCAAAGAGGAAAAGCGTAATTAACTGCCATCCATCAATCAGGAGAGGTACCTCTTTAGCTTGACTGAAAGCTAATGTAGCTTTCCACTGAACCCTAACTGGCTGCATGTGCTGAAACTGAGCCATGGACACATCCAGTAGCACTTTTCCCCAAGCAGAAGTTTGAGCTGAGATTTACATCCATCTCAATTACTTAAAGAGTTTCCCTGAAGATAAAGTAATTGTTTCAACTTGTATTTAAGTGAGAGCACTCCGTTTTGGTAATTCTTACTTAGGTCATGTTAAAATTAAACTGTTACCATAATTCTTCCCATCAGTTTTTAATCTTCGGATTAGCTCAGAACGGGGCCTGTTCCCACTAGCAGAAGGGCTTTGCTATAGACTCCAGTGGTGGGAGAGAAGGTTGTGCTGTCCTTGGAGCCACTGTGCCTCCCTTGCTGAAGGGAGATAGGACCCAGAACCTGCTGAGCGTTTCCATGAGAATAAAAAGCCTGCAAGATAAACTCACAGATCTTGTAACTCGCACGCATGTAGAATTCACACTCATTGTAATTATTCTTGTAATTACAAGGAACTCATCATTCCTGCAGTTTTGTAGAGAAATAAAGTACATGTGTCACCGGCAGGTGGCCAAAAAGAGGGAACAGTTTGTCAAACATTTCTTCTCACTGAATGATACCTACGGGAACAGAAGGGGTATTAACGGGGTGGTCAGGCCCCAGAGGCTGAGTCCGTTCAGGGGCCTCGCCAGAGCAGGCCGTTGAAATGACCTTTACCAGGGGCAGCTGAGGCCTGCGGTTCGGTACCTCCTGCCATCGCACATTCATACCTGGACAGGGAGCAGACACGGGGGAAAGTTAGGTGGAGAGGAGGCTGCAGGGGAACGCCAGGGAACCCCACCTAGCACCCCTCGCTTGCTGCTCTCCACACAAACAACCAACGAATGAAAGCAGCAGTGGCAGAGGAGCAAGTTCTTCCTCCCGCCAGGGCATGGGACAAGGCAGTGCGCTGTACAGCAATGGTCTCTCTCACATGACCAAGCACCCACAGACTCATTCAGACAGAAACACAGCAGCAGCTGTGATAGAGACCTGATATAGGTCTGTATCTGGCTGCTCTTCTTGCTCCCTGCTCACAAGCATGGTCAAGAAGCATGCCTCCCTCCTCTCCTTCTCCTTGCGACCTGCTTCTTGGAATATCCGTAGGAAAGGTTGCCCGGGCTATGCAGAAGCATCCCACAGACCAGATGTGGCCAGTGGTTGAACCTTGACTATGGTCCACCCCACCGACTATGCTGGGAGCTGGGCCAACGTTAAGAGCTTATGAAAAATCACCGCCTATGTCTGTACTCTTATTCTACCCTCAGTCTTTGTACAAACCTTCTCTCCACAATAAAACACCTTCTGCTCACAGAAGGCCTACCCAATCCTATCTCTGTAAACTCGGACGCTGGGCACCGTTATAAAGGAAATTTTCAGCTCCCCAGGATTAATATAATACATGGCTTATGGCTTCTGGAGTCATCAGTCCTTAGCAGAAACTAAGGGAGACCAGCATGAATGAGCTGAAGAATTATTCTGAACTCATAATCCTCACAACTGTAACCAGTTTTCTTTTTCCTTGGTTACTGCATTTGTTGTTGTGACTCTACATTGTGAGACAAAAACTCAGTAGACAAAAGATGGAATTAGGTCCTACTAACTCAGCTGCAATTTAGCTACTTGCTACATATAGCGGCCACAGGGAGATAGTTGCAGAATGTTATGAAGGAATGAATTCCTGCATCCCAGTGTTGAGGTGGGAAAAGGTAGTGGGTTTTCGCTGAGATGCTACAGCATGGTGTGTGATATAGTTTAACAATTAAAATTGCTACAATGTAAACATTTCTCCCCATGGGTAATATACCTTGTTTAGAAAGGCAATATTACTTAGTTAAGCCCATTACTTGAGCTTAAAATGCTTTTTTGGAGGTAAAAAGAACTAGGAAATAGGCTGGTTGAGGCCAAGCCTATCGGGACCAGGAAGGATGTTGGAATTCAGATTTACAGTAGTTAAAAAAAAAAAAAAAAAAAAGGATGACAAAGCAGAACTTTAAAAAGTCTTTCAGATGGAAAGCTTTGCACAGGAAAGGAAGGGACAGGCTGGAGGGTGCAGCTTGCTAAGGAGAGGAGATAGGAAACAATGCTGTTATTGTAGCTGCGGGGCTGATGAAGGTCAGACAAGATAAGTTCCAGTTTGCCTGCTCTCAAAACACACATGGAAGGTCAGGGACTTTCAGTGAATAAAAGATGAGTTAGGCAAGGAACACTGTGGCCAGAGAGTTTGCTCTGTTTCAGTGAATTGTAATCCAGGGCACTTTATCTTTTTTCAAGTGGAAGACAGCATAATCAGCAACTTCATGCAAAGAATACTGTCCTAACTTAAGACTCACCACATGGCTTCTGAAGAATAACCTGAAACCTGAAAAGCTGTAAGAAGGGTCTGACCCTTTGTCGATATGAAGGTTGAACTCTCAGGCAACATTGCTAAGCAGAATATTTCCACCTTGAATATATGTTTTTGTGACCTCTGGTTGAAGAACTGCACCTTGTCTTTAATGGGACACTAGTGACAACATTCCCAAGGGCAGCAGACCATAACTGGATCTTGTGAAAGTAACTGTGGAGGGAGAGAGACCCAAAGGGACACTGTGTTAAATTTATTTCAGAGGAGTTTCTTCTACAAATCTCTCTCGCAGGAAACAATATATATTTGTATACGTTAGCATTCTTTACCTGGTATTATTAGATATATAGAACATGCCTAAGTTCACTGCTATTTAGCTGTCCCTCCTTTAGCATTCCTAGATCTTGCCAGCATGTCTGCTTCTACCGAAACAAAGGTTAATTAAACATATCCGCCCAGTAGTGCAAGGCGTGAACATTGCAGTCTGGCCCAGAGCTACCTTTTTCAGCTGTCAGCACTGACAGACGCTTGGAACCGCAAGCTAGGCCTCAAGCAAAACTAGTTTCAGCAGAAACTGCCTGTTTTAATGAACGAAAAAAGTCCTTCCCCACATTTAGGGTTTCAGCTTGTACTTGTACCTAATTTCAGCAAGAAATGTTCTATTGGTATTTTGCAAGTTGCACGATCCAAGATTCTTGGATCTTTACGGTGCCATGATTAACACATAATATGGAATGTAGGGAAAAATGTACCTTGCCTGCATTACTAACTCCACCTTTTTTAATTAATATAGCCGAAGATAACTGATAGTGCATTTTTCATCACTTGTGGTAGTCATTAATTTTATACCTTTCACAGTACTTGCATAATGGAATTAAGTTGGTCAACCCCTCATCTTGCATTTCTTTTCACTTTCTTTTCTTTTCCTGTTTCTGATGTGTAAGCAACATATTACTACAAATGCTTTCTCTATTCTGCAAATCAAATCTACTTAACAGTTTACTTATTACATTAACACTTCAAAAGTACCTCAGTTTCTCTCCTGTTTTACAGGGAATGAAAGAAAATAACAAATATCTTTCAAAAACACATATTGCTGCCATGCCTATAATCCCCACTGCTGCAAATAATTGACATTCCCAACATGTCTGTGCTGAATCAATAAAACAAGACTTTGATGTATCTATATAAAAGCAGTGAGGTTACCAAGATAGGTGAGACACATTCAAGTTTTCACTGAAAAACAGTTCTTAAATAAATTTAATGTTTAAAGTGGAATGATATCCAATTAATTATATAGACTGGCTTGATACATACCCTCCTGAGTACTGGATAAAGCAAGTATAACTCTTTCCAGATCCACAATTCAAGGCTCATATTTCGTCAGAGCTCTTCTCAAATGAGATCACAAATATAAATCCACAATTTCCATTCAGATTGTCCATGAAAATTTCTGATTTTCTCAGACTGCCTCATCCTTCATAGCTATTAGCTGGATGGTTGCTGAAAGAGATTCTCTGCTCAGCAACTGTACACACATGTATTTCATTTGTAACATTTCTACTCTTTTGGTTAGTTTTGATTAGACATGCTGATCACAACATATTGTTTCTGTTCCCAAATTGGAAGAAAACACCTAGGCACATCTATGTATTTGCTTTTCACAAATATTACCTAATGTTTAATTAAAATTTACAGCTCCTCAAACATTATTGCTCACATTTGGTGGGTTAGTCACAGGAGCTGTAGACAAAAGGGGACATGAGGGAAGAGTCGCATAAAAGTTTTCAGTTATTTTTACTGCTTTCTTTGATTTGGTTTCAAAGTCTATAAAAGTCCAAGTAAGTTTCCTCCTGTCCACTTTGTACTGGACAATTCACGTGTGGTTTTCAACACCTCCCTTGCGAGGGAGCATCCCTGGGCCCGGCGCGCACAGACCTGGTGCTGTCTTGCAGACTGCCCAGCCTTTGCCACGGGGCTCTTTTCTGGCCCCTGTGAGAAAAACACCTTGGGTTCTAACAGAAAGTGAAAGAGGAGGTGGAGCAGCACTCTGACCAATGGCAGCTGATCACCGGTGCCCCGCTGTTAGAGACGAATGTCTAATATGCTCATAGTTAAAGAGAAGATAGACCCAAATGGAAAACAACATGGAAAATTTGAAGTATTGACCCTGGGCAGGAGACAATTACTTTCTTGCAGTATCTCTCTTGACTTCTTCCCTTGAACCTTCTGCCTAACCCCCAGGTTAGCAGGCTAAACCTGTCACTGCTGTTTCTTTACAAATACAACATATTAAATTACTTCTGAGTTGCTTCCATAGGACATGCCAAAGCTGCCTGACTGATTTCACCACCTAGGAGTGTAATTTGCATTCAGCAATGGAGCAGATGAATTTTCAAGGTATTTTGTTGCGAACCTGCAATTACGATGGCAGTGCCCTATGCATTTTTTATGCCAAAAGCTCTTATAAAAATCTTGGACCTGACCACAGTCGTGTACTGCTTTCCTTGTGCATGCCAGAAGTAGTATGGGATACTGAGCACTGGATAAGCTTGCATAACAGACAGCTGTGTCTATATTCAGGTTTGACAGGGAAGAAGCCACAGCAATGTTATTTCTCCATTCCCTTTCCTCACACTTTCTTTCTCTCTCATGTCTACACATATATTTTCTGGGCCTATACAGAATAAAATCAGTTACCCACTACCAGTCAAAATAGTGAGGACTGGAAAAACCTGTATCACATCAACACAAAAATAAAAGCAGAATATGCTCAGGAAAGCTGTAAAGCTATCGTTATATATTGTCTTGTTACATAAATATATATTTTTATACCATTGGCCTGATACATCACACACCCCATTAGCTTGAACCTAGCTACTATTCACTTAAATATGGTTTTAACCACTGTATCCCTCTATGTGATAGTGATAGTGACCTCACAAGTTTTATTCCAGGATGATACAGCATCGAGTTCAGGATTGCACATCTCAGCAGGTATTTCTTAAGATGCAGTTGCTTTTTTTGTGCTTCAGGCTACATTTGCAATTAGCCATGACAGCGCAAGCAGCATTTCATCTGTTGCTTTCTGTGGGGCAATAGCTCTACTCTGCTCCATTTATTAAGGCGGTGGATGTTTTGCAGAACTGCTGCTGAGAACGTGATAAGAGGCTACAGTGAAAGCACAGGGACTGCTCTGAGCTGTGTGCTCCTTGTTTCCTGGGCAGAGTTCAGAAGCATTTTTAAAGTTTGATGTTATTGTAATCAAAATTTGTCCAGCTGCAACCTGAAGCTATATCTCAGCAAGAAAGACTAAAAAAGTCTTAACCAAAGATAGCAAGTATTTTAACTACTCAGGAGAATTAAAACATAGCAACACAACGTGCCACTGAGAGCAATTATTTGAGTCATTTAAGAAGTTCTCTCAACTTTTGAGTTAAGTCTGGTTTGATGATTAAATACAGGGCAAGGAACCCGGAGGCATAAGCTCTATTTTCAGCTTTAGCACTGACTCACTGTGTGATATTAAGCAAGTCATTTAAATTAACTGTCTCACTTTCTGTCTCACCTGTAAAATGAGGGAACCTACCTCACACGTTCGGTGTGAGATTAATTAATCTCACATTTGCTACACACCTAAAAGTTCTTGGATGGAAGGTGGCAGAAAATTTATTATTAAACATATAAACAGGATACAGGAGCAGAGTTGGGTGGTTTCTATAAAGGAAACTCACATCTCTTTCATCTGTGAAATTTTTAACCATGACAACAAAATAATTGACTACAGAAAAAAATGGTACATGAAGCCCTTGAAAAGAGTTTATAAATTGAAAAGAAAAAAAGGTATAGCCACAGACTAGACACTGACTAAATTAAACTGTAACTAACAGTAAAAATAAATGGTGCTTTTTTGGTAGGGCACACAATTAAAAGATTAAGGTGAATTTTTCTCTTTCATGATCCACAAGCACATTACCTCTAATGGAAATGAAAAGCAGCAGATTTCTACCTGGAGAAAGGATATTATGTTTCTTTAAAAAAAAAAAAAAAAAAAAAAAGTTTACTGAACTCATTGCTGGAAAACATTGCTGGATCCAGGAACTTGGTGAATTCAAGAAACAAACATTTATATGGACAAAAGAACAACTCCTGTAATATCATAAGAAATAAAAGGGTTTAAAACCCTCATGTTTCTGAGCAGAAATCAACTAATACCTGGTAGGTATTTAAAAAAAAATTGGTGAGATTAATTCAACAGCCAATTAATCTGGTTTGACTTGCATCTTCACCAGGAGGATCCAGGTCCCTGCCAGGCAGACTCCTGGAGGTGATGGGCAAGTTATCGTGCCCAGTGGCACAACGCTCTGAAAGCTACTTGGCTGGGCCAAGCAGCACACTAGCCCACCTTTGGTATCTTTCCACTGTGACCATAACTATGCTGTAGGAAATGGCAGGGTTGTTCTGTCACAAAATTAACTATGTCACCAATAGAAGAGAGTCCAGCAGCTTTTAAATTAAAGACAATTCTTCTACCTTACATTTCTTTGCCGGAAAGCTCACGAGAAAGTTGAAATAACAAAAGGCAACCAACGTTGCTGTGTGTCCCTGTGAAGGAGCTGATCAAAACTGCAGTGAGCAAAGTGAAAATGGATGAAGCAGTGTGATCAATGACGTATTTGAGAAGCTTGCATCACCAAAGACTGTTTGGGGAAAAGGTGCAAGCTGTTTACACTTTTCTCAAGCTAGCTACTGTTATCTTATTTATTCACCAAGTTATCACTAGTGCTTCCTGTTGGTCCAACCCAAAACACAGCAAGGCCTTTATGTAAAGTACGATCCCTGCTTTTGTTCACAAACCTTTTGCAAGCCAGTGAAGTTGGCGTTGGTTGCTCTACGAGGGAAACATTCACAGTAAAAACTCAGGGATTTTGTCCCTTCTATTTTCTGTGTTAATAAGTAACTTCTACAATATCATTGGCTAAATAGACATGCGGGTAGATTATTTAATTATAGCATTCTTTACACTGTGTATTCTAAAACATTATACTATAGGTTATTTACATACTATAAATACACCGTTCCTGTAACTAGTTTCTCCTCAGCACTTGCAGGGGTATCTAAGACAAAACCTAGACGCACCATTAGGAACAGCAGGGACTTTACAGTTACCTTCTTTCATTCTGTATTACAAAGCTAAAATAGCAAGATGGAAAAGTGCAGGATTAACAACGACGACGACGACAAGATTATGTAGTTGTAGTAAGAAGAACCCATGACTCACGGTTAGTATGTTTACTCAGCCTTTATGCTTTAGGGATGAGCAGTGATTACTACAGGAAACTAGTTCTTTTATTCTCTTTTTATTTTGTTTATTACTAGCTAGCACTACTGCATTCATTAAGTCAGCCATGGTCAAGAACAAAGAAGAGATCCCTGTCATATAGTGTTAATGCATGGCCACGTGCTCACTCGGGGCTGCTTACATGTGCATTTAGCAGTTGTTTTTTCCTGTCTGTCCACAGTAAATGCTATATTGCCTCGCAGCGTAAATGCACCTTGCTCCTTTCCTGCCCACAGTCCCATCTTGGCACCTTGGGAGCCTCCTCCTCCACTGCCATCCCATTTGCTCGCCCCAGCCAGGCCAGGAAACAATTTGCTTCAGCGAAGGAAAATAAGAGCGTGTTCTCCTTTCGCTTGTCTTTGTGACCTCCACCGCGCACATCCATAAACACACACGCACGTACGTGATCCTCCCCTGGTGCAGCGTGAGCAGCCGGGCTCGCTGCTTGCTGTTGCTGGTACTCACCGTGCTCGGCAGGGTCCTGGTGCCAGGGCAGCCCGTGCTCCGCGAGCCGGGCAGGCGCGAGGGCAGAGGCAGCTCCGCAGCACCGCTCCGCACCAGCTCCGCGGTCACGGTGGCCGGACTCCTCCTAGTGCCTCAGCAAGCTGCAGGAAAAGGGAAGGGCTCAGGATATGATATCATGGGCTCCCTCTGAAAATGAGGAAACTGCTGGGGATGGTTGAAAAAGTTACAGCTTCAAAAATTCCTGGGTGGCTAACATCAGGAAATTACTTTTCAGCTTCCCCCTCCCTGCCCTCTCTAATGAAAAGTTGCAGTAAATACAAATGACAAACTTGGAAAACAATATCTAATTTAGTAGCCTAAAAGATGCATTACAGCTGAGCAACCTCAGAGCGTGCTTTACTGCTCCACGTCACTGCTTGTTGGCTGTGCTCAGGTCTCATCTTAAGCTTTGGCTTTACAACCAGAGAGATTCAGGCAAAGTTTAATGCCACAGCATCCTGACCCTCCATAGCCACTGTTGGGTTTGACCACAGGGACCTGTTTGTAGCCATTCCTTGGCACTTCCCTGACTTGTTTACTGCTTTGCACCGTGCAAGTAAAAGTTCCCAAAGCAGCCAGGTGACTTGGTCAAGATTTTCTAAAGCAAGGTAAATTAATAGGCTTGTAAATATCTCTGAAATTCATGTGTTCTGGGTGTAAGGTAAGTTCTGCTCTGTAGACCCCTTTCTCATTGCATCCCTAGTTCAGGAAAAAAAAAAAATCCATTTATAGTGCTGTTTAAACCTATTTCCCCAATCATCATTTATAGCCTTTAAAAAAGAAAAAAAAAAAAAAAATCAAGCAAAGCAATGTTCTAACTCAGCACAGTTGTTCTTAACCTGGGTTCAGCCTTGAAGCTTGCTGTTGCTATTCCAGATCCAAGGAGGCACCTGCATGCCTGGAAGCCTCTCTGTGCTTTCCAGCTTTATCAATAGGTCTATTAAGTCACTCGTTTTTCTCTCAAGTTGTCAGGGTATTTTTGTTTTTGTTATGATCTCATAATACATTCTCAGGGGGAAATTTAGTACAGCCTTCAAGCACAAAACATTTTCATGTTGTGTTTGGAATTGCTAAGTTCTGTTATTGCATTGTCTTTCCCTTCCTAATCTCTTTTTTATATGAAAGAATCCTTTTTTTTTAAGCAGGTCATCTCAGATTCAGCATTAAGCCACCCTTAAGTTTAGCAGAGAGTGACATACTTCAGTTTACTATGATTTTCAAGCTCCTTGTGTTGGTTTTGAGTTTAATTGCTTGGATTTGGGGAAATCTTATCCTATTAGAGCAGATCACTGATGGGCTTGGCATGTTTCCTTATTTTTCAGACCAGCTTTTCCACTGAGCTGTGCAGGAGGGTGTTGCTCTTTCAGCCCTATTGTTTGAGCAGCAATATTTTGGTGCCAGGTCTTGTTGTATTTGTGCTTTTTGCTAATGGAATTTCAATTTCAGGAACTTGTTTTATTGGAAGAAAAATATCGTATGCTCAACAGTTATTAAACAAATGCTGGTATTATCAATGCTTGTTTATCTAATGGTGATACATCTTCTAAATAAACCTTTGAAAAGGACTAGTAGTAAAATAAACCAGACCACACAAAGATTTTGTTCATAAACATAGGGATTCTCTGTTTGTAATCTGGTTTTGAAGATTAATAATCTTCAATTGCTCTTGGTAGTAAAGGCTAGTGGGGCAAACTTAGCATAAATTACATTATTTTTCTTGTGTGTTTCCTCCTCTCCCTATTTACCTTCTAGAAGTGGTTAGAATTACTGAATCATAAAATAATTTTGGTTAGAAGGAACCTTTAAAGATCATCTGGTCCAATCTCCACTCAAGACAGGGCTAATTTCAATGTTAGGCCAGTTTGCCTACGACCTTGTCCAGGCCGGGTCTGCATATCTTCAAGGGTGGAAATTCCCCAACCTCACTGGGCATCCTATTTAAGGCTTTGGCCACCCTCATTCCAAATAAATCTTTTCCTTGTATTTACCTTGAATTTCTCCTGATGCAATTGTGTGTTTTGCTTTTCAGCCTTTCACTGTGCAACTCCAAGAATCGTCTGGCTCCATCTTCTCTTTAACCACACTTAGTAGTGGAAGGCAGGAATCACAGGCCGCTTCTTTAGGCTGATCAACAACAGCTCTCTGCTCTTCATGCTGTGTCAGACACCCAAAACCATCTTGGAGACTTTCCACGGGACTTGCTACAATTTCTCGGAGTTTCCCTTTTACTGAGGAGCCCCAGACTGGACACAGTTCTCCAAATATCTTCCCATAAATGCTAAATAGAAAGGAAAAATCATTTTACTCAGCCGCTTGCCTCTACTGTTAGCAGTGCAGCCTAGTAAGTGCATTCGGATGTCAGCTGTGAACCTGCTAGCATCCTAAGTAGAGCTGCTGCTGCTTGAGTTACTTCTGGACTTTAGTGTAAAAGTGTTATCAAAAATGCTAACGATATCCATTACAATATACTGTACCTTTACCATGAGACATGTACTGAGACCTTGTACCATATAAACAGAGCAAATTTAATGTTTTGCAGCAGTATTTTTTATATAGGGATAAACATGTGAGACGATGCTTCTGATGCCAGTCCATACAAAGGGCAACTCGCCTTCCTCTGTAAATATTCAAGACTGTGGAGGTTTTCCTGTGTTAACGTATGGTATCTGGTAGTCAGCCTTGGAAGTAGTTGGATGCTTAGGAAAGAAGTTGGAGGGAACCACAATAGGTAGAAATGAGGAAAAACTGAGATTGTAGCACTACAAAGGGCAGCAGGTAAATAGGCACAAAAGGGATCGTGGTAGGAGGGGGAAAAAGAAAGGGACGTTTTCAGGCCAAGGAAGGTTGTGTGTGGGAGGATAACTTGGATGATCAGAAGGCAGCAGGACCACAGTTAAAATGGTCACCACCTCCAGATTTAGGAACCTCTCTCATCCCTAAATAAATCTTCAACTGTGGGCCATGGCTAAAAATACCTTGGCAGTGTTGCCAGAGCTGGCATGAACTTGATTACAGGAACCTGCAGAGCATTTTCCTTTCCTAGGATCCTTGTGCAATTTCATTTGGCTAGTACACATCATATTTAAGACACTGCAAATATTTTGGTCTATAATCAAAATATACTATAAGTATATATTTTAATATACTTAAATATACTATATATTTATTTTTTACTACATAAGCCAAAACTTTTTCATTTATAAAATAATTGTGTTGTTTTCCAGAGAAAAGATATATATAAAGATGCAATTTACATCAGTTAACTGTCTATGATCTCTGGACTGAAAGGTACTTTATAAACATATGCTAGGATTATAACACCACAGAGTCACAACAATTAGAAATTTTAGTAGTGAGCACCGGAAGGTATCAATCATTCACCAGCACTAACTGGAAAAAAATAAACTGGAAAAGAAATACTTTTCCTTTGGTGATTATTTCACTGCTAAAAATAAAAAAGCATGGCTGTTAAAATGCTTTCAGGTGTCCTAAAGCAACAATATCAATGGCTTTTTGCAGGAGCACAAAGCAGCATATGGGTATATGGCAAAGAGGAATAAACACTTAAACAAGAGTGAGATGAATTTGTATTCCTAAGAAGGAATGCAAGTGGTCTGGGTGAAATCGGGGTGGTTTAGAATGGAATGGAAAAATCTTTCAGAAATCACACTTAGTGATGTAAACATGTTGACTGAATAATTCACACAATAACCTTGGGAAGTAAGGAAAGATTATACCTTTTGGCGAGGTGGGAAACAGACAGAAAAAGGCTAAATTCATACCAAGATGCTTGCCATCGTCTCTCAAGTAGCTTGCAGGGAAGATGGTCTTTCCCTGCAGCTACAGATACGTCTTCAAGTTTCCCCCTGTTTCTATAGAGTGTTGTAGGTGTTGATGCTCCTGGCCTGGCCTGTTTGGAGTTCTGACTGGATTATAACCCAGTATCATCCAGGGAACAAGCCGAAACAACCTTTTCTTTATGATGACTCACCTTGCCAGAGGAGTATTAGTCATTGGAAATTTGTGTCTGCCTATACTAGCTAGTAAATATGTAGAGGAAGGGTAAATACTCCATGACTCCTTAAGTCACAGCATTAGGGCAGTGGGAGGGTGGAAGCCTGCACTTAATAGTCATAGCTGTTTGCTGTTGGCAATCCAACATCAACAGAAGTAAGAGCAGAGGAGGCCCAGGCTGATTTCCAGCTCTGCAAGAGACCTTAGGCCTAATGATGTCAAGTGCTGAATCCCAGCTCTCCTGTTTACCCTTTCCACTAACGATCTGTGCAAGATGTGCCCCAGCCTGTCCCCAACACAGTCTCTTTTCCCCTAATCCTGGGTCAATACAGGAGTGCTAAATTTTCTTAAATCTTTTCAGATGGAAAATGGTCCAGTGTAAATCTCATGTAACTCTATGTTCAATTTGGATTACCTTAAACACCCAGCAAAGTGGTAACACAATAGCCAGAAGCATAAAGACCCGTCTTCCTTCTTTTCCTTTGTTCTGCCCAGTGACCACACCTGTGGTAGCTAATTCCTATTGTCAGCTCTGCCTTGGCTTTGCAGTTCTTTCCCAAAGTCTCTGCAATAGAAATACCTGATTATTTGCCAGCTAAAACAAACTCACTTCATTTTCCATTAGTAATTGGTAAATGCAGTTTGAATGCTGTCAGCATTAGTGTTTTGGAGTGCCTGCGTTCAGCTCCTAAATACAGCATTTCCAGAGGCCCAGACAGAAAAGTCTCTCTGGAAGCTCTCTCTGCTGTAACTTCTCTCTGTGATGAAATCTTGCTGAAATAAATCTGGAGACAAATGGGACTTCAACACTTTAACTTTGTGCTCCTCCTAGTGCACCTAGGACTTTAGGAGTTGCAAACCTGTGGAATCTGTTGCAAACATAAAGGCTGCTGCCTAAAGAAAAACCTTCACTAATCTCAGCACCCGAGGGACTATCACATACTCAGTGTGTTCACTACTCATTAACACCATGGGGTTTATGAAATCCCTGCTTTCGGTGTGCTGTGATGAAACACTAAACTTGGGAAGTTCAACTCCACACAACATCAGCCTGAACGGCTGGACCCAACTTTTGTGTCCCAAACACCTAACGCCATCTGAGCTGTGCTTAGGTTACTGTTCCTATATGAATTTAAAAGCCTAGCGCATAGGCTGAGAGTCTCTAACTGAACCTCAGCTTTGGATATAGACCTAAAACTCAAAAGTAGAAAAGTAACATCCCTCCATTTGATTATTCTAGTTATTCCAGCATATGTCAAGAATGATAGTCTTGATCGTTCCCTAGACTAAGCAGCACAAGAGACTGTCAGTCAAGATCAGGTTTTCAGTACTAAATACAAGAAGGCAAAAGGGAAAACCTACTGCAAATACAGACTTGCCATAGGGAAGAGCTTATAACTTGATGCAGATATTCTTGCTTCTACAATGTGCACCTCACCTTTTTTCTTACAAAAAAAGCTATTGGGGTGCCAAAAAGTTACTGGTTATGATCGGAAGGAAGGAAAGAGAAAAAAACATGACTCAGAGCAGGTTGCTTGTTAAAGAAATATCTTATTTAAATATTAAAATAGCAAAATTATTACAGGGTAAGGAAATTTCTCCATTTAACTGCTGTTTGCAGTTATTCTTAGTCACTGCAAGTTTTCAGCAAATACCTGGTCTAATTAATCACACCCTGAATTACCACGCACAGAAGTACATTTGCTTCTAAGCAATACGTCCTGTGATCTGTCTGTTTTTCATCCATCTATCCAGTACTCCAGCTTCTCCCAATGAATGAAATGAGAATATTATGCCCTTCTAAAAGCAGGTAGCAAAAACTTTTTAACCTGCATAAGGTTTAAAATCTTGTCACCTTGCACAAGATAGAAACATAAACTTAAAATTAAGCAGAGATTGGTCCTTCAGTCTCAACTAATGTCATTTTGTGCATTCAAAGTACACTTCAACCACTGGGAAAAGCCTTTCATTTAGTTGTATTTTTGCTGAAATGTCTACCTTGCACAGCAACGTACCTCTTTGTGCTTGACACCTTAGTTTGCTATATCCTATTGAACCACTAGATGTCCCTGGTTCCTACATAAAGCTCCAGATATGATAAAATGCATAATTAATCAGCAAGACTAACTTGGAACTCAAGCTGCTTAGAAACGGATTTCTGTTGGCAATCCACAGGGCTTTTTTTTTCTGTAATAAATACCAATCATTAAATAAAGACTCACTGTGATTCTGTAAATCCCTGCAATTCCACGCACTGAGGTGCCAAGCATGAATAATTAACCTACCTGTGTTTGGACAAAGCGTATATACACCAAATACAAAAATCACGTGACTCTGAAGAGAACTGATGAGGAGGGCATTGAGCAAAATAGGCTACAAAATTCACAGACCACAGAGAAAAGCAAGTCCCTCCAAGGCTGTGGAGGCTCCTTCCCTGGAGATCTTCCAAACCCGCCTGGCTGCCGCCCTGTGCCCCGTGCTCTGGGTGTCCCTGCTGGAGTGGGGGGCTGGACTAGATGATCTCTAGAGGTTCCTTCCAACCTCAGCCATCCTGTGATTCACAACCAGGCCCTGCCAACAGTGCACACATGCTCTTACATTGTTCGATTGCTATTCATGATAGTATTGACAGACAGAGTTTGTCTGATTTAATTAAAGCATAGGCTTGGCTGCAGCCTAGTTGGGGGCATGGGAGGGCTGTACCAACATGTAATTTGAGATAACAATAAAAAAAAACTAGCGGTCCCTGCAGTATCACACCATGAATGTGGGCAGCGTAGACTAGATGTGATACCAAGAGAAATGTTGGACTTAGGCTGGAAATGGAGAAAGCATCATTGAAAAAAAGCCCCTTTTCTGCTCTGGAGGAAACAAAATGTCTCACTGAGCAAATGAGTCTGTGCCATGGAGATGCTTTTACATGGAGAATGTAAAAGCAAAAGCTAACGAGCTTTAAACCTAGATTATTTTCAGGTATCTAATACCAGCACCATCTCTTATACTGGTATCTTTCTATACTTAGGGTCTTTTAAGTCCTTTGCTCTTTTAAACTATTTTAAACCTTTTAAACTATCATCTGTTTGACTCTACTGTAAGGAGGGTTTGTCAAAGTGATGGGACATACGAGATTTTCCTATGAATGCAGTTTGTATTGCATGGCTATTCCAACAGGCAAAAGATAAAGCATTACTGGGCTGGCAAATCTTACAGCTCCATACGTATCTCGATGCTCTTCCCAGTGTTTATTCACTTTGCTCTTACCACTTACCTGGCTTAGTCTGAAGCTTATTTTTTTTTCTTGGACTAACATGTACATTACACAGCATCTTCATTTTACTTCTCTTTGCTCTCATTGTTGGCCATATTTTCATAGGAAACGAAGAAATGGAGGGAACAGAATGACCTGTTGAACTGATTTCACTCTGCAGGAAAGCTGACAGGAAAACGGCTGCCTTTGCTCCTGCTCCTGGGAGCAGAAAGCCAGACGCTTCGTGGCTGCGTTGAACAGATGTTATTCCAGTTTGAAACAACAGTTTAAAATGCAGATCCCAAGAGTTTATGTATTTTCAACATATTCAAAGAATGTGAAAGCGGAAATTTCTTGCAAGTCTTCGTTTTCTTTTGCTTTTTTTTTCTCCCAAATGAACTTCTCCAGCTTTAGCATTCCTGTGGCTGATGCCTGCACCAAGACAGGCACTGGTGCCTACGCTCAGTGACTGTGTGATAGAGACTAACTCTGCCACAAGCCAGAAATCACTGGCTTTCTCTGGATCTCAGTTCTCCCCTTGTGCTCCTTCGATTGTAAGCTCTCCACGATGGGCTGTCTCGCCATTACCACCATGCAGAGTAGCTAGTTCAAAGAAGCCCTAAATAAGATCATAGCCCTGCAGTATTGCCATAAAACAGGATTTCTAAAAAAGGAAGTTAATTCAGTAAATGGGGGCAGTACCTAAAAGTGAGCGGAGGGAAGCACAGGCTCTGTATAGGAGGCCACAGACCATCCTACCAGCACCTGGATGCTACAATGGAGAATATGAGAGTTTCCCGTGTTATGGCAGCTCTGAATAGATTCACGTTGTTGCGTTACATGGTTACTCAGCCCCAAAGGTTGTTCCTTTATTTAAATGACCTTCCCAGATCATCCAAATTATGCTTTTGGCCAGCTGGGCCCTCAGAATAAGGCAAAACTAGGGAGTGCAGGAAAGGTCTCCTTAACGTTCCTTGCTCTGAGCCTGCTAGGTTTGTCCCTCCTAGCACTTTTAGCACATGTGCCAAATGGGTCAAGGATCCCAGAAACAGAACAGTGTTATTCTCACACTGCAAATACAGAAGTGACAGTATACAAACGATAACCAAAAATGCAAATTAAAGATCTTAAGACCTCGAACTGTGTATTTCCCAGGAACAAACTTATGCACATGATTTCCTCTTCCAGTTATGCCAAGTAAAACACAAGAACTGGCTGTGATGAGATGCCCCAGGCATTTCCTTCCCTGGCTGGAATCAGAGATAGGCTACCAGCCCCAAAAGAGAAAATGGTTCAGCTTAAACAGATTATTGGCTTTTTTGGGGAAACTGAGGTGGGGAAGGTGACTCTGCTGAAAGAATTTAGCATTTCCAATTGTACAGATTTGGGCTTGAGGGAACTGAGGCTCCTACAGTGGAGAGCAGTGTCACCATCTCCACAACAGAAAAGAAGCAGAAGCACAATCCTTGGGATGGTATTTCCCTAATATTTACAGAAATTTCCTGATATTTTTTTCATACCCTGCATTGATACTTAACACATGTGGAATACATTAAGCCAATTACATTATCTTTGTTAAAGAATTACTGTGGATAGGATTGTATTTTATCTGAAGGAATCAGAACTTTTTAAAGTAAATTTAGTCCAGAATTCACTTTTCATCAAGTACTAAATGCTTTGTGAAAAAAATATTGACTATTGTAGAAAGGTCATTTTGTATGAAAATATTTGAGTCGCTTTTTGAAGTATTTCAAAATTAAAATACAACTTTGGGGACTGGGAATGAATGAAACAGTCTCCTAACATTCTAAATGCATAGACTGGAAAGTTTAAAACAAAAACTTCAAATGTTGACTTTTGGAATGAAAATAGCTTCTTGTTTTACAGCCACCCATAAAAGAACTGTCTTGTATCTTTATAGAATAAACTGCATAATATATCAGCCTTAAGGGTAATAACATTGGCACATAAATATATACAGATGAATTACTAGAATTTAGCAGTCTGCAACAACATGGGAGAAGTGGAGCTGGGTGCTCTCGGTCTTTCATGGCCTTGGTTTCAATGTGTGTTCCTTGCATTTAAGTTTCATAAACTGTTCAAAAGATTATTGACAGAATTAATAGCCAAAATTTTGCTTCTCAACATCTGGTTCATATTCTTCTCTCTGTTACAACGGTGCAACTCTAAATTAAACCAAATACCGTATGTGAAGCCACTCCAAATTTATGATGGTATAAAGAGTTGAACTTGATTCTTTGTCTTTAAAATATGTCTGTATTTGCAGCCAAATAAAATCAAAGAGAGTTATATACTCTGTGTCACAAGAGTGCCATCCAGTGGTTATTCCTAACTGTGTATTTGTGGGAGAGGTCCCCCTGGAGCAGGCTCACAGCTGCCTATACCTGCTAATCGGATCCCTGCAAATGCAAATTCTTCAGAGCAGTTATTGCTAGGTTGCGATGAGTATGTCTCGTTAAGATTAATACCCTCTTTTAAAATCACATCTCAGTCATACTGCAACGGTACAGACGAGGTTGTTGCGTGCTTGAAAGCAGCAGCGTGCTCAAGCTGGAGGTGCCGCGCTGGCGGGACACGACAGCGGCGGCCCCGCGCGGCACGGGCGCTTCCGAGCCAAGAGCCAGCGTGACGCGGCTTCGGCAGAAGGATGCCAGTGCTGACTTGGGCATTTTTGTTCTGAGCATCATCAGCACCTGCGGGAGACGTGTCCTGTGCCAGATCGCAAATGAGAGTGATGAACCTTTGAAGCTGGTTTGCAGTGGGCACTTACGCTCATGTCTAGACATCAGCGTGGCTATAAACACCGCTGATCTGCAAAGAACAGGCCCCAAACTCAGACCTCCCACTTCCCAGATAAATGCTCTGGCTCTGCAGTGTATGTTTGGAAAGGCCCTTTCCAAAGGAGCTGGCGTAGCCGCATTTGCGAGGGCTCAGCGCCGCTGGTGTACGTTAGAGGTGACTAAGGGTCACCTCCTGAACTGAGCCGCCCCGGGGAGCTGCACGGAGGAACATGGGATTTCGAGCTCCCAAGCGAGTCTGGATAGGAGGCAACCAGCCCTGCCGAACGGGAGCTGTGCCGGGCACTGGAGAAGATGCCCGCCGCCCCAGGAGCTTGTGCAAAACCGCACAGCGACTTCCCAATCTGGGCACGACCCAAGGTCAGACACCAGCTCACCGGGGCTTTCACCGCCTCAGTTTTAGACTTAGGAACTCAGATTCTGCCATCACCCCATACCTTTTATTTTCATACCTGGCCTGTAGTCAATAAAATACTGGCCACAATCAATAATACTGGGGAAAAAAATACACAAATTTTTGACATATCTTTTTTTACTGGTCTGCCTTATTCCCTGCTTAACAACCTAACCCTAGATCTGTAATATTTCGCTTTGTAGTTAACTCTACCTGCAGTGCAGATGCATATGAACAATTACGAATGATTCATGGATTTGTTTGGCCTGATTGTTGACAGATTAAATCACTTTGTGCAATGTTCCTATCAGTGTCCCACATTTGTCTTACTTCTAAACAGGAATTCAATTACCTGAGGTTCTGCGGTCACCCCTCCACCACTTGCAATGAGGAGAGCTCAGCCCAAAGAACTACCGCTCTTGAAGTGGATGGAAATAGATGGTCCTCAGTAGATGGAAAAAATGGAGAAAGGGTACTTTTATTTCTAGGTGTAAATCCAATTTGAAGCATCTCTTGCACTAACATGTGAGATTGGATAGCAAAGTCTCATCTTGTTCCTATAAGCAACACAGCAATGCAGAGAGCCATGGGCTAGCTATGAAGGAATTGCCAGTTTTCCATGATTTCTATCCTCTTGTACTTCCAAGCCCATTTTACTCTGTTCTAGTATGATCAGGTATGCACTAAAGTGATTAAAAAAAGAAATTCACCAAGAAAGCAATGCAGATCTAGCACTCAAAAGTTGTCTGAAACATTAAGGAATGAGGACAAGAAATTCAACACAAACATTTTCCACTGAAGAATACTTCAGTACTGAAAATATGATTCAAACTTTAGGACTAAAATCATACAACTTGAGCTAAGAATTTAGTATGGTTAAATTGCTTTGAGACTGTGACAGTGACTGTGACCAATAAATCAGCTCGTTACATATTTTATAGCAATTCTCTTACTATAGATATACAGCAAAATGAAACAAACTGCCAGTTGTTTATACTAGCTCCGCAATGGACAAAGCCAAAAAATATGGCCATTACCATTACCAAAGAAGTCTAATTCCTTTTTGCTTATGAAACTCATAAAGCAACCTGCAATGCATTCAGAATTTAAGGAACAAAGTCTCACACTTCAAAGCAAAGCAGAAATCCAAAAGCTTGTTACCAGAAATGTAGATATTATTTGGTGTCACTAGGATTGAGAATGGCTTCTTTTCCCTTGTCCCATAAAAGGAAACAAATGGACAACCCCCAGGTGAGTTGCCTTCTTCTGGAGAAGGGAAACACAGGTACTTGGGTATACGGACTGTAGCTTTTTGGAATATTCTGTCCTTGCAAAAGGGCTGCAGTGGTGGCATTCACAACGATTTCTTTGTTAAGTGAAGCTTTGGAGCAAAGGCTGGACACAGTGGAAACCACAGGTTACGGTTTCTGAGGCCTTTTTGGCATCAACTATTTAAGAATTGAAACTATTGCTAGCAAGAGTTTCTAAATTGAGAGGTGAAGCCAAGAGAAACCTCATTACACCTTGCTTGGTCTGATTTAGAAATTACAGGGTGACAGGAACAGTAATGTTGGTTCAGACCTCTGGAGACCTCAAAGAGGAGCCAGACCCAAGATCAGAAGCGCTCACAGTCTGCAGCAAGGGAGCAGATAGGCAAGGAGATCTGCCACCTTCTGTTTCTCCTGAGGACAATATAATGACGGAAATAATTACTTAATCTTTTGTTAAATAAAGCATTGGGAGGGGGGGAATACTAAAAATAAACACTGATTCATTCCTTGTCAGGGAAGCTTCTCTTGTCAATTATCACATTGGTACTGCTGTTTTTAATCTAGTCAGATGGTGAGATTGGCAATCCCTTCTGCAGGGGCTTTTGGGTGTTATTTTGTAGAGAATCTTGCTTAAAGGACTGATTACTGCTTTTATGGGAGCCAGTGGGAGTTTGGCCACCGTCCTTCACGCATGTTAATTTGAGGGACTTCCAAATGTTAGCTAATGATCTCAGAGTTCTTTTTATGAAAGATGTGTGGGTTTGTTTTTGGTTTTGTTTTCGTTTTTTCTTAATTCCCAGCAGGAGGCAATTAAGAGGGACCCGGGAAACTTTTGTGCTGAAGCTCTAGACCAGACTCTCCGTCGTGCTCAACGCCCTGGTATGAAATACGCTGCAGCACCTATTGCCATTGCACCTGGGTGTATTATATGTGATAACTGAAGGCGCCCATATTACTCATCTAGCACAGGCCACTTGCTTTGCATTGCTATGGACCTGGTGTACCTACTGGCCTTCATTTATAACTTGAAAAAACAATTTAAAAAGTATTTTTTTTGTGTTAGGAGCAAAAAGTAATAGTCTCCACCCCAAAGGAAAAAAACATGTCAACATGGAAAAGAGAGGCTCATGTGGGTGGGGGAGTTTCATTCCTGGTTGTTTTGGGAAACTTTATGTAATTGTAAAGGAAAAACATAGAGGGGAAAAAAAAAACAAAAACCCAAACCCACCCCATAGAAGCTAAGGCAAACGAACAGAAAGCCAAGGACACAAGTCCGAGCAGGCGCTGTGATTGTGGCGCTCAGAAAAGCTCACGGAGAGGCATCTTTGGGCTAAATGCTGACTTAAAAGGGCTTGGAACGGGTTGCAAAAACAAACAGTGGCTCTCCTTTCTCCTCCTTCCCACCAAAAATAAGTTCGTTCCAGGCTGCGCTTGGGCCAGGAGCAAAATTTCGTACGTTCGTGGAGAAAACAGGTCTAATCAGAGCGCTGGGCGACCGCGGTGGCCTTCTCCAGGTGGCAGCAACCGCTCGCAGGACCCCTGGCTACTCCCAACCTGACAGAGACCGCGTCGGCTCCAAACGGCCTCCGCCACCTGCTCCAGCTCGTCCCTGGCCACCGCGCGGCCGGCTGGCTCCTGCCTTGTGCCTTCCCTCCCCAACACCCGCAGCTGGAAGGTGCGCGAGCGCCCGGGGAGGCTGCGCCGAGGAGGCAGCGGCTCCGGGACGGCGCAGCTCGGGCGCGCGCCCCGCGCACGGAGAGCCGCGGAGCCGCTTCCCTACGCGCGGCAGAGCAGCTCCTGCCATCCAGAGGGGCAAAACACCCGCAGCAAAGGAGCGGGCGGGAGCGCCGGCGGCGCGGGTGGCCGCCGGGCCCGCGCACATCCCCTCTGCTCCTTTCCGAGAGTCGCCACAGGGCCCTCCTTTGGCTCCTTCCCTTTTCCACGCTCGAAGAGGCGTAAAGCAACAAAAACGCCTTCTCCCGAGCAAAAGGAAAACAAAGCCGTGCAACCAACCAAAACCCAAGCCAAACGGCATCTGGCTTGGGATGAATGCTGCGCCACATTTGTTGGGAGCGAGGATTTGGGAGAAAGGCAGGCTCTGCTTGAAAATGGACCCTGTCATTCTGAGGCTGAATATGAAAACAGCTTGCAAAACATTTTTTCAGGCTTCTAACAAAAGAGTTAGCCCGTTTTTTCTGCTCTGGTATCCAGGCTACATTGTGCAGACTCCTGCATATCGCTGGTTTTATTCACATGAGTAATTCCATTTGAATTTGGGGGGACAACTTGCATGTGCAGTTCTGCGCTTCCTAACTGCCTTCTGGGTGATGAAGTTTATATACTGAAATTATGTGGGTTTACGTTTTTGCCATTTGCCAGTGCAGTCCAAGACTTACTCTTACCGTTTTCCTGCCTGACTCCTTTTTTTTCCCTGCCAGGCTAAAATCCAGCCATTCCCCTCTATGTAATCTATTCCAGCTATGCAGTCATATCATCTGTCTTTATGCATATATATCTTTTACCTGGGTATTTGAAGTGATCTGCCCCATGAAAGATCCTTTTCATGCTCACTTTTTTCCCCTAGTTATTACTGATGGACTTCCCAGTTGTGCCATCTGATTCTTTTTCATGAGTCTTTCATGACTTCTCTCAAACTGTAAATCTAAATTCATACTGATTCTAACGTGATACGCGAGTGTTTTAATAGTTGCCAGCTGGAACACTTTACTATTCTCAATGCCAACTGCCTTCTCTTTCTTCCTTCGTATTTGACTAAAACATATTTCTTCAAGCTACTGCTTCTCCTATTCTCATAACCTTGTACGTCCTCTCAACCTACTTGCTCCTCGCTTGCCAAGGCCAAACCGTCTCAGGGACGAGAACATTGTCTATCTTGGGTGAAGTGCAGTGCTAAGTTTTGAGCACAGCTGAGTGTTTTACTAGATATCTCTTTTCCTCACTCAGCAAATACAAGGGACAGGCAATTAGATTTTACTGCACGTATTTTATACCAAAGATAACAGCTTTGCACTGATACACTCTCAGATGTTAAGTGTATACCACAATACTCCATTTTTTGCCTGAGGAAAGCAGGCAGACCGTGCAGCCACTTACTTCTGTATCTAGATTCTTCCTTCCCAACCTACAAAATTTTGTGAATTAGCACAAGCAGAGCCTCCCTTCGGAAGGAAAGAGTTTGGAAGTTGCTTAAACAGCAACTCACGAGCTGTTAAGGAGACACGTTCAGTCACACCTAAGTATGGGTTTCTGTCACTGAATTTACCTACTGTGTCATGAAGGAACCCAACGAGAGAGCAAGTTTCTTGCTTTCTTGCAGTTCCTGTGAAAGTCCCAAATGAAATCTTCCAGGAACGTTAAATACACCATTTCCAGGGGTCCAATGGCCCATCTATTAGATGGCCACTGTTTCTAACGGTGACGGTACAGATTATATCCAAGGAAAAGAGAAAAGGCCAGATACACCTTACACCACCCTGTGATCATGGTAGGAGTTTCGCATTACTTTTACCTTGAAGCGCACAGGAGTTCTATTTTTTCCCTCTGCCATATTTAGAACATAAAAAATTACCTGTTTCAATCTCCGCTAACATTCAAAAGACGCTTTTCTTGCAGTGACACTTTGTAGTCAGGGCACCTATCCCAGTTACATGGGGAGTTCACAATGCAGAATGAACGCTGGGCACCCTTGTGCATGGAGTCAGCAACATGACCTTAAACAAAAGTGGAAAAGCAGATTAGCTTTCTGAAGTAAATACTCGATTAAGGATCAAAAATAATTAATACCCATAAATACTCACACATTATCAGCATAAGCTTTCCATCAAACTGGGGGCTGGTGCATTGGATTTATATGTCCAAAATACGCCGTGCTTCTGCCACCTGAAAATGAGTATTTCAGGAAGGAAGTTCTTTCTCACAGGCTTCATTCAAAATTAGGTCTCTGTCAAATAGTTAATTGCAGTCCTGGAGATCATAATTAACTGATTTCCTGGGGAGGACTTCCAAGTGAAGAGAGAATTGGTTAAAACAGCATTTCATAAAAACTGAGTAAGGAATCTTTTTAACAGCTAAAAACACTTTAAACTGGACTACTCAAGGTACATATTCTATCATTATGTATAAAAAGTCCTGCTATTCAAAGAAAGAAAGAAAAAAAAAAAGACTCCAAAATATTTTTAATTTATTAAGAAAAGACATGAAAGTAAGGCAATGTGTGTAGGGCTTAGGGTTTTTTTTTGTTGTTTGTTTTTTTGCCTGTACAATAAGGCTGCCATAGACACAATATGACTGTTCCATATACCGTCAAAGATAATTTCCTGATGATTAATATACTAGATTACAACTGTAACATTTCAAGAAATATTTTAAGTATGGAATTTCTTTTTTTTTTTCCCCCAAAAAAGCAGAACCTCCATTGTATTTGGGAAAAAATTGAAATCTGTACTGTGTTACACCAAACAAAAATGCATTTGTATCCTTAAAAATGAGAAATATATGTAGCACATAAAAATATAACTGGATATATTTCTACTTCTTTATGCAATAAATTCTTAAACTTATTTCTTAAGAACATGTTTTGTAATATGGATGATATGGAAATACAGCATCGCATGGAAAGGTCTGTGGGCCACTAACAACAACAGCAACAACAAAATCCTACTTTTCTGTGTTTTTTTTTTCATTTTTTTTTCCAAATAAGAGTGATTTCATACCTTATTAATATTTCTAAAGGCTTGATTCTCTTAAATCTGAAACCTTGTTGAGTATATTGAAAACAGATGGAAAGGAATCAAGCGACCCAGGCAGAAAAAAAGACTTTAATAAATACCTATTTAAGTAATATTTTAAATAAGTAAATCTTCTTGCCTGATAAAACAAGTTTAATAAAAATATAAATAATGATATAATGAGCCCATAAACTACATTTCCTGAAGTAATTTCTGTCTTTGCACATTTCCTGAATTATTTTTATTATGAAACAGTAGTGCAGAGCCATTAGTCGATAAGTATTCTGTGCTCCAGCTCCCGTGCTAATTGCAGCTTTTTAGGGCCTCTTCTCACACATCCTCATGCTGCTCAACAATCGGGACTGATTGCACGGCTGCTATTTTTAGACTGAAACGGCAGAAGAATTTGGAGAGCAGCAAACACTTTTCTGAGGGTTACAGCTGTTTTGGAGAAGTTGGTTGAAAAAGTTCCAAGTTGTCGGGGGTTTTTTTATGGGGGAAAATTATGCCGAAGTTGAAGCTGGGGTCACTATTTTGTCACATGCTGAATATCGCTCGGTGACACCAATCTTGGGAAGAGCAGCAGTTTTCCTTTGCAAACAGGACTGGTGAGGTGGCAGCGGAGGAGCTTTGGGGAGCCTGGCTCTCTACAAAAGCAGTGGAGGAGCCAAGTTCGTAATTTAAAAGACTGACGCCGAAACGCCAGAGGGTTGACACTGAAGATACTTTTTTCCAAACCACGGAATGAAGCACTTTGTTAACTGATGCATTTAGTGACCGTAGGTCCATGCGCGAGAGAGTAAACGGTGACTTGCGAGGGTCAGGGCTGCTGCCAAGCTGCGAGTGGAAGGAGGCCGCCTTCTCTTCCTCCCGCCCCGGCCCTTGGCCGTCGCGTCACGCTTGCCTCGCTTGCACGCAGCTCAAATGGGGTGGACGAGACCAACCAGCACACGGGAGGACTTTGTAGATAGTCGGGACCAACACGTTCTCTGCATGCTCGTATCGCAGGAAGCCACGTTTGTAGGAAGAACAACGAAGAGTTTCATACCTGGGAAAAACAGAAGCATTTATGGGCACAAGCCTATTTTAAGCTGGTAAAAATATTAGTAGATAGAGATCTCCCATCAGCGTTTTTTTCCACATCGAATCATCATCATTAATAGCAATAAAACTATGGCACGCTCATGTAGTGCTGCCTCAGCGCGTTTCAAATGCTTGACTAAAAAGGTGGTTTTGTCCCCATTTCACCGTGGAAGAAGCTGCAAAAAAAAGAGGAATTGGCTACAGTTACACTGCAGCTTGGCAGAGTTAGGGAGAGGATCCATATTTCCTGGCTTCAGCCTTTTTGGGGATCGACACGCACAGAATGCGTCACTGCCACATACCTGCTAGTGCCCTGGCATCCGAGAGTGCTGCTTTGTGGCCCAAAAACCACTAGTACAAATTGAATAGTGAGTGCTACTGCCTTATAAAGAGAATCTTTAGCAGGATATCATCATTAAATCTATACTGGTCTTACAAATAGTAATTTTAAAAGGAAGATCAGATGATACATTACATCATCCAGTATAATACTGGAGCACACAATACGAGGAATCTGGTAAACGAAATACAGGTATTTCATATGTAATATGAGGTAGATACCTTCTGTAACTTCTGTAACTGTAATCCTTTGTATTTCCCAGAACTATGCACACTTTTCTCTGGACTTCTCTGTGAACACCTAAAGATAGAGATGCAGCAAGGACTCATCCTGAAAACAATTCCTGGGTGCAATTCCTTGAGTTCCTGACAATGAAAATAAATAATGATAAGTACAATTTTCAAGTATACCAAAAACACAGGTTTTTACATTTTGCAAGTAGACCATTCAATATCTCAAATATTTCACTGTGGCTATTGTGATTTCAGGAATCAGTATTATCATAAGCAGCAGTCGCTTTATATTTTATTTAAACTGTGTCCTAAACTTCTTAATATTTGACTGATATATATGAAGAGAGGTCAGAAATATCAGAGAAACCCTGGAGTTCACTTGGTATTTCTAGGGTAGTAGCAGTGATGACACCCCAGAATATAGAGGGATTTGGAATAATACCCATGCTGCAAAGAAGCATTTTATGCCACCTGTGGTCCTGGTCTGTGGTCAGCAGGGCTTTTTATCACCAGCTCAACACAAGCTTGAAGGAGTCAAGCTGATTTTAAAGCTGATTTTAAAGATGAAGTTCAGTGTCCATCAGCACTTGCACTTTCTACCAGCAGCAGAGGATTATCAGTCCACAGAGTGCTGGCCCCAACCTGAATCTTAGCTGAATTAATAAAGTCTCCTGACATCCGAGTGTCAGAAAACACGCAGAGCCAGGTCTGGATAGTCTCTTAGGCTGGACTGCTTGCAGCAGGCAATGAAATCTCCTATTCTGGCTGCAAATTAGCATTTGGAGCAGCATTTGGTGAGTGCTGTGACTAAGTCAACACCCGAGCTAGCTCTGCAGAGCTCCAGACTCTGCACCTCCAGCTCCGCCTGGGTAATCTAGCAATTTAAATCATCATTTAAGATGTTACTGCCTTTTTCCTCCCAGATTTTCCATTGCTGCTTGCTGAAAAACACCCCTCCCTGCAGCAGCCTGAGGAACACACACACACACACACACACACTCCGGGCCGCAAAGCGGAGTGACTGCGGTTCAGACACGGCCCTTGCCCTCACTGCAGGGACCAACGTGCGCCACGCTGGAGCGGTAACATCCCGGCGGAGCTGCCGGGGTTCGTCGGCCAGGACGGTGAGCGGGGAGCCCGTGTGCAGGGACAAAGAGGAGCCTCACAGTCCAGGAGCAGAGGGAAGAAGCAAAAATAGGAGATGTGCAGGATTTGAAGAGATAAGTAGAAAGCAAGCTATAGTATAGGAACACATAGGGGGGGGAAAAAAAAAAAAAAAGATGAAATAAAAGATTATGCAGTTGGCCACTCTAATTCAGCATGCTTATGGACATACAGAACTGGTTTTACAGGAACCTCTTATATTCAGGTTTTTCTTATGTATTAATTGTTTGTTCAACATTGAATCCAACCCAACTTCAGTCTTTTTTTTTTAAAGACAAAAGGCAACTTTTGATAGAGATCTAGAACTCTGTAGATTCTCTTTGTACATAAACCCTTATCCTATAATCAGATACACACCAGGTGAACAGTGCTTATGTAGACCTTCACTGACATATGTATGGCTGAATATAGTTTTATGTGGTGAACTTCAAGGCATGGTTCATACATTAAACTGTGGCAATGCATAAAGGAAAAACACCCAGACGGAGATCTACAGAAGAGGCCTCCTTGTAACCTAAACTGGTCATTGCTGTACTTCCTAAATTATTGTTCTGGCCCAAAACATGTTTAAATGGCAATTTCCAGGAACCCAGCTCTCATCCTTCTGCTGGCAGGGGTTTCTGATCAGCCAACGGTAGTACCACACTGCTGCTTTTATACAGTGTCTTTATCAATTTACCTGGGGAACTGAAATTTTTAATGTAACGCACCTCTTAAAAGCATTTTTATACTTTGAAAAATGTACTCTGCATAACCAAGCTGAAGACCTCCGTGCAGTTAGCTGGACGTTGATGAATGGTCTTGGCGTTGCCCACGCAGCTGCTTGCTGACATAAAATTAACAGGCTTTGTAAAAGCTTTACTGCAGCCACCTCCTCTTGGAATAGATATAGGGAAAATTTTGAGCCTTGCCACTTCTTTGTTCGGGAGAGCTGTGAGCAATAAAGGTAATGCAATTTATCTGTGCATGTAAATGGTTTTTTTGCTGTACATTCTGGCCAAATTTTATATACCTGTTCTTTTTTATTATTATTTTTTTTTATTAAGAGTAATTGTGATATGTTGCTACACTTTACATTTATCACTCTTACTTTGAAAATAGTCTCAAATCAAAAGAATGGATTTGCCATTACATTGACCATTATATTATTTATTATATGGACCTAAAACACGCATAACTTTATCCATTGGGATACTAAATATCTGTGGACTTAAAAGAGTAAGGTAAGTGCACAGAGTACCCTAACTGCTGAAGAACAGGCACTGCTTTGTAGTAGGTTAAGAGCTAAGGGCCTGTCCGCCCTGAGAGATTGTCACCTCTCCACTTCTACGTCCTCACTAGTGAGACTGGAACCTGAATTTCACTTCTACAGTCTTGGAAAAAAGAGTTTTTATTCACATTAGACTTTGTCACCTCCGACATGCATCAAATTTGGCCCAATCATGATTTTTCCGATACTTCATAAAATAAGCTACCTCCAAACACTGGCCATGATGTATTTTAAGGGGCATTAATAGGCAAGTCTTGTGCCTGCTGTTTCTGACTTCAGAGAATATAGTGGCATCTTGTGGCAAGTTAAGGTATATGCTCGTATTTTTTTCTCTTCTGCTTCCTAATTTCAGCTGTTTTGCAGCTGCAAGCCTGAATCCGTTCTGGAAAACTACTTACGCATCACTCTTGTCTGTGTATTGTGTATTCACTCTTTCCCAATTTTGTTTCAAGTACAGGTTACAGTGAGGAATGACTGAGCCTTGTTTTATTTGGCAAACTTTGGTTAACAGCGAGAAAGGAAAAATGCTGGATTGCCCTAGAGATAGTCCAGAAAAACTTGAATAACATTCACTAATAGCCTATAAAGTGGTAGACCAAGACTTACACTATCCAGATCCTACTGTACACTGTCCTATTGTACAGTGAAATAAAATGCTATATATTTCTATGCAGTGAAATAACATTTTCCAGAAAAGACCACTATACAAAGTGCAGTTTTGGATGCTGCAAAATGTTTTGGACTCCTTCTGGATAAAGGAAGAGTATTTTAGTTTTGCAATAGTGTGCAGCAACTTCATTTCTTCAGTCAATGCTCAAAAAAAATACTAATAATACAAAATAAAGCCCTTGGCAGCACATTCTCTTATTTAGCTGGATAGTTGTGAGAGTTGCTCTGAATTCATTTGCATGGTAAGCTACAGCATCAAAGCATTCAGGAAGGGGTTCACATAGAAAAGGGATGGGGGAGTAAAGGCAAATAAGAATTGTAGCTTTGCTTTGAGGAGAAAGCAGATTTGAGGATACCAGGAGCTGCAACGCACAAAATCCTTATCCTATAAATATCTATAATCTAATATTACCTCTGAGATCCCCAGATCTTCATCCTTTGGGCTGCTGCAGATTGCCTAGGAAATGAACTCTTCTGCAGCACTGTCCCCATTAAAGAGCTCAACATTCATCAGCATTTCCTACTGGGAGAGGTTAAAGACATGATTAAGAATTGGTGTCTTTCTGTAATTGTCCTGTAAATTAATAGATCAAAACATTCATTTTTGTTAGTTACATTTAAGTGATGGCACCCTTTTCACTTCAGAATTGCTTCTAAATTACTTCTATGCCACACATACGTGGAGGCTCCAAACAAATACTTCTGCATTTTGCAGGATGCCCTGTATATTTTTTGTGCAGTGGCGGGTTCTGCTTCCATGCGAGCAAAGTCCCCCCTCTGGATACCACACGTTGGCAGGACACGGTGCAGCCCACACCTTCCATGGGATGTGCCCAGTCCTTAGGCACCCGCAAAGAGAGAGACGCCCGCAGATCTCTGGGGCTTGCAGCACAGCCCGGCCTAAGCTTTACAAGATGTGCAAACTGGGAGCTCAATAGTGCCATAAAATTAGGCTACTCAGCTATCAAAGTGTCTGCTCTTCCTTTAATTAGAAATTACTGCACAGCTATTTTTTATGTATTTTAACATTATTTTTTCCCCCCTGAAGTTTACTATTTTACCATAAAGAACAATAATTGTTAAATGCAATGTTTAAAAGACTGTTCATTTTAAGTTATATACATTTTTATCATTTTATAGCGAACTGTGGTTCATTCTGGAGGAACATAAATCGGTGAACAAGATCTCATTTTTTATTTTTGGCAAGGATACCTTAGGTGCCAGCAACACTGAGGAAACAAACAAACACAAACCCCAAGTACAACTAAATAAAAAGGTGAGAATGAACAGTAGCATTTTTAACACAATCTTTTTTTTCTCTTAAAAACCCACATTTTGGATTTCTGAAACTCATTTTAATCCTAACAAATGCAGTGAAAATTTTCAATTTAATACTAATAGCATACATTTTATACATTGCCCCTGGGGAGATACTGTGTATACTAGTGGCTGTTTACTATATTTTGATATAAGAGAGGGAGATTCACACTGAGATTTTTTTTTTTTCTTTTTTGAGCCAGCCAAGCCTGTGGCAAGACCAGGCTTAAGTTTCCTGGTGTCTTTTGCTCCTTTGGTATGTAATCCTGAATGAGTAGGCAGTTTTATTATCCTTTCTCTGTCTTCCACTATTTGTCAGATGGAAATACTCATCTGCCTGTAAGAAAAGAGATGCTTAGATAGGAGGCATCTGGAACAAGTATATTTATCAGGAGAAAGTAACTTATTGTAGCATTCATCAGCAAAAACTGTGAATGAGTCATTCAAAAGTCACTGTGATTTTAGGTTTTTTCACTGTCATTGTTTAAGCTGTTGCCTAATAAATAGAACTTTTACAAATATCAGCTTGCACTTCTCCTCCCTCTCCCCACATTGGGTGCCTAATGTTTCCACCAGCTCATGATGGGGCACATACAGACCCGTGAATTTTGACCTGCCACCTGAGGAGTAATTTTAAAGTGCCTCTGAAAAGGACCAGAAATCACGCTGTCCTCATAGTGTGTAAATTTATTATAGAAGGAGCCAACCTGGAAAAACGGGAGATTCTGCGACTCCAGAAAACGTTGAAAATCATGGATTGTTCCTGTCTGTGAATACAGACTAAAAAAAACAGGAAATGTATTACGGCACCTCAGTGATTCAGCCTCAGACACAGGTTACACAGAAACTATTAGAACATCCCTCTCGAGTCCCTATGCTAGCGGGAAGGGGGTTTCTTCACCCTTGTCAGCGGAAAACACCAGGATGAGGCGCACCTGAAAATTAGGGCCCTCGTTGTAAAAATCAGCGTCGGAGGAGAGTCCTCTTGCGGCCTGGGCTACAAACTGCGCTTCATTAGAGCAGTGCCCTGCTCCTGCAAGATGGACAGAGTGCTGCAAGGTACCGGCAGGGCCCGCGGGAAGGAGCCAGGGAGTGGGGAATGTGTGAATCAAATGCCTGTTGCTTTGTTGATTAAACAGATTGCTTGGAAATATGTTCCCCCAAGCAGTTCCAATCTAATCTCTCCGGAGACATGTGGCTAGAGCGCATACTTTACTTCTCCACGCTTTCCATCACCAGGGTTTATTGCTTCCTTAAAACAGGGATTTAAAATATTGCTCTTGAATTTTTGAGTCCTATCTAGGAATTGAAGTCCTAGACCTCCACACTGCTTTGTCTCTCCGAAGTCCTGATCAGGAAAGGCAATTTTAAAGGTACATTGCGACCGTCCATGAAATCTGTGCTTTTAAAACAAGGGTTGTGAGAACAGATTGGCAGTTGCACTAATAAATTTGGAAATATGAAGTGCTGCAGCATTTCTCATTTCTTCCCTCTGAACACATGGACACAACAAGATATTGCCGCTTTTAAATAAAAATACCCCCGTGCAAAAGTTTCCATCTTGGTCTTAAGGAGATTGATTTTATAGCACTACGCATAAAAAAAAGTCATTCATTTTTGATTACAGAAAATTCATACTGTGGTAAATACTGTTAGGATGAAATTGCAGAAAAAAACTTAAGATTTGACACAGTTACTACCGTGGTTACTTGTGACCAGCAGAGGAGTCAAGGGAACGTTTGGGGCTGCAGGCCCATTGCTAAAAAAAAAAAAAGGTGTTTTATATCTGATGAAATTTAATTTACAGCAATGAAGTCGCAATTCCCTAAATACAGCATGAAGTAAACAGGGGCAGTTATTTTGCTTATCAGCTGCTCAGTCTGTAATGAGCCCTAGCATTGCCTGGTTTTATCCTGCTTCGGGCTGTACTGCTGGAGAGCCGGTGCCACCTTAGGCCACATCACTATCAAAGAAAAAAAAAAAATAAATAATCCGCTCACTTTATATTTTGCCTTCCTGCTTCAGCTTTCCCTGGGCCTGCCCACATGTGCGAGTCCCTGCAGCGCTCGCTGCAGAACCACCCGGCTCCCCGGGCCAAGGCTGGGGCTTGTGGCGGGGCAAGTCCAAGGCAGGCAAGAGGGGGGGGATCCTTTGGCATGGGGAGGAGGCAGTGGGAAGGGGCTAATTCTCCCCACTGTTCTCCCAAGAGCTGCCCGATACATCCATAACACGTCCTGGAAGGGACAGGGGACCACCCGGTGCTTCGTGGAAGCTGTTCCAGCAGGCGGCGAGGTGGGAGGCCGTCGGCACGCAGCCTTAGCATGGGCTGAGGAGGAGAGGGTGCCTTGGATTCGGGAGCAGCTCCTATGGGTGTCCATGCACATCTCCGGGGTGGGTTTACTCCTTGTTTCCAAATGAGTTTCCCTCAGCCCCACACAAGGGTTTTCATTGCTTTGCAGTAGCTGAACGTTCCCAAGACAGACGTCGCTACCGCTGCAGCGTTCTCCGTCAGCGGTTTTTGTTTCATGGCTAAACTTCCATCTTGGAGCTTGGCACCAGCTAACAGCAACGGCTGCAGCGCAGTCACGTCCATTCCAGCACGTCCATCCAGGAGCGACAGGGGTATACTTTGGCACCGGAGGCATTTCACAAGAGTTTTGGACTTCCCATTTTAGCAAGTTAAAAAGCTTCTTAAGACTTTGATCCTGTGCCCAGTGCGATCAGTTTAAACCCATCCTCGCCACAGGGCAGGATGGATTGCTCTGGTAGGAAAATTCTTATCAGTAGAAATGTTGCAAGTTAGATGTAGCTTCTGTTTGGCAGTAATTTAATTACTAATTCTGTCAAATTAATACCCAGCTGAAGCTAATTGGACTGGATTATACTGTAGGAGTATTCTGCAGTACTTGGCTGTTTTAGAGCTGAACCATCCAGGAGGTTTTGCTCTCTACTGACTACATTCTTCAGGGATTACTAAAATCTTTGAATCGCAGCAGAGACCTTCCCTGACTTCAGCCTCTTAATGTCATATTTGAATCCTAAATCCAGAGTTTACCCCAGGGAGCCAAACTTGACAGGAGAACGTGAGCATAGTTATGCCTAATCTGGTAATTGCAAACCAGATAATTCCCAGAGACTTCCTAAATAGGAAGTTTGTTTTCTGTGGCCATTCAGTAACTGTTTTGAGATAAATAATGGGATCCCAGGCAGATTCTGCATAGCCATTAATGAAGCCATGTTTTTGCTGACTGTTTTTCCCTCTTAAATCTAGAGAACTATCTGTCCGTGTCAGAGTTAATACATTAAGAATGCAGGAGAAAGTGCTCTGTAAACAACATTTCCATGGCATCTGTCGTACAGCATCTGACATTTTCATTAAGAACGCATTTCAAAACTGATTTTTAAATACGTTTTTTCACTGTCAGAATATAAGCTGTTATCTGATGCCTTAATAAGCTCAGAGCAGAATTCTCTGTTCTCCAATAGAACAGTTACCTTGTTTCTTCAAATAGATCCATTCTAAAATACTAGGGTAAATTGGGCAACGTATAAATTAATATTTTGCTTTAAGATACAAGAAAATGGGCGTTTCCACTTCATCCCCCAGCAGTGGCCCCGGACCTCAGCGTGGTCATTCCGCAGTGGTTTATCACGCAGACGCGTATGACCAACTGAAGGAGCGACGGCGCTGAGTGAACAGGAGCACTTACGGAAGTGGGACCTTATAGGCAGCAGCTTATCCAGTCTCACTATCACAAAGCACAGCATTTGTTACTTTAAACTCCCAAGGAAGCAGAGAATTAAAATCTTACCACATGACAGCGTGGCCAGCAGAGAGGGAGATGCTGCCCTTCCGAGGGTGGCAGGAGTTGTGCAGATGAAGACCCAGTGCTGCTGCCTTCCCCACGACTGGACGCAGCTCTAAGTTTGCTCCATTCGGCTCTATCTGCTGCAGATGTTGGCATTGCGTTGAAGCAACAGTCAGCAGCATAATTTTGATGTCCAAATGCAGCTGCGCAGTGGCCATTCTTTTCAGTCAGGAAAAAAACATTGGTCTCAGTGTTACGCTCCTTGTTAGTCTCCTCTTTACTGGTGCTTTCTCTTGTATTCGGCCAAGGACCTCCTCCTGTGGCAGGTCATTTGCTAGTAGAAATCATGCTGAATTTTGGTGATCTTGAATTCCAGTCCTAATGGTGAATTTTGGAAGTACCATTTCCACACACAGACATGGAAGAAGTTCAGTAATATTACAAATACAAACTTTTCTCCTAAAATGTATCACGGCATTCTAGGAATTGGTATTGGTTTCCAAATTACCTCAGATTTCTCTACGACATTTCTTAGTCACTGGAAGAATAAGCAGAAAGACCATCACCAGCTGCTGACCATCTCAAAGCAGTGGAATAAATCACAGATACTCACCTATAAGGCCAGATTTAAATCAACTCTATGCATGTTACGGGAACTATGAGGAATTTGATAATTTGATGAATTAATATCCTTCATGGCAACACTTTCTGAGATTTTGTAAATTTTCTATGCTTCTGAGAGTGTTCTTTGCACTTCACACTTGCATCATGAGACTGCAGAGAACAAAACCCAGCAAACAGACTAGGAATCCAGAAGGCGTCCAAGGACGGCACCTAACTCCGACAAAGGGAAACCACTAGCCCCGCCGGACACCACGTGCTGCACTGGAGCAGGGAAGCGCAGTACCCTGGAACAAAAGGAAAACTGTGGAGGAGTTTGCGAAGAGCTACTTAAGGGTTAAGGACTGCATGTTGCCGTATAAATAATCTGCTTCATTAGCATCAGCGTGTACTTACTTTCCAATGGTTGTGAGTTTAACTTCTACATTTATAGTCTTGAAAAGAACTTACCTTTCTGAATAAAGCCAACGCTCGTAAAAGCGCCCGCCATCCCCTGGGAGTTCAGCGAGCCTCCGGACTTTGACTTTCCAAACTGCCATACTTTGACTTTTCCCTCCTGGAGGTCTGCAAGTTGCCTAGCCAAAAGGGGCACGTTTGGGAAGAACTTCGTACAGCAACTGGGCTAAGCGCACGCAGAGCACAGCAACCTCAAACCAGTAGCACGTTTTTCTTCTACCGGCTGATATGTCTGTTTTGGCATTAGCCAGAGCAAGCTACTGTAACATACGGACTTTCATCTAGGATTGATGAGGGAAGGAAATTTAACTGGAAAGGACTATAATAAACCACCAATTTTCCAAGTAATGAGGCAGCCTCCTGGCAAGCACACGTATCCTGGGGATGTGCAGCAGCCCCAGGAAAATGCCACCCAGCCTCTGCCATTCCTTTTGTCTTCCCCTCCAACCTCTCTTCCCTTTGGCAGCCCCACCAAGAGTTTTAACATTTACTCGGCGCCAATGTTGGCGGGACGCGAGCCAGCCCAAAGGCCAGGCCTTGGCACGGGAGGAGGAAGCAGCAGCTTGTGCCCGTCTCCCCTTCCCCGCCCTCGCCGCTGCCGGGGTGCCAAGAAAGCACCAGCACCCTGGCCACATCTCCGCTTTCTTTGCCTAAGAAATAAATCTTGAACCTCTCAAACTGGCCCAACTGCCCCTGGAGCCCCTTCGTTCCCTGGCCCCTGCATGGATCTTGCACAGGAGACGGGCACTTTCATTCCCTGTATTTTTGACCTCAGTTACACCACTACCAGGTGCGACTACCTTTTTACCGAGGAGCACAGGCAGCTTTGTGGATACTCCTACAATGCACCTCCATAGTGGCAGCAGGTAACAAGGACTTAACTTGGGCCCAAGCTAGTGACAAAAAGCTACGGCCATCTGAAAGCTCTGTGGTGGCCTGCATGAAATAATGAATGGAATTACTCCAGCTGAAGGCAATTATTTAGAAGCAAAACACATCATTTTTGGCTGGACACAAACTAAAGGGGCTGCCACTGAAGCTAGCTGCTTTCAAATATTTCTGAAAAAAGCTTGTATATATTTGATATATTCAGTCCCAATTCACTTGGTAAAACAAACGCAAAAGGATGCAGCATTCTTCTGCGATCTGTTCCCAGATAAGAGATGTACCATTATATCTTAAGTCTTGCACATAAGAGAACAAATCTGTCAGCCTCAAGTAGCTTAACAAACTTGTTTTCTCTATTTACCACTCATTGCTTCTGAGTCTTAAAACATATGAATAGGAGATTTTCCTTTAACATACTGACATTATTGTGAATGAGACATAACTTTTTGCTTTACTTAATAAACACATCTAAACCAAACTTGGTTCGTTGCTTTGTGAATTATAAATGGATTTGAAGGACAACTCAGTGACTCTATCATTCGTGAGCACTCAGGGACAACACATTTCTCTACCACATACCCCCGGCTTTGATTTCAGAGGTGCAGCAGCTCACGCGCCCTAAATGTATTGCTCACTTCCTAAGTTTTGGCCAATCCAGCTGGCTTTTACAGCTGTGCCATCCTATAAAAGCGGTGCTTAAAGATGACTCTATGAGACTTTTGCACTGATGTGGTATATTTAAGACAAAACTACAGTATAAACATTTCAAGATTGGGTTGAATGAACTACAAATCACAGTCTCTTGTTCCCATGTACAGTTTCAATACAGATCTCAGTGCAGTGCCTACAGCAGTTCATACACCACTACTGTTGTGAAACAGAAGCAAGAGGGTGCACTTCATAAAAAACAAATAAATTATACGTTGAGAGCTATTGCCAAGCTTTACATATAAAAGGTAAAAATACAGTAGTTAGTGTTGCTTTAACAAAAAAACTAGGTAAAAAAATATTCTTACATATTTTAAAAATAAGTTTGTCCAGTTATTAGTAGGTGTGTGTATGCTTGTGTATCTGTGTGTAAGAGACAGGGAGAGACAGGCAAAGTGCTCAACCCAAACAGTAAACCAGAAGTGAACTCCGTAGGAAAATCCTGCAGCTCTCTGCTTTGCTGAATCTCACATTACTGTACGTGGAGCAATACTCACTCCTTGTTTCCTGCAGATGCACAGAGTCAAGCACGCTGCTGAACGAAGGATCCTGGCTCTCAAATAGGCTACTCCAATTCCTTGGATTTCCCTCCCTAATACTGTGACAAGATAGTATAATTAATTATATCACACTATATCTACTTGCATTCAAGTGTGGTGCAAAAGGGGCAGTAGTTATTTCTGTAGTGCTAACATTCAGACCAAACACACGTGGATTATACCTGCATCATGGAAAGGCCATTAGCATGGATTTTTTTTTTTTTTTTAAATAATTTTGGTATAAAAGTTACGATTGTCCAGCTGCATTTGAAAGTTGTGAGGGAATCGTGTCTAACAGGTATATCATTTCACTACAACCTTCTAGGTTAACGAACACCTCTGTGTGCCCAGATAACTGGTCATGCGATAGAGACACCAATGCTCAGTCTGTATTTGATCTGGGCTGTGTCAGAACATGCTCACAGTGTGAAAAACGTATCCCACGCTGTTTGAGAAGGAAAGGCTGACCTGGACAGTACAGTTTTGCTTGCAAGAAACAAGAACAAGCAAGGTGCAGACACACGGCTGGAAAGAGTGTGGAAAGAGACCCCAAAGTAACTGGACTGTTCACCAGAGCTCCTATTTTGCTGCAGCAAATTTTCTCCTTGCCAAAGCTCTGTGTTCTAAAAACTGTCCAAAGCATATCTTTTATACAGATGTGCAGTTCAAGTTTAAAATTAGATACATCTTATCTAATGCATTAACCATGACTGATTATCATTTAAGTACTTCATACCATTTGCTTTACCTAGTATTAAACTCTGTTACTGCTGAACTAAAGAAGAGTTTCCCTTAATTCAAGTGGTAAGAGATCCTAAATGCCTGCATTTTAATTCTGACTTAAAATTTGAATTCAAAATTTAATTTTGAATATCAAAAACATGTAGTGATAAGATGCAGGTATTTACCATTTACTCCTTGCACTCTTCAGTCTCTTTCTTTCAGGCTAAATGGAGAGTGTGAAATGGAGTTCCAAGGTCCACGTCCATAAGGTTAACCATTTTTTAAGTAGTTCTATTTGATTTTTAATAAACATTAAGATTTCTATAAAAGCTTTTGAAGTGCCCAATTACTTTTGCATTATTAAATGATCATTTTTAATTTAAATTTAAAACTGTCCATCTGATCAGTATTACAGGCACACACAGCAAAAGGGTAAGGCAAATTAATGAGCATAAACTGGAACAAGCCTCAGTGAGTCAGTAGGTGGTAACTTCATAAGGAAAACAAAAAAGAAACAAAACTTTTTTAATAGGGAAGATGGCTTTTTCCAAATGACTGCGGCACAACATGTAGCCGCATTTATTCATTTCTCTCAACTTTCAAAGCTTCTGAGTGGTTGGCAGTCCTGCCAAAGTCTCAGCTTTAGATTCATACAATAGGGAAAAGTTTTATCTATGAATCTTTTAAAAATAAAATTAGAAAAAAAAAAAAAAAAACTTTTAGAGGATGACTGGATCAATAGTGTTATAATGTTATAACATAAGTGTTATAAGTGAAATAGCAATGCAAAAAAATAGGATGTTCAGACACCTAACTGTTCAGATCACACGACTATGGTGTTTTAGTCTCTCTGGTCTCCCTGTGTAAGTCATGATTTAGAAAGCTAAATAAGTCATGCTGACTTATACGGAGTATTTGCTCCAAGCAGCAGGACATCACTAGGAAGAGTTGGATTTGCAGCCCTCTGATGTTAGCAGAAATTTTAAGTAGGTCCTTAATTCGACTCTTCAAGATTTAAAATTTTTAAAGAAAGTTTCAAGTATTAGTTTTTCAGTCCTCTCAAAACTGAATAAAAAACCCTTTGAAAGGAATTGGAATTTTTCTTTAGGCATGTTTGTATGTATACAACATTCCCACCCACCCAAGTCACACTAACAGCTTGCTACTTGAAATAGTTTAGATTTTAGGGGGGCACTTTCATCACCACTTTAATTGCTGGATGTGATTCCTGGGGAGGAATCTAAGTATGGCATTTAACAGACAATGTTGTAAACCTGTTGTTTTGTTTTTGGGACATGTTCAAGTTCACGGGGCTCCTGAACCCAGCGGGAAGGGTCACATACCGAACATGCCTGCATGCTACTGCATTCTGCCTATTTACAAACCTGTAGCTGGCGAATGCCAGCCCAGCTGCTGAGCAAACAGACCAAGAGCAAATGCCAAGATTCCCCGCCCAGCACTGGCTTTGTGCACATGGTGGCAGTCCCAGCTCCCCTTTTCCCTGCAGCAAGTTGGCGGGCAACTGCATTAATCCCAGCTAAGACTTCTGATGTTTGAATCAGGAACCTTCTAGATCTTAATGTGCAGTAAGCCTCAGACTTAAAAGTATATAAAAAAAAAAGCCAATACTCAACTGGAAGTAAGGACAGGGCTGACCAGCTGGCGAGCAGAAACACCCCGCCAGGTCCCGAAGAGCAGCTCCCCGTGGCCAGCAGTGCTGCGAGCAGGGAGTGCCCCCGCCACGCAGCGCTTCGGCGGGCACGGTGAACCTGGACGCCTGTCTCCGGTCCTGGTTCCTGGTCCTTGTGGCAATGCTACAGATATCGTCTGCAGAGTCACTCTGGATGTCAGTCCTCAGAGCTGCCCATGGTTTCTATGCTTCTCTGTTAAGGTCTCTGGGGTTCTGAGGAGCGGCAGTAGGCCATGTAAATGCTGAGCAGTCTCGGTCCTTAACACTTTCATTCAACATCTTGCAAACAAGAGCACAAAAGCAGCAGTAAAAACATTCAAGAGGCCCCCCAGTCTGAAAGCAGCAGCCTAACCGGACGCCAGCAGATTCACACAGCCCGCAGTCGTTTGGTCCAACTCTGTCTACACTGAGAAACATAAACACAGCAGGTGTGCGGGAATGAAGTTGTGCACTCAGGTTTGAGAACTAACTTTCCCATTTAAAACTCTTTCCAAGAGACATGCAGATATAAATATTTATAAACAGCAGCACTATGCAGAAAAGACTCTCCAACTCTAGGCATATGTACAAGCCTCTTCTTAAGAAGGGACAACCCGAGTTGTTCAATCTGCGCTTCCCTGCTAGGAGATGTGGAATTCATTGCCGAGTTCTACATTCCTCCGTCCTTTGGCTCTGCGTTTAAATTTTCACAAGATGTATCCCCAAGGGGTGATTCACTGGATCACCCCTATGTTTCCACACATGGATCCTGTTGCCCAGGGTTCAAAAGAGCTCTTCACATGGTACATATCATATCCTAAACTTCACCTCAGCCCCAGAAAGCCTTCACTAGCACCATGCAGAATGCTCTTGCAAGTGCCCTACCTTCCTAACATTGAAGAACCTGAATTGCTTTTGGAAACTTTTCATCTCTTTTTCCTGTTTTCATCTTATTTTTTCCACTCTTTGCTCCATAAAAACACCTATCAGAAGGAAATTGGAACAGGTTTTGAGGTGGTGTTAAGAACTATTCTAGTTGTACCCTCATGCTGCTAACACACCTGACAAGTATTCCCAAAGCACTGCATCTGGAAACAATACCTAGAAACGATATGAAAATAAACAAGAAAAGTCATTTCCTTCCTAGCCCTAAATGACAACAAAATAAACCAGCAGGCAGCTTCTGAAGTAAGCTGTACTCACAACTTCACTGCTTTAACACTTGAAATGCAATACACATCTGTAGACTAAAATGCACATATTTGGGTCATACAAGAAATGAAATCAGCAGGGTCAAAATGTGGGACCTCTGCTGTACACTGCTAATGCTATAAGCTTTTGGCAGGTTAGTTTTCCTTTTCCTGGTTGCAAAATGCAGCTCAAATCCAGTCAAAGTAGTTGGTCGCTCACAGACTACTTTCATTCTTTCCAGGTATTGTAACAAGAGGCGCAAAGATTATAAAGGGTTTTAAGGCCAAAAAGGCAGGTACGTGCTGGTAAAACAAACTAAAAAACAGTGGGAATAGCCACACAGAAGAAAGTGTTCTTGGCTATAGGAAATGGTCATTGCTACTGTGAGCCACCAAGTATAGTATGGCCACAAGGTGGCCCTATAAGGTCTCCTAACCTTGCTATTAAGCTATCAAGACCTGGGATGCAGTGTTCAAACACTACTCAGCTAACATCACAGAGAACACTTTCCATTAACACTTATGAAGCAGCACATGGTAAAAGCAAGACTAAGCCTAGTTTGAATGGAACACATCTAGATTTTGTTCCTTATGTCCAGAACTAGCTCCAGTGTAGTATTTCATCTCTCCTCAGGGAGAAGATGGAACTTTCATGTGGTTTTATATCCTGGGTTACATTGTAATTCCAGTTGGACTGTGATGAAAAGTGAAAGTCTCTTCCTGAATCCTAGTAAAACAGCTGGCTGTTTGATTCCCAGTTCAGCAAGAGCTTGATCCCAAGCAAGTCCTTCCCTTGGAGATGTTAGAAGGTTTGAGTTTTCACAAGGTGGGAAGTGCAGAAGCTCCTTCCTCTACAGTTCAGTGGTGAGTAAACATTTCGTCCTTGTTGTAGCATCCTCAGTTATCGGGCTAAAAAGAAGAAAATGGGGCCCTGTAAAATACGCTGCTCCAAAATGACCCAAAAAAAAAAAAAAAAAAGGTACTGCTGGGCTGCTGGGAACAAAATTATTCAATGAGTATTGTTCCAGAGGGTGATAATAGCTTTCCTTTTGTAATTTAAGATGATCAACACACAGACTTATCAACTGCATAATGTACAGAAGGGCAAAGTGGATCATTTTCACAGAGTGTAGTAGCTGCTTGACTGCCATCCACCTCCTGACTACAGGAGCCTTCCCTTTGTAAAAATGTTCACTCAGACACCTGACCATCACTGCAAAGCGATGCTCATGGGCACGGCAGGGAAGGGGTAGCAGAGGAGAAGGTTTCCACAGCTTCTGCCTCCTGACTTCCTTACAGTTTGGAAATAACTAGGGGGAGGAGAACACAACAAACCCTTGAAGAGCGATTGAAATACTGTAAATTTGTACCATAGGTCTAGTCTAGTATAAAGGATGTTACCACATAAAGAAACTGAAGCGAAATGATCATGAAAAAAATATCCACTTCATAGCACTTATAATGACAATAGTTTCACCTCTAACTCCAGCAACATTAGTATTCTTTGTTTCATTCATTTTTCCTTTAATTATTTCAATTAAAAAAAATGTTTTCTTCCCCTTCAAACTATGTTATATAAAAATATGCACACTATGGCTTGGCTGCTCTATTGATTTTTAAAATTTCAAATGCTGTAGAAAGAACTACAGTTTACTAGTACAGCAAAACCAGGTATTGTATCCATATGGTCACTCTAATTGTTTAAGTCGTAGGTTGACACACTCCCTTTTCACACAGGCCCTGAACTGCAGATGAGATCCTACCTTGCAAGGACTTCAGATGTTTGCTGGGATGCTGGCAATCCAGCTGGTGATGACAGAGCCTCCGTGCTGTCTTTCACCACCTTCAGAGCTAAGGCGGCATCAATTCCCAAAGGCCCATTCTGAATCAATCCCGTCTGAATTGGGTAGAAAGAAACAGAAAAACAAAAATTAAAAAAAAAAAGGACAGACAAGACACATATTTTTCAATTGAAATTTTCAATTTCAATCATTTACAACCTGAAAACTAAGGCTCATCAAATTCTATGGTGGGTTTACTAAATGGAAAGCCCTAATGGAAATCATGGTGTTTATCTGCAATGTAACACAGCAAAAATGAAGTTACTTAAAAATCAACAGGATATGTATGGTGTCTGATTTATTCAGGCTGGATTAGTTTGTTTTAGTTTTGCTCTGCTGCACTATGGTATACTAGGCTTCCAAATCACTACGAATGTGAACTATCCTAGTAAACATTTAATAAACAAAACATACATTCTACTTAAATTTTTATTTTTTATCCACGGCAAAAGTTTTTTTCACCACCACCTCTTCCCACCTCCCCACCCCTTATTAAAACTAGCTCCATCATTGCTGAAGAACTCACTGGCACTATCCACCTCGGGGTTATCGTGGGCAGGGAAGACACCTATGAAAAGCAAAGATGTAGTCATTAGAAAAGGTCTGGAGTAACAGAAAACATTTTAACAACATTGTCCTCAGAATGATCTCAGATATTAATCTGCTGCCATAAAATATCTCTGAAAAGGGCTAGTCATAAGCTACAGGTGAGGTGAATGCACACAAAAGGGTGATTTTTGTCCACGTAGAATACACTTAAGTCACAGAATCCCACTGGTTTCAGTATACAATCCCTTCCAAAAGGTAACTGAGCTCAGGGAATTTTTTTCTGCTTTGTGAACAAAGCTTAACTGAGGGCACCCTTCTGTGAACACTTTAAAGACCGTCCTCCTTCCCCTTTTCCCTGGTGCATACCTTATAACTCCTTTTTTCCTTAGCACAATTTGCGAGAGATATAGAACAATCCTTTACTTGTATTAAATGTTTATGATGTTTATTTTTGAAGATTTTTTTAATATATATGTGTATATACACACACACACTCACTTTTTGAAGCATTATATGAAAGCCCAGTATCAGTCTGGCACTTGCAGGTATACTAAGGTAAGACTAAAAGCTCTTGTGATACAGATACAAAGCAACTTCGAAAACAGATGCAGGTTATTTCCCTTCCACTGAAGTTGTATGTGGCATATGCGCACTAATCCAGATCAGTCACCAGCTCACTCTATTGCCATAGGTACAAGCCTGACGGACAGAGACTAAGCCAAAGCACAGTCTATAACCAGACAATGTTTCCTTTTGAGGAGTGTCAACAGTAAAATCTGTTCTATGCGCAAGGAAAGAAGCTTGGTTTTGAAACACATTTACCCGCGGGGTGGCTTCTGTAAAGTCAATTAGATTCTCTGTCAATGGTGTTACTGAAACATCCTGGTCATCTGGAATGCTCTGTGGAATAAAACAGTCGAGTTATAGACCAGTGTTCTTACCAGTGTTAATGATCGTTGCCCTTCATCAGGCCTGTCCTCTAATAATCTTTTCATATGACCTTTTTTAATAGCCTTTTCATTTCACTACCAACATGCTGGAAACAATCTGGTTGCCACGTAGCTCGTGAAGCTACCCAGTGCTCCTGGGTACTGATGGGTTATTGCGTTATTCTGCATGAAGGTCAGCAAAGTCTGTGAGCTGAGGCTCTGAACTCAGCGACAAAGTGATAATAAGTCAGTGACATCAACTAAATAATGCTGGTTTAGAGGGACAACAAATGAAGGGAATGCTGTTTTACCGATCCAGAATAACCCCTCAATCTGCTGAAATAGCAGCAGAGTTCAGTTTACTACTATCTTTTGTTTTGGAGAAGGACAAAGAAAATTTGACTCCTCCATACGATGCCCAATTAAATGTTACCTTGTGTTTAAGGTAACCAAAATACAGTAGTTGAACATTTCAGTTTTAAACATTTCCCTCTGTGATTATTTTGTTAGGAACCTGTGTATTTCAGTATCATCTCTGCTGTCTACCATTGGGATACAACAGGCTTTTGCACAAGTGTGAGGAAAACAATCAAGCAGTTTAGAAGCAGTGCCAGGCAAACAACCTGGAAGCACCATATGAAATGGACCTCAAAACCATCTATATAGTGTCCTTTTCTAGATCAGAAAGTACTCTTCAGCACTCACACTCAGAAACAGCATCTCAAAGTAAATGTTATGATAGGCACTCAGCAAAGTCTGTTTTGCCAGCCTGAAGGCATCAATAGCTCAGGTGATACTCAAAAATCTCCTGGGCTGACAGGTGGCAATACCTTTAAAACAGCAGTCTCTTCAGCTGGAATCAGATCAGCTGGAATCAGCAATTCTTCATGGTCAGAAGCAACATTATCCTCATTTAACGCATTCCTGAAACAAGAAAACATTCTTACCACTGCATTGCATGGATGGCATGAAACACACAGTGCTGCTTTCCTGAAAGCTTAGCCCAGAAACACAACTGCAGATGATCAAGGTGAGTCAGACGAGAGACTGGTGTTTGTGAACACATTCAAGTAATTGCTTTGCAGTATTCAATACCTCTAGATTACTGCTCTGTTTTACAGATTCAGAGAACAGCTGTGTAGCTGGCATCCTACAGACCCAATGGTATCAGTATATATCTTGAACAAGCTTTTCCAGCACATGCTTTGTCTACATAGAATGGAAGTTTTCACTGTTATCCTCTTAACTTGCTGTTTAGAGCCAAGGGCAGTAGGATATAAGAAATATTAGCTGTCTCAGAAGATCTAGGAGATTCCCTTACTGATGCTAGAATACAACTCTGAGGCCTGGCCTACAAAGACTGACCATTGCGACACGAACTAAGGTCAGTCAAAAAATTTGCTTAGTTAGACATAGTTGCATATGGGAAAATTATGCTTAACTGATCTAATTTATTCTGTCTTTAACAGAAAACAGTAACTTTATACGCACAGAGGGATGCCAGCTTAGCCTCACCAAACTTCCTTTCTGAGTAGCAGATTTTGAAGATGATCTGGGTTCAGTCCTGTTTAGAAAATGATTTACCAGTGAAGACAATCTCAGCATGAGACTTTCAAGGCAGACAGATTACTTCATATGCTTTACCTTTCTTCAAAGCATTTGATACTCCCCATTCTTGAAAATGAGATAGTGGCTGAAGTGAAACTTGGGTTCCTACCAATTGTCTGGTTTAAAGGAATGAGAATTTCTTGTAGAGAGAAATAGCACTTACAACCAGTCTGAAATCAGGGACCAAAGAGAAAAGAACCTTGTGCCCTATTGACAACAAAGCATTCTTGCATTTGCTACTCCTTCATTTTTAAATCTGTACTGCTGCCAATTTCAGTGTAGCCAGCTGCAGAAATACATACACAATCCTAATGCTAGAATCAAATACATTATTCTTTAATAAGAGGCTGCAAAAATCCTTTAGAAATAAAGATAACACAGTGAGCCAAACACAAAAATCCTCTTTTGTATTTGGAATCAAGAGATTAAGCAAATGAAGAAATACAGACTTTTCATCACAACTAAACATGTAATTAAAGCATTTAGTCTATGCACAGGGGAATTAGAGAGAAAGGTCAACAGCTGTAAAACAAGCATATGCACCACTGAGAATCTTCATTAATAGATTTTTTTCCCTAGAGTTTAGAGGGATGTGACTACTATAAAGTTCATGTACTAAAATGTCTCAGAATATTAAACAAAGCATTTATAAAAATGATACTGTCTGATTAAATATACCATGAATAAACATTACAGCCTGTGGTGATAAGTGTATTTCATATTTTTCTATATAGATGATTTCCATTTTACAGGAGGAAGACAGAGGCAATAAGGTTAAATGCTCTCTTTACAACAACTGGAAAGATCAGAATTTAGCCAGGATTTCTGACTCCCAAACCTGGAGTTCCTACCTTGCCTAAGCTTTCCAGTCAGTTGTCAGACATGACGATTTTATTATATTCTTAGATTTTCAGATCAGTACCCCGTTCTACTTGGAATCTTAAGGAAAACAAACCTTCAGAAGATTTCTATTTCTATGCTTTTATAATGAGTTAGTTTCAGACCTATGTTTCTTTCGTACAGGCTAACCCTTTTCCTTGAAAGCAGTTTAATCTGCAACTACATGGCTGAAGAATCTTAATGACAATCATATACTCATGTACTGGCAGTTTTTTTTGTTTTTTTTTTAAAGTATCATCCTTTTTTCCAAGTCATGAGAAAGCTAGCAGCATATACAGGAGTTATGAGGGGCTGTGAATGCAGCTATCTCCTCCCTTCCTCTCCTCTGGCATGTGGTTCCCTTATCCAGGGAACATTTTTCTCCAGAATCACTTACGGAATGATGGTGTTTGAGGCAGAGATTGCTTTCAGCAGCTCTCTTGGTTCTTGAAATGCTGGGCTGGTTGTTGGGGGACTGCTCTGGTTTTTGCCTGCTGGAATGCTCCTGTACAAATGAAACGGGCACACACTCTCACTGCAATATCCCTATGTGCTCTTTTTTAGTAACTAGTCCAGAAATTACATATTATAATGCTTTTTTCTTTTTTTTGCTTTTTTTTTTTTTGTTTTGTTTTTGTTTTTTTTTTTTAATTCCTGATGGTTTTCTATCAAACCATATAAGTTTGATTAATTCATAAAAAAGTGACAGGTTTTTGTACACAGCATTTTTTCTTCACTGGAGAAGAGCTACTATAAACCAAACTCTTCCTCCTTCCCACACTAAGGTTGCTCATGGGTCAGAGATGACTTCAGTGTTTTGGCTTGCTGTTGAAACAACTTTATCAGATTAAAGTATGGGAGAACAAAAGCAGCACCTGGATTAGCTTGTACATAACAATACTTTGCACCTGTAGTTCTTGCCATTTTTCATCTTAAAAAGACTTCATACTTACCAGGTTAAGCTATGCTATAACAGCAAAGTGAACCTAAAAACTCCCTTTCCGAGGTAAAATTCAATGATCACTAAGCCACGGAAAGATCATACAGAATGCCAAGACTCTAGAGGTCAATATTCTTAACATTGTATTTGAATAACTAAATCCTGCCTATTTCTTACAAATCTAGCCAGCACCTGACAGCAGCATCCTGAACATTGGAATTCTTGATACTTCTCAAGCTGTCTTCTCTTGTGACCTGAGAGAAAAATGGAGAAAAAAAATTTTTTTTTGATATCTGTTGCCATTTTGTACCAGTTCCAAGATTTACAGAAAGGCTGAGTTCCTCCCTCCTACCACCGGTGTGCAGTGTTCATCCCCTGCTCACGGACTTGCCATGAATCCTACTACACTAAAACTTCAGTATAAATGAAAAAATAATTCAGCAATGTAGCCAAATAAAACATTGTTTATTATGAGATATACTAGGGCATGCTAGAAACATACATATAAGCAGAGAATAATTTTTGTTAGGAGGGAACATTTGGAGGTCATCTGGTTCAATTCCCGCTCAAAGGAGGGACAAAACCAAAATTAGATTAGGTTACTCCAAGCCTCCCCTAGTTACGTTCTGAGTATCACCAAGAACCAAGATTCCTCTTTGGACAACCTGTTCCAGTATTTGGACACCATGACTAAGAAGAAATTTCTTTTTGTATCTAATCTGCATTTCCCATATTACAACCTCTGTCTGCTGCTTTAAAAAAAAAAAAAAAATAAGGAAAAAAAAAAAGAGTGTTTACCTTGTATCCTGTCTCTGTCTGGGCCTTCAGGATATTGCTTTTGATGTCTGCTGGAAGCCATGCTGCCACTGGTATAGGGCTCTCAATTGCATTGTTAAGACATTTATCTGTCAATTTTATCACTTCATCCTAGGCACAGAAAATTTTCATTAGAAGCAGTTCCCACATGAAAAAGTCTGACCTGAAGTCACAAACATCTCTACATAACAAAAAAGTGCCAAGGGAGAGGAAAAATAGGGAGAATTATCCTGAAAAAATAAAGCAATTTATTCTTTATTTTAGAAATTAGTTGTAAAATCACATGCAAAATACAAAGTAAAAAAAATGTGATGCTTAGAAATGCGGATGCAAAGCATTGTGCTAAAAGTACAGCATGAACTGAATGGCAGTGGGCCCTGAATTTGCAATAGATTTCACTGATTCAAAATCAAAAGGTTTGCTTGAAAAATCTGGCAGAAAGAGGCAGAGATTTGAGACGGATCACTGAGCTAAATGCATCATCTCAGACCTGCATTCTCCATTCAGCTCTATCCTCTTAGGATTCTATTGCCCAGGCTGTACAGGACAAAGTTTCTTGGGGAAGAATAGCATTATTATTCTAAATACTATATTTTCATCATAAATTTTCATTATTAGCTTACTGATATAAGTTCACTTTCACCTACTGAGCAGTAGAACTTTGTAATTACCAGTCTTGCAAAGGAGGAGCTAAGTTGCTATGTAAACAAATGATCACACTGCATATATATCCTGACCATATGTAATTAGTCATCGCTTGACCTGATGGAGTTTAAGTACAGCAAGGCTTTAAACACTATTTATTTTAACAACACATTTACATAGCAGCCAACATCATACATGGGTGTATGAGTTAAGATTTTGCTCTCAAAAAACAAATTAGGGAATTTTTACCTTAAAATCCACTCATAAGTTAGAGCAATAGATTAATATGTTATTAACTACCTCTCCTCTAACAAATGATATAAAAGCAACCTGGCAGCCTGATACATTCTGACAACAATTAAAAATTAGATACCTCTTCAATACTGTATAATTTGCTATATGAATTCTTTTTCCTCATTATAATATGTTTCTTAAGAATTCAATCTACTAATTGCTATTTCATTACTGGCAGAAATTAATTAGCTGAGTGGAAACTTTGTGATCTTTTTCCACAGGGTATAGCTCAGCAGGGGGAGACAGAGACCTACTTTCCTCACCATACACCAATTTCTGGATAAAGAAGCCTCCTTCCTCAAGGCAAAAGCTCTGTCCCTACAACGGGCAAATTCTAGCTAGATTTCTACTTGCATGAATTGCAGTGTATCCAGAAGAAAGAAGTCCACTGCATGGAGAGCGAGCAGAAAACACAAATAAAAAGGAGATGGGAAGGCAAGTTTAAAAAGGTGACTATCTGTCTCTTAACCAGCTAACCTCCACTTCTAACTTCTTTCACTAAGTGAAAATATCAGCGATAATTCCTAGGCACTCATACTTTAGGAAGGGGGAAAATACTTCCTCTTCTTGTCTCCTTCCAAGTAATCTCTTTAGGTGTCCAACTAGGGGCTTATAAGACTAGGTGAAGGAGCACCCATTTTTAAATTTTGGCCACAGTTAGCAAGGAATATAGAACTTTTTAAAACCTGAAAGGAACGCTGTCAAAATAAATGTCAACATATGTTAACATAAAGACAAACCACCATTTGCTAGCAGATATTGAGACGCACATTCACAAAATTGGTGCATACTAACAAATATTTATTAAACATTTTAAGTGTTTTAATTTTACAGAAGCTACTGTGATTGCCAAATGTCTGGGATAATTAAAACTGCATTATCATTTCTATTATTGTGACACTCAACACTTAACTTTTTACACTAGACCTTATTGAACTGGATAATGTAACACACCCTGCAAAGAATTCCCAGAGCACTAATCTGGTGCCAGTCTAAAAGAAAGAAAATTCTTATGATTTTATTTTTTAAAGAAACAGCATATAGGTAGGTGAGAAAGCATTTGGCACCTGACACATCCTTAAGACGTCTAATTTACAAGATTTTTAACAGTCACTTAAAACAATAAGGCTGCTGTGCTTCGTCAATATTCTAGTTCATTTAGATTTCTTATTGCTTCCATGTACTGGACAAAAAATATTTGTACTTTATTCTTCATTCCATTGCACCACTTCTGTTTATGGAGCTAAGCAGCGATGTAAAAACAGAATGAACAAATAGAGGCAGCAGCAGGATGTGTCTTCATAATCCTTTGTGCTTTTCAGCAATCCTTCTGCTGCCATCGAAAACCTCTCTGCGAACAGAGAAAGCATCTACTATACACAGATTCTGAGCAACATCCAAGTGTTCAAAGATCACAACAAATAAAGGGAAAAAAAAAAAAGAAAAAGAAAACTTTGCATACTTGCACTTCTAACTTTGGAACAGATATAAACTATAGGCAAATGGGGTTAACTTTTTATCGGTCACTTCACTTTAGAAGCTGATGGAAGCAGAGTGCTTGTGTATTTAAGAGTTATTTGCTCTCTTTTGTCAGATCAGGCCACTGTGCTAGTGAAAGCCTGGAAGTGAAAAAGTTGCATGCTTCTATTCCAGCAAAATTTGGCAAAGAGCAGCTAGAAAGAATAGGGCCATTCATTCCACCTTTCCTAATTCGCATTCTGGAAAGGTTTCTCCCTTTCTAAAAGGGCAGGGAAGGCTAGATAAATATTTCCCTACCAAAGAAACCAAGCAAGAGCTTCTGCAAGTATAGAACTATGTAAAGACAACTTTAGCAGGCCATCTGAGCTGGGAAGAAAGAAGTTCAAGATTTTTAATTAACATAAAATAACTGAACGGTTCGTTGGCATCCGACAATTACCTACAAAGTTGAAAACACAGTTCTACCTTCCTAAGCAGTGAACTAATGCTTTCCGCTGAGGTATTTCACCAAACCTTCTATGGGCTCTAGCTGTTTCTACATACATTGGTATTTTACATGTTGGTAAAACTTAAGGCATATTAAACAGGCTGAAATTTGCAATTGCACATTTCCAGAGAGAACAGCTAAATTAACAGCAAACTTCAAGACTTACGCTCATTTTAGGGTTTCAGTTGATATTTACCAGTCAATAGTAATATATTGTACCATCCTGTTCAGCCAGAAAAAATCACCAGAACCACTTCCATTTATGAGTAAATAATTAACAGAGAAACAACATGCATGCACCTACATGCCAGTAAAAGTACATCTTGTAACAAACTCCATGTGGAGATATTTTTTTAAGCAGTCTGAAGAAAACAGGGAAATGAAGTATTTTTAAGGGTTATTCTGAGGTCACTCTTTTCAGAATTAATTTCCAAATGATTAATCTTCATCTCTTAATCACAACCAGAGTGTGCTCATCTGGTAAACACCTGTCAACTGCAGCCTACCTGCCTCTGCAATCCAAACCCTGCAGAATTTGACGTATACAGAAACATTCTCTAATCTTTGTTTATCTTTTTAAACATCATTCTCAAGTAACCACTTAGTAAGCTAAATCCCAGAGGCTGAAAAGCTTTGTTTCACCTTCTCCACTTGAGGAAAACCACTGATAATTTAATTTAAGCTTTCGGAATGCAATTTGCACTTCCTAAAAGTTGCTGAGGTCTTTATTTCCAAAAGAAAGAACCATGCTGGTGTACTGTTGATCCACAGATCACCTATTTCTCAGTTATACAAACATTCCTGCTCTCTAACCAGGGTCATTTCATGCCAGCCTCTATAAACTCTATATTCAGAGTTACTCTGCTTCTCACATGAGAGCTGGATACCTGTGACTGTACTGTATTGGCAGCTGCTTGTTAGGTTAGCTCCTTAGAGGTATCTAGTGATTTTTTAAAGATTATTAATACAGTTTTGCTCTATACTCTCTTCTTTTAAAGTGCAGATTTTTTCTTCTGTTTAAAACAGAGCTCAGCGGGTGAAGATCCTCTGAAATAAGCTGTGTACACTTGCTCTTGTTTATGCTGAGGAAGTGTTTCGCTGTAACGAGACCTATAGGCTAATCTTCTTAGGGACGTGGTAATCTTTGTAAGGCAGTCACTAAGCAGAAAGGTACACAAGGCATCCCGGGCAGCAGTCCTTAAAGGGGACGAGCAAAACAGCCCGTAGCAACAAGCATATCAAAACAAAAGCCTTTTCTCAAAATAAGAGGGGAAACCAATGCCTGTGGGGAATGAGCTTAGCCCAGACATGCACTACTAAAAGCCACTCTCACAACCTGACTCATTTTACTGCTAAGAGAACAAACAAATCGCTACTTCACCAAAAGGTAGATAAATTTTCAGGCCTTGCTGCAAGGACAGTACTAAATACAGAGATAAGGCTGCAAGTTGTTTTACGGTCTCTTCTTACTCAAAATATGATAAGCAACCTTAAGTTTTAGCACAGGGTAAAAGGATTGAATTCCTTTTCTAAATTGATTTACAGTGGAACCTGGAGGGAAAAAATAAATTCTGGTTTCTTCACTTTCACAAGGCTATTTAACTCACAATTTCAAAAACCAAAAAAGTATTAACGAAAAAAAAAAAAAGGCCAAAAAATAGTTTTCTGACATTTTCTGATTACATAGGTTCACTGAAACATCCAATGATTAAATGATTACGGGAGGCAGCAGAGGAGCTGGGGAAGCAAAGAGGAATGAAGGGGAATGGAGTCCTCCTCTTCTGAGCAGGGAAGCGGTAAGATTGGCTCAGCTGCCTGTGGAAATGCAGCCCGACTTGCTTGAAGGGATTTTTGAGAGTACTACATCAAGCCACACCACTCCTCTCTGTGTAAACACAACCTCCGCTAACACCCGTTTCAAGGAGCTGGTTAAAAACTACTTACTTAATAGGAGGGACAGATTGCCAGCAACTTTACCTTAACAAAAGGTCAGAACCAAAGTTCTACAAGAATTACTGCGTGTGATGGGAAAAACACCCAAAAAAGCTCAAAATCTAAAAAAAAAAAAGGACAAAACATATATAATCTACGGACAAAAGAGAAGAGAGAAGAGGAACATCTCAACCGTTTAAGCATCCTAATGATTTATTTTAGAAAACGTCACCAGGCTGCAGTATTCATGTACATATGTGTACCCTGATCTCCTTCCTCCTGATTCCATGCAGAGGTTTATATATAAGAAAGAACTAGCATTTCTTTTAAATTTCCCAGCATTACTTACATTTCTTAAAAATCTAGTAAATGGAACAGGTTAAGCAGATTTTTTTTCAGAATTATCTGAACAAATCTCTGTGACCCCAGAAGGAGGAATGAAGCCCAAGTACCTGCACGTTTATGTTGATGTTGGGACGGGCAGTTGTCAGGGGGCTGCTGTGCTCTGCCTCCAGCTGTTTCAGCTTTAGGAGTGTGTCTTCAAATGCTGAAAAAGAAGGAAAAGAAAACATCCTGCTAAGGCCACTGTACAGACATATTTGACTTGTAGCTTGCATTCTTCCTAAACCTAAAGGCAAAGGTTTTAAAGACGTGGATTAGCACAGGAGGGTGCGGGTGGGGGAAAGCAACTTGTTCAACCTTTAATGCAATTTTCGTGTCTATAAACTTCATATATCTTAGACGATTCTGCACTACTGCAAGTTCACTACTGCTCAGATGGTTGCACTTCATTTGTGGCTAAACTCAGATCTCTCAAAGAACTGTCACTCTTCCCTTGTACCCTTTGCCCTTGGAAATAAGCTGCTTCCAGCTGAAACAGGCCAGAGCTGACTGACTACACCGTCCTAACTTGCAGGATTTAAATGCATGGTCGTGTCTTATACACCTCTGAAATAATTTCTGGCAAAACACTGCAACCAGGAAAATCAGAAAAGGTAGCATTTTATTAGCCAGTCAGATCATGAAGTAAATATGATGCAGGGTACCGCAAAGTGACCTGAATCTGCTAAAGAGAGCCTTTACAAGGTGCTTTCTGTTGCTAAGTAAGGGCAGTCCAGTAGATACATAGACAGCAAGGCTAGAAATCTCACTGAGAGAAGTCTGCTTGTGAAATAGGCTCCCCTGAAAGCTGATTTATTAACATTTTGGTACAGGACTTCAGCTGAACTAGATGCACTACTTCATGTACCAGAAGGAGCTGCACTCCAGCGTGAAGCGTTAAATTCATCCCTATATACACTGTCAAAGCGAGTTCTCTCAAACTCTTTTGGATTTCTGTAAGGAATCAGCCTCATAACTACTTAATCAGCTAACTTTGACCCCAGATATGTCATGATAATAGGAAGAAAATTTGTAAATTCTCTTACAGTCAGAGTCTACTCTTTCAACAGCAGTTTCCTTTGCACCAGGATGACGGCAATCAGCAGCGTCTTCTGAAACTCCTTTTGTCAGGCCAGCAACTGGTTGGCCTAGGGCATCATCAACACAAGTTTCTGGCAACTCTTCGCTGTCTAGTAAATCAACAAGAGGTACACTGCAAAGGCAGAAGGATGGGCAGAGATAGGAAGCATCATATCACCACTCTCGCAATAACAACAGAAAGCTCTAACGTACACAATTGTACACAATTGCTTTTTCAAGCTGGTTACTCCTAACCAGGCACATTCTGTAAAATCTGTTTCTGGTAACTAACAGACATTGGCTACCAGGGAGTTTAAAAAAAAAAAGAAAAAAAAAAAAAAANAAAAAAAAAAAAAAAAAAAAAAACAGGAGCTGTTCAAGTTTCTAGAAGAATTGACTTAATTGCAGAGAACATAGGTCCACATTTTCTGTTTTTTTTTTCATCATGTAGCAGTAGAAAAATTGAAGAGGAGGAGGGAAGTCTTTGAGAAATTCCAGAAACTCCATGATGTGTAAACTTCAACACAGCAACAGACTGCAAGAGAATGAATCTTCAAGAAATCACAGGTAAGTCTCATCCAGCATGTATATTCAAAACTCTTTCCAATGGCAAATACACATTGATTTACATCATTTCTATTTTTTTATTATACCACAAGTTGATTCTACTTCTTTCAAGAAATAGGTAAGTTTTAATCTGGTACACGCATCTTTTTGGAAGAAGAATTTGAAGCTTTTCTAGCTCAAGGCACATTTTAGCATTTTACATAAGAAAATTTGGGGGGAGGGAAATTGATACTGTTTACAAAAAGCTTTGTAACTGGTTTTAGCTTTACTAATTTGCATAAAGGCACAAATGAAACCTTTGCAGTCACAGTATTTTAAACAAACCACAGCATGTATATTACATCCATTTGTCTTTACTTCCTCGGCTTTCTAATGGAAATGCCTCCTTTTTAATTTTCCTGATCATCTGTATTTATCAGAAAAATTGGAAAAAATATAAAAATTAAAGTCATACTATGATGCTTATGTTATGCAAACAGTCAGGAATCTGTCATCCATCTCTTCAAAGCTCAGGAACAGCAAAAGTTATCACGACAGCAAACTGTAACAGCTACGTAAACAACAGCTGCTGCAGAACACAGAGTTAATGAGACAACCTCTGCATGTAACTGCAGTTTGACTGTCTCCCCTTTCAATGAACAACTATATGTACATACAGTCTGGCTAAAATATTGGTTTGAAAAGAAAATCCATCAATTCTGAAGTTCCTGTCACAATTTTGAAAATGATTAAATACCAACTGCAATGGAAATTACCCTCATGCATAGATGGGGGAACTTCCTACCAGCCGTAGACTAGCTTCTCATTTGCCACTAATGGGTTAAGGCCCCTTTCCCTCCCTCCATCCCCTGGAATTTGGAAGCAGTCCCAGTCGCCACTAAGGGCTCCAGGAAAAAAAACATCGTTCAGTGCAAGCACCCAGAAGAATTCTTTCAATGTTAAATATATGCTTTTGCAACAGATGATAGGATATCACCTCTTTAATATTAATAATGTACTATCATCTTAGGACAATTATTTGCACAAAGACAAGTAGTGATCACTTGTTTGATTCTCTAAGAAGTGGAATGAGTAGAGAAGCTGCAAGCAAATTGAAAAAGAGGAACATTTTCCATCTACTGCATAGTCTCTCTGTCCACTACTAATGGGAAACAGCAGGCAGCAAATGGCATTGCAAGGAGGCAACGATGGGTACACAGAGTTTCAATTTTTGGAATACGAACAGATGCTCTTCCAATTAAGACAAGGAAGAAAGTGAAACTGAATCCCCTTATCTTACTCTCAGAGGCTGTCCACGCATGGAAGTGAAATGCGTTTTCAAATCACCACAATGCCAAAACTTTTCTTTGTATTTTTCTGACAGACCTCTGTAAATAGCCTCCCGAATGTCCAGTATGACAAGCTGCATACAATTTTAAAATTTTGCCTACAGTGAGCTTATAGGTCCCTGAGGCCATGACATGTCGAAAGGAGCGCTGCAGCACACTGCAGAGAAAATGGACAAAAGACAGAATTGATCTCTGTTGGAAAGTTGCTATGATAATGACACTATCCACCTTTCCCCAGGGACAGTTGCAATGTTTAATAGACAGACAAGAGAGTTCATTTTGAAACCTGCCCATTAGAGATAAGGACAGTCTTGAAATGTGATGACATATTCAACAGGAACGCTCGATATGTCTAGAGCTGCTTCAGAAGCAGATTACTTCCCACTTACACTGAGGTGGCAGAAGTTTGTAGAAAAACTTACTGCCGTTTTCTGCCATGAGATGGAGGCCTAGCCAGTGTAGCAAAGATTCAAATGGACTTCACCCCTGCATCATAGGAGAGCTGATGGAAGCCTTGTAGAGTCAAGGTTCAAATAGGAATCAGTCCTATTTTTCCTCTGGACCGACGAAAATAACTATTCGGCCACCCCTAGAGGGCTGATCACAAAAGAGAAGTCATACTGCAACTTGAGTTTGTATTGCTATGAGTACATCAGACCTAAATACAAAACACTTGTTAGGAAGTATACATTTCTCCCAATGTCTTGGATGTAAGCATCAGGAGCAAGGAATTGCTGCCTCAAGCAGCTTATGTTTCATTTTGTTTTGCAGATGTGTTACTTAACTACCCGATACGACAAAAAACCTCCTCTTGAACCAGCGGAGGACTAACATGGAGCTACCAGACTCTCTCTTCTGTACCTTCAAAAGTGTCTCAGAAGACCCTCTCCCCTCTGCACAAGGTTATCATCTTCACTGCAGCATACAATTTTTGACTAACAAAAGGCTGATAAGGTATTGTGTCAATCATAAGGCAGACAGGAAAAGGTATCCAATGAAAAGGAGAACTGCTACGAAAGTAAGTATGCAGTAATCAAGAATGAAATGAGAAGCAGCTTTCAGCATGTTTGAATCCACCTACAAAAAAAGATATTTGAACTTTGCACAGTAACAAGCACCAGGCTTCATGTCTTCAGAATCAGCTTCTGCTGCATATTTCAAGAAACATTCTGAGGGGAAAAGCTGATAAATGACACCAAGAATTCAAGCCAGACAAATAATTATGATTAAATGAATAATCAAAAGGTTTTGATACTTGGAAAAGCTTTCCAACCCAGTAATAAATCACAGAGATATCGTCATATACTCAGGAACGCCCACGACTAAGGGAGTTTGTTACTGCAAAGGGAGTTTGCTACTGCATTACTACTATTTTTTTTCCCTCTAAACATATTAACACATATCATCATTAACATGACATAGAAAACTGTCCATTACAGAGGGCATGATAATTTGGGGGAATTTCCAATTGAAAAAGGCTAAAAATTTTCTAACTGAAAAAGTGTAATATTAATACTTCATTCTCACTAGTTCATGAAATACAGTCTACAGAATACACTGATTATCAGAGTCAGCCACAAAAGAGATAACTCTTTTTGCAAGTAATCTAATCTGCAACAGCGTGGAGTACTATAAAAGCTAATTCATTCCCTTAGGCTGGCAGTGGCACAGAATACTTTCTCTCTCTGACTCTGCAGGCTAAATACCTTTTCAGCACAATTTTTGCACACTAGTATGAAATTCTTCATCTACTTTCTTCATTTTGAGCAATGCTGTACCCGAAGGTAGTAACAGAATTTGACTACCTTTTCAAAAACTTCTTACAAAAACATAAAAATTTCAGGAAAAAAAAAATGCAAACTTTGTATTCCTTTTCAAGAAAGGAAAACGAAAGAAAATACCTTAGGAAGGTGTGATTCCTCAAATGTAGATTGTTCGCACGCATTCAGATTTCTACTGAGCAGGCCAAGTCACATATTCTCAGATTTTTACTTTCAGCAACTTCTTTGGACAGTGACAAAATCTGGAGTCTTCTTAAATAATGAAATCATAAGGGCAGTCATATCTGCGTTATTATTATTGCATGGGAGTTCCAAGTACTGATTTAGCAGAATACATGCAAGGCAACACTTGGAGAAAGGAAACACCTTTAGAAAAAGGTATTGGTTGCAGAAGCTTTACGGATACTGAGAAAACATCTATCACCACTACACCATTTAAAAAGACATCTGTGCATTTCAGCAATGCTACTTTTTAAGTATGTGACCTGCCTTTTTAAAAAGATGAGATAAATATTGGTGGTACCAATGTGTGCTTGTTTGCTGCAATTTCTCAGTCTGCTGTCGGGAGCTGTCGCTCATTTATCCTGGTGCAAACTGGGTAGCAACTCTACTGAAGTCTGCAGAATTGCCCTAAAGTAAACCCAGCACAGAACAAAATGAACCCTTAGGGTGTATGCAAGAGTGAAAGCCAGCTGGCAAAAGCATGCAACATGCACAATACTAAAGTAAATCAATTCCAAAAGCAGATGGATTTCAGGCAGCCAGGGCTGATTCCCCTGGTAGAACTAGCTCTGCTGTCACACAACAGTCTACAAAGAAAATTTCAGCTATAGCTTTAATAATTAAATTGCAGCTAATCCCAGGGCAATCTTTGACATTCTGTGGTCTTCACTGCTGCTGGGCTGAGGCCACATCTGCAGGGCTGTGTCCAGGTCTAGGCCCTAGTACAGGAGAGACATGGGGCTACTGCATCAAGTCCAACAAAAGGACACACAGAAGGGGGGACTGGAGCATCTGAGCTGCACGGTTGGACTGGACGATCTTCAGAGGTGCCTTCAAACCTCAACTATTCCCCTCTTCTCTGATAGCTAAACGAGGCATTTCAACAAAATTTCTCTGATGCCTCAATCAGAAACTACCTGCAGTGGTCTGGCCACTATTTTCAGACTAAGCACAGTTTACAGAAGCATAAAGCCATTACCAACTCTGCAACAAAACAAAGACTTGTAATTGGGACAATGTTCTTAAATGTTAAATACAAAACTATCCCTGATTCCTCCACTCAGATTAACGGCATCTCTTCCCTCCTCTCCCCAGAAAATTATATCATATTTTCAAGTTAAAATACCATGTTTGCTTTCATCTGCATATCCCTATATACCTTTTTCAGTAATACACACACAGAGGTTTGCTTTGGTCTAGAAGTTTACCATATCCACCTAGCTAGATCTAACTGAAACAGCACAACAGACTGGGCTAATCATTTCCATGGACCTCAGGGATCTTTAATACGTAACTTGCATATCCACTATTAGAGTTGCAAACGGAAACTCATGTTTGATTAACAACCTCCTTTCCCCCTTTCAGATGTAAGGGGTAAGGAGGCTGAAATACTTCAGGCAAAATTAACTTATATCCTGGATTAGAATTATTTTCTTTATATTTCTTCAGGACCACATATATGAACATAGTATTTTTCTATTTGTGGGCTCTGTGAACTGGCAATTTTAAAATTATTCAAAGACCTTCTCTATCTAAAAGCCAACAACAGGCAAATTTAAAAGCCCTTCACCACCACACTTCCTCTTTTTATTTAAAGGGGAATAGATAATTTCAGTTTAAAAGCAGCTAACTTCAAAAAACAGTGTTCAAATTTAAAGCTTGTTGAAGAAGCTCCCAAGAACACCAATGAGTCACAAAGCTGGAGCCTTAACCTTTGACTTCACCATTAACCTCATGATTCATGTGGTCAGACTCGTGGTTGTCACCAGATAGGTCCTGTTTCATTTCAACTGAAGCATGGCAGCGAAAACAAAGGAAGAATTTCTAGAAAGCAATTTAGACATTCCCTAGAAGGGCCCCCGCCTCCCCAAAATATTACTCTTTGCCTTTTCAGGAATTCTGGTAATTTTATTTTAAAAAAGTTAAAGTAATTCTATTCCATTTCCAAAAGATTTATCAGAAAAGGACTTGTTAAAAAAGTTAGTTTACAGATCAAACATTATACCTTAAATCTTTTTAAATAATCAATATACAAGGGGGTGGGGGGCAGTTACATGCCCCTGTTTAGTTTAGATTTTTGAAACCATATTAAAACCCACAGGTGGCATGTGCAATTGGGTTATAAATGTGACTTCCTGCCTGGCTCTCAAGTTAAAACCGGCTAAAATCTTTCAATCATTAAGAAAAAAAGGATTAAGGCAATTAAAAAGATAGATATACTCCTTCTATTGCAAGATTCACTGGCATCTTATAGTCCATACATTGATTTTTCTTTAAAGACTAAATACCAACAGCACCATATGCAGAGCTTTCATAGTAAGTTTTCTTTCTTTTTTTCTTTTTTCCTTCTTTAATTTCCCCCTAGTTAGCTTCATGTCCATTGTCCTTATCAGAAAGGTAACTCAAAATGCATCTTTCTGGCAGCCTCTGCTACGAAGCAGCGCCCGGCTCCAGAAAGGCCCGTGTCTTACAGACTGGTCATGGTGGCACGGACATAGGCCAGGGCTCCGCTAGGAATCCCCGCGTTCCTCGCGTTGTGCTCATGGACAAAAGCGGAGTAGGGTCCATCCGCAGAGGGCGTCCTCGGCGGGGCCCCCGCGCTCCACGCACTTCCACCACGGTGACGGCCGGCGGCAGCATCAAAGGGCCTGGATTATTGGGGAGCGGGAGGGGGCACAATTAGTAATTAGGCACAGAGGGGAGAAAGGGTGGAGAAAACAGAAGGCGAGAAGAGGGGTGGGAAGAGACAAGGAAGGACGACATTGCTAGAAGGTGACTACTGAACGAAGGAGGCATGCGAGTCAACATCAAGGCAGTGGCAAGCAAACCCCTTTGCTGCTGGCTAACACGCATTTTTGCAAAAGTCAGAAAAGGGGAGTTAAACTATCTGTATGCAATATCTACACTTACACAAAGGTGAAATGCTTCATCTGTCAAAGCACTTCATGAATCTGAGCAAGGATGATGCTCATTTTATAGATGGAGAAGATGAGTAACGCGATAGAGGAACCAACCTCCCCAGTATACAGAGCATTTTATATTCAGGAAGCTTAAAGGGTTTAAGCTCCTACAAGCTCCTACAAGCAACTTCAAGTTTCAGAGCCCCTGGAAAATGCAGATTATAACATAAGTAGGAGGAAGTAGAAGCCCAGGGGAAGGAGCATTACTGTGAAGGAGCAAACAGGACAATGAACTAGATACTATTGAAGATGATGATCTTAGTTATATCCATTTAGCATAAAAAAAAACATATTTGGAGATATGCTTGGGGATATATTTGGAGACCCAGCCAAGATCCATATTTTCTTTAAAAAAAATTTAGTTTGGGGAGTTAAAATGACCTGAAATGTTGTGTGACCTGAAATGACCTGTCTCTGTTGTGTGAGAATACTTCACTGTAATGTTTTCAGAGAGGTTAATGCAAGTTGCAGTTGTCTATCAAAAAAAAAAAAAAANGTGCATGGAAAAAAGTGATCCCTCATAAGCTAATCAATCAAAGAAATTTGAAAAAAAAAATTAAAAGTCTCTAACTAATGACCCAAATCTAAACAACAAAGTGGAACGCTCTTGCTCATTTATAGGGAATCCAGCACAGCCCTAAAGTTCAAATTTCATCTTCTCAAGGTCCAACAAGACCAGTTTAACATTTCGAGCCCCACCAGAAGAGCCAAGCAGCCAGCGCGTTAGTTGGAAGATCGCACGTATGAAGGCAGGGAAGCAGAAAAGCATGCAGGATTCACAGCCGTGGTAAATGATTAATGTTCAAGGATAGCCCTCCTTTAGCAGAGAGAGAGGATTGCTATAAAGCTCACCCATGGGTAAATTCAGATTCTTTTTTTTTTTTTCCCTTGTGGGACATATTCTAAGGAAATGACCCATGAAACCTGAAGCAAGCAAAAACACCCCACACATATTCCAGGATAAGGAAATATGACGACTCATCTTTTGTTTTAGCTTTTCAGAAAAAGGCCGAAGTTAGAAAGATACCAATCACGTTTTATGCTTTCTGGCCTTCGCAGCTAATATTCCAGACCATCTGGAGAGGCAAGAAGGATATATGCACCTTCCCTATTTTGACAACTTTAGAGGAAAGAGAAAACAACAAATAACTAAAATCCCTCCTATCTGGCAAAGTACTTCCTAGAATCTGGCACAATTGTTGTTGGCAGCTGCAGCATTAACATTTTAAATTAAAGGAAACATTGACATTAGGAAGGGGTCTAGTTGCAGTGTAGCCAATAAAGGCACCTGCCAAGAAAAATACAGACACTCACGAGGTCAGAACCTTACTTCTAAAGCCCTTCAAATCTAGCCATCAACAAAATCCCCAACTTGAAAGATTTTGTTGCTCTTATAAAACTTTGGCAAACTCTCTCTCTAAAAGAAGACTATTTTTCTGACAGGAAGCACAAGTAATTCATGCAGAAACAGGCCAATTAAAGATGGAGCAGGTTAGAAAAGCCCTTGTTAGCAGCATCAAGACGCCAAGAGCTGCAGGCGCGATAGCCAAATCACAGCCCTCGCAACAAACACGTATGTTTGGGCAGTGGCATTAACTGAACCCCACTTGCCAGCTGCGAGACCAGAAAGCAGCACAGCAGCTAACTCGGCTCCAAACTGTTGCCTTCTTCCCACAGCTGGATTTGTCCTTCACCACAGGCAGCACAGTTTCCAGCACACACATTGAAACCACTTTGCCAGAAGACAACTGCCTTCTGCAATAAGGATAGGTCTCTAAGAAACACCGAAGATAAGCAGTACCAGCACTGCTTGCTTGACCAGCCAGCATTAATTGCCAGAGAGGATGCTTTCTTTTTCACTTACTTTTTTGGGTTACCTACAGGTATATTTTATTTTTCCACTCATTCTCCCGTGGAAAGGCTATGTACTGCAGCAGCTGGCACGTCAGCTTGACAGCGCCTGTTAAGAGAGGCTGGCTGAGGCTCTTAATCCTGAATAGCCATGGTTCCAGGATGGACCATGCACCAAGATGGAAACTGAAACAGACTGGCTAGAAAGTCCTCTCTGTTTCTGAACAAAAGCAGCAGGACTTCAGTGCACAACAGAAGCCTTGCAAATATGAGCATGAATGTCAGCATGAATCAGGTACCCAAGAAGAGCTGTTTGGAGCAGCAGCCGTACATTTCCACTTGAGCAAATACCCGTTTCCAGCACGCGTCTTGCAGTTAGCCCAAGAAGATGAAAATAAACCCGTTTTGAAAATGTTGAAGAATAAGGAAACCGCCACCTTTCACCGCACCGTGGAAGGAATTGAGCGATCAACAGGATCTCATCATAGACAAGCACAGATTTCAGATACTAAACAAATCAAGAGCAAAAGAAAGAAAAACAGCATCGATCATTTCTTTTGATTGACATTGCAACATAATGCCACAGTCAAAGCTGAATTATCCTCCCTCTTATAATCAATATTAAAAGTCTTTAATCAATAAGATTTAAAAATAAAATCCGTTTGTTATTGTACTATTAGAAATAGTTATTACCTATATTTTAGAGCAGCAAAATAACTTGATATTCCAGACAAAAGGAGCACCCCCCCCCTTTTTTTTTTTTTTTCCTTAAAGGCTGAAACTGCTTAGGATAAGAGCTTTAGTATCACTCCACTCCAGCACTGCTGCTCTTCAGACTCTCATAGAAATCAAGATTATCCCTCAAGGATTAGCCATATGCACAATAAACTGGAAAGAGTCAGAAGTGTGCAGAATTACTTGGTTGAAATGTCACTTTTGGTTTGACATACATTTGCAATATAGAATTACTCAAAAATTGACACCTGACATCTACATTTATCTTCAAACCAATCAGCCTAATTTTTGGATGCATCCAATTTCATAAACAAACATCCTATTCACATAAAATCAAAGCTCTTATCTTCAGCTTATATCATTCTCCTCAAGTTCCCACCCTCCTCCAGATTAAGAAAAAGTTAGTTTACCCATTTCAAAAGTTTTTCAAGGAGATTCAGAAGGACACCAAATTATGAGCTTCTGCATTTTGTTAAGAATTCAGAGAAGTTCTTAGGCCCCCATGGTACCAAGCAGAGGGTTACAAGAAATACTGTGGCAAAACAGACAGCCCCAGCTCCTTCCAAGACTTAGAAATGCTGCTACTGGTTTAATCATTGGCAGTCCCTGGAAATACCTTTTTTTCTGCCTGGCAGTGACTAAGCACATTGTTTTCACCTCCCTAGACTATATTCATAGCATTTATGCAGCGGCATCATCACTAAGTTGGTTGTCAATTTATGTTAAGGATACAAGGTAAGCAATTCATTCAAGAATAGATAAAGAAACACTCGCTTGGACTATGCATAAGCAAGCAACATTTATTTAACAACAAAGCAGAACATACCACTTCTTGTCTTGCTGGCTGGCTCCGGGGCTCCTTGGGAGGTTTTCTATTTCCACTAAGACTGGGGCAGAAGGAACTGCTGTTAGGACAGGTAAGTTTGGCTTTGCAGTCCAACTCTTTGGAGACAGAACATAAACAATTCAGTTACTACACACACTTTAATGAAAGAATGATGAGTTATACACAACAACACATAACATCACTTTTCCTAAGCACAAAGCTAAAACAAGGCTGCTTTCTTCCATTACTTCACAGTCTGGGATGTCTAGACTCAATCTTTCCCAGCATGGTACATCGTACCGGGATCCAAAAGGAATCCACGGCTGCTCAAAGATCATGGTAAAAATCTGCAGCCTGTTGTGTCCTTTTTGATTCATGCAGTAATTCTTTCTCTCTAAAGGTAACTTTGTAATAGCAATTGCAACTTCTGGGTTAAAATTCTAGCCTTCATGTAGCCATTTGAAACTTAACAGTTCTTGTGAAAAACGACTCATTTTGCATAGAAGACAAGGGAACCTGCAGAGCAGCGATCTGCCTCCATGCTTCCAGAATGCCTAATATTAAAATAAATTTGATTCTCTTCTCTGTCAATCTATGAGCTGCTCTGTTGCACTTTGCATCTGAAATACTCCAGAGAGAGTCAAGGTTTTTCCAAACACCAAGTACAATTATTTTGCTACTCACGAAGAAAGTGTGTTAGGTTACCCTAAGGTCTGTTTCTAGTGTTCTCTTTTAGAATGCTAGGAAAAAAAAACATACTGTAACAAGAAATCAGCATAACTGCTTATGGATTATGCTCTCCCTATTTTTAAGGTAACTTGGCATATAGAATTAATGTGCTTCAGAGACTGACAACTCTCAAAGATACATATAGATAGCATAATTTGTTGTAGTATTGGGGCATGAGGTATTTTCCGTATTCCAGCTAAGTTAACACATTATTATGTCTACAAATTATGAAATATTCAAAACTGCCTTTAAAACAAATGAGCAAGTTGGGCCTTACTTGTTGCGATCCATTATTTTGGTTAGTAACAGCATTGTTTGGAATACTGGAAGACAAAAAGACAAAAAGAATTTACATCAAAATGTTTCAAGGAACAGCAAACTGTTTTTGCAAGCTGACAGAACTGTATTTTCCTAAAGAAGTACGAAGTCCAGCAAAGATCTTTCCAAAGTACTTTTCTGTTCCCCCTCTAAATAAGCCAAAAAACTTGTACTTTAGGGTCATCTGCCTCATACTAGGTAACTGAGGGTACCAAATCAGTTTGTGATTTATCATGGTGAAAACTGGCTCTAAGCTTTGACTTTCTCTCTTCCTCTCCTAAACCAGTTACATTTAAAAGGTCTTCCTGATGCAATTAGGTAGGGCACTTCAAAAGCAAAAATGCCATGATTTTAGTTGCATGTCAAACCCTCAGCACAATGTGACATTTTCAGAATCTCACTTATGCGGTGCAGGTATGTTTGCTCCTATGAGTTTCACATAGTATCAGAAAAATTCATGAGCTTCCTCTGCATATACAGGCTAATGGAGTCAATTGCTTCGGTCTTAAAAGCAGTAATTCAAAAATTATGAGCCAGCTCCACAGAGCATAAAAATAAAGACATTTTTAAGCACATCCTTATGTCTGCTGATTTTGCATTCTATGTGAAACACATTTCACGTTTTCAGGCTGACAGACTTGAAAGTATTAATGTCTTGCACAATAGCATGCATTATAAATCTTAGATGAAACTAAATATTCAAGAGAAGATTCTAACCCAACTTCTATATTTTTTTAAAGGGTTCCAAACTCATAAGGCTAACTACCCTTTTCACTTATGGCCTGGATAACTGTGGCCCAATTTGGCAAACCAACAATTCGAACAGATTTTTCTATCTGCTTCAATGATTCTTTAGAATCAATTTACTCCAAAACCGTAATATTAAGACCAAATAATCTGTTCCTTGTCTTTTTGCCAACTTTGTGCCTTCTGTGTTGACAGAGTGTGGAGGCTGCAGAATACTGCACCTTGAACAGAAATATTAAGGAAAGCCTTCTGGGTAGCACATTCCTCAGGGCTGAGTTAATACTCAGCATGCAGTTAATACTCGATGGATCAACATACATCTTTCATGATGCATTTCAATTAGCAGGGCTGGAGTGTAGAGTTTCAGAAATGCAACTGCTCTGCAGGTGAACATAGCAATGCCACACCTCGATACCCTCCACAAGGAGGTCGTCTTATCAGCGGGAGAAACCGCATATGAAGTTTCTCTTGCCACTCCCAGAATGACCTAAGCAGCATGATACTGGGAGAAGGGCATGACAACAACACAGCAGGAAGAGAGCACTAATTAATCAGACACATAATCACAATCTGCATGCAGAGGAGCTACAAGCACGTTGATGTTACCCAGTGTGGAAGAGAACTTCTCCATTTTGTAAGAGCAGTACAGCAGAGACTTGCCCAGAAGGTCACCAAGATGAAGAAATCTCATCCCCCTGTCATGCAAGAATCAGCCCTGCTGCTATGGAAGGTGAACCCAGCCGGTTGTTTTGAAGTTTTATTTTGACGCTCCTTACCCAGCTACCAACTTTCATGATGTTTAACATGAAGATGTACTTTCAAAATTGGTTGTCATTAATCATTGCAATGTTCGTGAGTTAGGGCAAAGAACAGAAAGCAGAACTGAGTGACTGCTTGATCCTTCACTACCAAGTTATGCTATCTGGCCTGTTCTTCTGTCTTCTAAGGAATAGAATAAAAACCTCAGTGATTCTGTATCACAGGATCATTTTAAATTGGAAAAGTGAGCACAAAGACTCCAATTATATAAAAAGCCTCCCTCTCAATGTTGATAATGAATAATTCAGTACAAGTTTATAAAAATAAGTAAATATGTACAAATGCAAGTGCAGTACAAAAAAAAAAAAGCAGCAAAATATTTCAAATATTTGTTTTACAGTATACTGCTCATCTTTACTTGATTACATATTTCTATCACATAACCAGAGTAGGCAGATCTTGTCATGAAGAGATCCTCACATGCTTTTATCTGACCTCAGTGCTTGGGCAGTATATAGTATTTTATGCTGCAAGAGCTCACCATCAGCAAACATTGGAGCTAGTCACAATCCCACTACTCCGGCATCCATAAACATCTTTGCCTGCCATTAAGTATGTTTGGCAGTATTGTCCATGCAACAGAAATACAGTAGTTTTACTCTGAATGGCAAGAGCTCTTTAAAGTAAACAAACACACACAAACATCACAGTAAAGAGGTTAATGCTGTTCTACATTCAGCTAGTCTTACAGCCCTCCACAGACACATGCTGAAGTACAGATGAGAAACAACACAAAAGGAAGTTAAATATTAGAATGCATCTTACCTTGTTTCTTCAAGTTTAGTAACATGTGCTGCAAAAATAGGCAGGGAAGTATTAATTAAAATTTAATTTTTAATTACACTATCAGTTAGGCATAAAATAGAAAGCATATTATTAATACAAGTAGGTGAGCACTGCTTAAAAGCAGACAAGGACAAAAACTCCAAGCAGCCTTCCCATGTATGGCATGAAAAAAAAAACGATATTGGAAGAATAAAATATTTTTAGGAGCAAACCAAACAGTGGGATTTAAGAAAGCACCTAAAAGCATTGTATGGAGGCTATTCTTGACCTGGGCATATGCGGAAATAAGAGGCAATCAGATGCTGCCAGGGTGTGGCAACAGGCAGACCCTAACACCTAAGAACAGCAGGAGAATCAAAACAACAGGAATTTCAAACCCGTTTCAAAAACGTCAAATGTTATCATTATTAAATCACTCCTTCTTGGATTCAAGATTTCTATCATTATACATATGCACATTTTACAATATTTATGGGTGTTCCAGCTGTTAGGCAATCTACAATGACATGCCACGGACATGAGTCTTTTTTCTGATAAACATGTTACCTCCTATGACAAAGGAAACTTATTTTCAAAATTTCAGAACAAATTTCTTCAGAACCTGTAAAGAAAATGATTATTTCATTCTCACTGTGGATTGTACTTTGCCCAACGGAAAGTCGTGAGTTTACCTTTCATTTGTAGCGTTCGTCTTGAGTATCTCTTGCTGGGTCTCCGTTCAAAGGATGCAGATCTTCTGGCCTTGTTGGTCTTGGTGGTTTGATATTCTGTTTTCCCACTAACAAGCCAAGTAAAAGTACCAAAGAGTAGAATCAACCATTTTTTTAAATGAGAGAATATAGATACTGCCTGCAAAAAAAAGCCACATTTCTAACTGTTTTGAATTCATGGCTTAATAATCTGTTCTCAGTTCTGTTAAAAAAGCTACAGCTTCACAGGACTTTTCATATAAAAGAGAAATCTGAGGGGAGAAAAAAAAAAAAAAAAAAAAAAAAAAAAAAAAAAAAAAAAAAAAACACCCTCTAACCTTCAACCCATTTTTCACAAAGGAAAAAGCTGACACAATGACTCCTTAAGCATCAAATTACTCAAAAAGCACATGTGGTCACCACGAATGCAGTTTGGGAGAGGCTGGTAATTCTAGAGCAAAGTTGAAGCTTGAGGTATCTTGTCACAGGGCACAGAGAAAAGCTTAAAATTAGAATGGGGCTAAACATTGGCATCTCAAGTTTCTCATTTCCAGGAAATACTTCTTCCCCTCCTTCATGTGTTTTTTTTTTTTTGTCAAGATATGTTTTCTCAAGATTTTGTAAGAAAGGTTTTTTAAGTGTTTTTTTCATATAGTAGTTATAACCACATAGGTGTAACCACATTGCTCAAGTCCTTTCCCGTTTCCACTCAGGAAATGACAGAGGAGATACCCTAGGTGACAGATGACACGGACCTGTATCGGAAGCGGGATCCTAACCGAATGAAGCCGGATCGACTTGAGCCTTTTTGGACGGGACCTCGGAGCCGGAAGAAGGCGTGATGTTCCACTGCACATTTCCACAAGTGTTTGCAGGCTTTGGGATGATCCAGCCTAAAAACAAAAGTGTGCTCCTGCTCCTTTCCCTTAAAGCACACAAAACACACTGCAGATTTATAAGGGGCTTGAATAAATCCAAGTTACAATTAAGTGCAAGCTAAATAAACTGAAGTTTCACCATCCATAAAACCAATGCTAAAAGAAGACTATTTTAGGCAGAAAACAAACAAACAAACAAACAAAAAAAAAACACACAATTTTTTAAGAAGCTTTAATGAACTGCTCCAATGTTTGAAGTTGGAGAGGACTACAGACCGTATACTTAAGAAGCCAAGCCTCTGAATAACTACATATTAAACACATTATAGTAGAAAGGTAGTTCTCACAGAGACTAGCTTCTTGGTCTCACCTTTCAAATCAGATCAATTCACTTAAATTACCAATAATCACATTTTTATAATCTCAGTTGATAACAATTTCTTTCCTGGGGAACAATTCTGACATCTGTTTCAGGCATTCATTCCACTGCTTGTGACTTAGGCTACCTAGCCTTCCACCACCCTCACACAACACATCAGACTAAGTATGGGCTTTCAAAATTATTTGGCTCAGGTTGATTTAATTCAGTATTCCCCTTTTAAAGAAAGGTGAGAAAAAAAATAATTGCATCAACTTATCTCATAAATAAGTCTCTTGACTACCCCCCAAAAGACACATCTAAAAATCTTTCAAGGAAGCCCTGTTAATTCTCAAGACATAAAATTCGGATAAAGAAAAACCCATGCCATGCAATCAAGATCGAGATGTAACTAAACAGACAGTTATCTACCTGCTCGTCATCCTCAACCACAACTAAAGTGAGTTTGTTCTTCTTGAAGTCCAGCCGTGTTATCTTTGGCCTGCAAGATGAATGGAATAAGCAGGATACTTCCAACTCTTAGTAACCCACCTGAGAGCCATGTTAGCCATGCTGGTCCACGAGTCCCTGCTAACTAATTTTGGATTTTTGCTTGTTTGTTTTCTTAAGTTCATGCAACAACAGCCTGACTAGACTGTGGATATCAGTGTTTTACCTGGGCATTTAAGACTTCTTCATTAAAAATTTAAAAGATTTGCAAGAAGTCAGCAAGTTCAAAACAGAAGAATCTATAAAAACTTAAGCAGCAATTACTTGAACAGAAACTGTAAATTTCTCCAAGATATCCATGCTTGCCAGTTCTTCCACATGCACAGGTGGTGCTGAGGTCAAAAAGACTTTTAAAGACAGGTTGAAGTAAGTTCTATTTTATTAAAGAAAGGTAAATTTTCTAAGCTCATCACAGATCAATTCCTATGATGACAGTTGAAGAAAAACTTGTATCCCAGGGCTACATACTGCTTTCAAAGCAAACAATATAAATAAATAAATAAGTAAATAAAAACAGAATAGATGATGGGGGGATTCCTGTATTTTGGAATTCACAGGGCAAATATATGTTTCTGCTACCAACTTAAGTTTTTCTGCAAAGTTTATAAAACACAAATTAAGTCTTTGTATGATGAAATTTCCCATCTGTCTACTTATTCTTTGAATAAAGTTTTTAAAGATTGGATAGGAATTACGTGGCACTTAAGAATACATAGGATTACGAAAATACTGCATGGCTCTTACTGCCTTTACCTCTCTTTAAAAAGCAAGGGGCATCACCTCCTCTGAATGCATGAAAAAGTTTCATTTTACTGGTTGGGTGCACACTTGATTTACAAAGCACCCACTAGAAAATTCAACAGAAAACCAAAACCAAAAACATCTTAACATTGCTCAGTCTTCTACTTACCACTAGCAAGTTACACACACATAAAAGCTGTTAGCATATCAACCAAGATTATTAAAAAAGAAAAAGACTGTATTTTAGACACCATGAAAACATGCAGAGCCTACAGGATACTTTTGCAGTTAACCAGTATTCACAGTGGTTTCATACTCTAAACATAGATATTTTTGACTCGTGGAAAAAGAAACAAAAGACAAAAACAAAATCTGTTTTAATCAGAAAACTCACCAGAAAAATAAACCAATCTTGGTGTCTCCTTCAAAGACAAGAACTCCGGTAGGTGTTAATCCAAGGCTGTAGTCATTGCCATCCCTTGCCTAATTGTCACAAAAGAAATATTATGTTTGCTTCCAGGCTTGACCCTCTATACCAATTATTCCAGTGATTAATGCAGCTTATTTATCAAGTGTTGCAATTAAAGATATGTCGGCTTATTTGGTGCAACAAAAGTCTCATAAGCAATTCTGCACTCAATGATCTTGTGCAATGGACTAAATATAGTGCCAAATTAAAGAAAGTTTCTTGATGTGCCTGTGTAATAAGAACCTCCTCTGCACTCCTTTGCCTCCCAGAAGATCTACTTTTCCCTGTAGTTTTTTAGCTGTTAACTGACTGGAGTCCAACCAATTTTAATTTAATTACTAGGACTTTCACACAGCTTTCAGTCTAAATACAAACTACAGTACATATTGCCACACCAGTCACGTATTTAATACATAACAGATGTTTGGACTAAAGCTGTATTTCTAGAAACATTTGCTGCCAGGTAGACTGTTGGTGTGAAGCCAGATCACTTGTTACACAGTTTAGAGGAGTGCAGTCTTCCTATTTCTTTTTCCTCCAGAGATTAAAAAAAAAAGGTTGAAATGCTGGACAAAGCTAACATTCCCATTTGCAAAGGTCACCACGCTGTGATTAAACATACCTTGACTATGTGCATGTCTACACCATACATTTCCAGCCATTTAGCTTTGTTTAAGTAGTTAGTTTCAGCCTGCGCTGGTGTTTGCCCCCTGAAATAAATTTTTGGCAGTTAAGTAGATGCCTGAAAAAGCGGAGAAAGGAAAAGCTGGCACATGAAGACACAGAGAAAAGAAATGTCTGAGAGTTGGTGAAAAACTTAGATATTTCCGACTTGCTTTTGCTTTCATGAACTTTAAGGTCACTTTTGTAAAACACAATCTGAAAAGCACATCTTCAAAAATTACTACATTTTAAGCTTATGTAACCTCATAATTTTACTAGGATCTTTGGAAAACTACAATTTTTACATTGTATTCTCTCAGAAAACATGACGGAACCACATGAGAATTACATTTTTGAACACCACCATTCAGCAGTATTTTTAAAAAAACATAATTTTCACAGAAAAATCTGTGCAAAGGCATGGCTAGGTGTATCACAAGATCTAGTACCTGCATTCCTTCCACTTCTCAAAAATGGCTAGCTCCATCTCTTCAGTCTGAGTGGGCACAAACCTGAACTCAGACACCAGTTCAGGGACATGTTCAGCAGGATCATAGTCTCCTAGTTCAGCTATAAAGGAAGAGTTATGTCAAGCAATGTTCCCAATAAAGACAGCAGATATTAACAAGAACTTTAGTTTGCTTTGATTTAAAATATTAAATTTACTTTGCTGTACCCCAATATTTGGGGTTTCAACTTTTTTGACAGAGAAATTGCAGACACTGAAAGAATGATCCTGAAGTTTCTACAAAATCTTTGCATTAATTTTTGCAAAGTGCTGCTGATATATTGGTTAAAAAGTCTGCCTTTAATTAAAAACACACTAAATCTGAAAATAGGAAAACAGTTTTAGAAATTGATTTGTAGAACGGACAAATAAGTTTATTCCAACAGCTAGAAATCTTTTTGTCCTACTAAAACTACTGTGTGTCAGGGGATAGTCATGCAGATGTTATTTTTCTCTCTCCTTTTCATCTAAGGATATAATAAATGTCCTAATGGGTCAGACAAATGGCTCCTGTGGCCTGCTTCTGAGTGTGCTACAGAGGCATCAGGGGATGGTGTTTAGAGAGCAGATGGGCACGTACTAGTCAGTGCATGTGCCACATCAGAATTACAACCTCCTCTCTTCCAAAGATGCTAACAAGTCCAACTCTTAAAGACCAATGCATGCCTAAAATGCTGAAACCCACAGTTAGAAACTTATATAAAAATGTCCTGCTTGTCAGAGACACTAAGCATTTGCGCTTAGTGCCAATGTTTTCCAGTGGCTTTCTGATGTTCAGTTTGTATCTAAAAAATCAGGAATAACTCTTTAACTTGGAACTTGGATACCTAACACAGGTCAATAATTGTTTGGTTTGAAAAAACAACAAGAAAAACAACAACAAAAAAACACACGTAAGCTTGTGAAGGGAAAAAAGAAAGATCTTTGAAAAGATCTGAAAAGTCAAACAAACACACAAAGTATTCTGAAGGTACAAAACCAACATGTTCCCTGGATTTCTGAACATGGCAAGCAGAGTAATAGTCTTTCCAGCACCTCCCTGCTCTTTTTTTTTTAATCCTTTTTTTCTTAATGCTGACAGAGGAAGTCTGTAGTTCTATACTAATTTACTCCCACTAAAATGCCTGACTCTGTTGAAAGGAATGCTGTCAAAGCCAGCTTAGGATCCAGCTGATTTAAATAAAAAGTACGCAGCTGTCAGACAGGAAGATTAAAACCCTGGTAAGGACCTCACTGTAGAAAGAGGAAAGAAAATAAAAATCCCAAAGAGCAATGTATTTATGTTCTAATTGGATCATTTTGTTTTTCCAAAAACTGATCCACTGAATGCTTTAATCTTAAGACTCTTAGCAATGCTAATATTTCTAACTATAGGATATATTCTAGTTTTGTTGCCTAAACAAAAGAGTGGAAATAAACAATTCAGGTGTGTCTACAGCTTCATCTCAACAATACACCTACACAAAATCAGGCCATTAACAGTAACATTGCTACCATCTTAAGAGCAAAATGTGCTTTGGACAATAATTGAAAGGGCAAGAATTTCAGTGACTTAGTCTCCTGCAAAGTAAGCACAACAGCAAACAGGTTTATAAGACTAAGATCTTACAGAGAATCTGCATGGCACAAATACATGGCACTTATCCAAAACACTTTCCATCAAAGAGGACTACATGATAACTTTACAGTAGAGGCTTTGGGATTCTTCTGTATATTAACAAACCATGTAGAACAAGGCCATAAAGCTACAGCATCCATAAAGGACTCCACAACCTTCTCTAGCAGACGCTTCTCAAATGTCAAGCATCTCCTCTTGTTTTTTTGTGAGTTCCTCTGCTGAAAACCATAACAAACTCAACATTTGTTCAAGTCACACCTCTCCATCAAGTCTCATCCCTCAATAAAACAGAAGACACTGATCGTGAAGATCAATGAAGTACAACCTATTCAAGCAACTTATATAAGACTAGAACACATCTCTCAAAAGCCGTTGACACTGGAATCAAAAGTCGAAGACTCATGAATAGGAACGATAACTCAGGTGTAATGCTGCACAGCAGAGAAAAAGTGCATCACCTTTAGGTTGCAGGAGGATCTGAAATGGCAACAAATACTGCTCATGCATATTTGCATGACAGACACAAGCATGGCTTAAGTGGGTTTCTAAAATGTGCTGAATTCAAAAATTGGGTGCTTTTTAGATACATGGCTTTTTACATGAGCGCAGAAGCAAAGTCATTTTATTTTATTAGTACAAAGATGAGAACAGATGGCAGGAAGTGCATGAAGAAAACAGAAGGTAAGCCATGCTCAGACTTCAAGGCAAATCAGGAAGCCTATGAATCTTATGGCTCGTGTGAAAATGGAGAAGCTTCCACAGGAGCATCTGGAGAAGCACTTTTTAGCACAAAGCTGTTTGTATTTAGAATCTTGTTGCTCTGTGTACTGAAAAAAACAAGTATTTTTCAACATAAACTATCAATAAAACTACAGGTAAGAGGAGTTGTGCTTCACTTCGCACCACTAACATCTGGACAGAAACTCTTTTCTGAATACAAAAATGACAGATTAAAAAAGGTAATGAGAGTCTACACTCTCATTTGCAAAACTGAGAGTGCTTGTTATAAAAGTTCAAACTTACAAAACTTTGTACAACTTCATCCTTTCACACTTGTATCCGCTCACCTTGCATGTTATAAGCTGCCAACTGGACGGCTGTGTCAAAAGGACATTCCAATCTGCCATAAGAGAAATGCCGTGTTAAAACCTTAGCTGACAGTGGCTCTTTAGCAGACAAAACTCAAATACTTAACAATGAGAAAATACAAATAATTGGGATGAGAAAGTGAAAAAATAACAGTAGTTCTTCAGCAAATGAACAAGAGATAAGTACTACATTATTTAAGCAACCCTTTGAAACAGTAACACACTAATTGTCCAAAAAGCTATTTAATGCTATTATGAACAATACTTACTTTCCACTAAGAATATCCAGTTTTAGCTGCAGAACAAACAAATACCTGTAGAAGAGATAGAGAAGTCATTGATTAATAGTCCTAATGTGTCACTTGGCAAACAGAAAGAAGCCAGAGTCTGACCAAAAAAAAAAAAAGAAATACCAAGTCGCAAAAAGATTTTTTGTCTTTATAGAGGTTTTCAAGAATAAGAAAACTGCACAATGATCATTCAAGTCTTTATCAACTGGGTTAGTAAACCTTACACGTATTTTAAATGAAGCAAACTCAAAGCATTAAGCTACCACAATTCCAACTGCAGTGCTAGATGAAAGAAAGAAACCTAAATAAGACCTAAAGACCTAAATGCTGAAGATCTCTGTCATTCTCCCTCCTGATCCCACTTGGGCACACAGAGAACAGACCTGCATTTTCTTTTTGGAGAAGGAGAGAGTTCTTGCATAACTCTTTAGATTTCATTACCCAAGTGGTAAATCATATTTTGTTTTTTTCGGGGGGTTAGATTTTTTTCTGTTTTCACAATAAGGGTTCAAAACAAGCTGCAAGTTAAACACCACACTCCACTCCGGTTATGGAACGTGACTCTCCCTCTAAACACATACGCAGTCTGTGTTGAGATTGGCCTGACTTTTGGAAATGGCTATAAAATTGATAATACAACAAGTTCTGGAAGTGTCCACAGGAGGTGGTATCCTGGATACCAGTAGCAACCGTGCCAATGGGGAGAGACTGAAATGCCAATTAATAGACTTAATCAGTGTCTCTGCTTTAAAACTGGTTTAGCACCCCTTTGACCCAACACCACATTCTGGAAACGAGCACCTAGAGGTTCCTGGTGCTCTAAGTCATCTTTCATGATGCAGTTACAGCACTGTTTAGTAGCCTGATACAGACTGGTTAAGGGACAGTGGCTTCATCTTCCTGGTGGTAAAACCTGTATTTCAAATTCTGAGACTTGGCTCTATTCGCATGTTGCACAAATACAGCTGCTTTCCTGGACTTTAACCTGCTCTGTGTCGTTCCTCTGCACTGCCAGGGACAGCTGAGCTCGGCTCACTCGCCCTTGGGATCTGCAAGGCACCAGCTGCTGACTGCAGGGCTGCATACTAGCTGCTGAGCAAGCGCATGCAACAGTGCAGCCAGGAAGAGCTGACTTTCTTAAAGAGCTTTTCAGAAAAGAAGTATGATATATTTGATCTCAGGATACATTTTAGTATTCCAGTAAATCATATTTTTATGTCTCTGCTAGGCTCCTCTTTTGGATTGGTACTCCTCATTTTGCAATTTGCATGCATTACTGTTACAGGAAGGGTTGATGCGAGCGAAGCTGCTAAATGCAAATTTTTCTTTCTCCCTTATCCTAGTGCTGGAAGGATTTGTCAAAGCATTTAGTATTCAAAGGCTTTCTGAATACTGGCCTTTAAACTGTGAAGAAATTTGTTTGGTACTGACCCTGGATATCCAAAGAATTAGCCCAGCTTTCACATATATAGTGGGAGCAAGCAGCCTGTGCTCTTTAGGCATGTAACACTTGCAAACAGTTCAAGCACAATCCTCCTGCCTGAGCAGTTTTACACAACCTCTGACTGGTGGTGTCTGATGGGCATTTGACAGGAAAGGCAAGTAAGCTGCATCTCAGAAGCTGACGAGAGGATCCCAGGGGTGTCCTGCCGCACGAAGAAAACATGGACCCCTCAGAAAACCACTCTTAGTGACCCCTATAACCCATCGGAGAGCTCCCCTTCTCGCTACTTCCTCGAGGTATAAGGCTGCCTCAGGACAGAACAGACACTGGCTGCTTTTCAGCGCTGGGGGATTAGCTAGGCAGACAGAGAGGGTTTAAGGGCCCTCAGGTTTCAAGTCTGTCGCACTAAAACCTGTAGAGCAAGGTCTGATTGGCAGACCTCAGTCAAGTTGGATGAAAATGTTTCATAGTGGAAGATACAGATTTTTTTGTTTCTTTTAAGACAGCTAAAGAACTGTTCAGAAGGTTAATCAGGAGGTAAAACATTCTCTGGGTTTCATCTTGCTGTCCACATCCCCAAAAGTCAATTAAACAATTATAACTTTAGGTCATCACATGGAAGCAGCACAAAGTATACAGGGCTATATATGGCTATATGGCTGCTATAATCTTCCTGGTAGAATTCCTACAGATTTGGTCAAGGGATCTGCACAGACATTAAGCTAAATAAACAAGGTACCTAACGCTCTTTATTATGAATGGCTGACTATATGAAGTGTCTGCAGCTATTAAGGAAGAACAAATTTATTTTCCCTTCAAACTGTGTCATCATCAACAATGACTACAACCACACAAAGAAATATTACCTTTTACAGCAGATTGATACTGCTTACAGGTAAGTTGTGTTCTCTTTCAAGGAGCACCAAATATGTCTCAGACCAACATGAAATGCAGATTTGTACATGGATTTGTGAAATGCTTCATTCAAGAGGAACCACTGACCAACTCCCATCACCCTGCACGTGTAGTACTGTCAACTTATGTCTCAGCATGGTGGTAGAGTATTTTTGCTCTGCACACATTTTGCAAAGATTACAGAGGTTAGGAGACATAATTGAATTTGTTTTTTTGCCAAAGAGAAGACCTAAATTACAATACAACTACTGAATAAAGAGATAGGCGGACTGCAGATCAAGTAGATCAATATCTGCATATTAAGTAGATCATAACACATAAAGAGATGGGGGATACAGTTTTTCTGTTCAGTTAAAAACCTCTGTCCATTGCATATGAATGACTAAGATCAGTTACCAGACTCATCTAATGGAAAATGCTGCCTCAAAAACATAATATAGAGATCTCTTAATATTAGATCCCATTTATTTCATGAGAGTTCCATTAGATACCTTTACAAACAGTCACCTAATGCAAGTAAGCAAGCAGCTCTAATGAACTCATTAAATATCCCCCAAACATTTCCCTGACCTTGTTGTGTATCTCCCCAAATCCCTCTTACCGTGTTAGCTCTTCCCGTAGATTGTTGGGCTCTGATGAGTAAAACTTCACACGAAAATGCAGACAGTATGGGGGGCCGACTGCAAAGCAGAATGCAAGATAATGGTGAGGGCTACTGCATGAGATACATCCCTTGCTATTTCACAGAACCACATCACAAAAATGGGCTGTAATCACCTCTGTCATACCACAGGACATGAAGGCAAGAATCCCTCTGTGACAGGAAAATGCATGGGAAACTTTAGGCTGAAACTAAGTTTAACTATAGGCACACAATAGTTTCATATGTTACAAGTCAATCTAACAGTCATATCACATTAAGTTGATTTGTCTTGCCATGAACAGACAAATCTAGGTTAATCCCTATATTTAAGGGCTCCATCACCAAGAAAGTCTTGGCTCTGTGCTCAGCCAAATCCCTGGGTACTCTGTTGGTCTATATAAGGCCTTTCCAGAGTTCTGGAAAATACCTACTGGTGAAAATTATGCCAATTCATTCCACATACTTTCAGACACATTTTAGGAGGAATTAAAAGCCTTCTATGGAAGTATCTGCTTTTCTGGAAAGCAAAGAGTTAATTTGGCAAAAAGATGGATTAACAGCTTTAAAAACATGCAGTGCTCTGTCTGATGTTTGCATAAAACAGGAGAGATGCTTCTCTCCCGACAGTGCTTCCTAAACTTCTGTTTTATTAATACAGAAGCACAAACCCTTACGGGCTTCCACAGCAGGCAGCGAGGACGCTGCTAAAGAGAGTGAGCCGGTGTCAGAGACTACTCAAGGACGCACCGCGACACGAGCCGGCCACAAGGAACCCTTGGGTCCGTGCGTGTCAGGGCTTGACAGAGCAAACACAAATAGGTGAGGGCACCTGCACGGCAGCAAAGCATGCAGACTATGGAACAAGTGTCCCTATAGCCATCTATAATGCCAGAGCATGTTTAGCTCCTTTGGCTCCACTTAAACTATGACTAATGAGCCTCTAACGCATTGAGTTAAAGACATTGGACTCAAGTACCAGAAGCTACAGCAGGAAGGGATTTTTAAACCACCAGCAGCATCACGCCAGTTTTTTGTCACTTAATTACCCCTTTCAGAGCACTGCCTCTTTCCCCTCACAACACGAGTTTCAATTCTCCATGCCTCCTACATGTTAAATATTTAACAGATCTAAAAATACAGATCCAAGAAAATGGAAAGGATACTTACTTTTAACTTGTTTTTTAATGCTTTTTGTGTTGTCCAACCAATGCTGAAAAATAAATTATTTGAATTGAATTATCAATAAAGCAATCTTAGAGGAAAAAGAAAAAGGGGGAAAAATCTATTTATTAGTAAAGACTATCTTGGATTACAAAGCAGTCCATTAAAACAATGTCTAATCCAAATCTTTTCCAATTCACGGCTTAGTGCTTATTAAAGTACTTTATTCTAAAAATACAGATTAGCTTGTACAATATTGGGTCTCAGATGGTTACCTTGAAGGAAGGAATAATTATACAAATAACCGAATACTTAGAAGTAGATACTCAAATTCAAAATTTGTAATGCAAAATATTAGTTTTCAACAACTACAACAGAAACATTCACACAGTCCATTACTTAAAGCCCATCTTCAAGAAAGGATCATCCACTTGGAAAAAAAAAAAAAGAACACCGACAAACCACTTTAATTACAGAGAATCTCACGCAGTCCAAATAAACACAACCCAAATTGCCCCTTTACGGGCCATGTGGTGACAGCGAGACAGAGACACAAACCGTAGGTCAACTTTCTGCCGCTTGGCTCAGCCTGTGCTGTATCTTGTCAGGCAGGGTGCAGCGAGCAAGGAATATTGCTGCCTCCCAGTCACTTCCTCGAGAGCATCCAGCTGCCATAGCCAACAGCAAAGCAGTCCCTATGTCCGAGCACAGGGCCAGCTCTTCCTAGCTCTCAAAAAAGTACTCATCAGAGCTGACGTTTTAGCAATTGTTGCACGGGGGAACTGAATATTCTACATATTCTGAATATTCATCTACTAATGATGATTACAAGCTAAATACTAGACATCAAGGCTATTTCTCTGAAGCCAGGAAAATGGCTTCGTTAGTACTGTGTATAAAGGCATGTTAAAAACAAGCTGTAGATGATAGGTTGAGGGAAACTTCCACGTGTATATGCCGTGCTCCCTAAAATAACTGCATGTACTCATGCTGCAGAAGTGTTTACATCAGAAATTAAAGACGAGACTGGAACTACCATCCAACTAACCCGCGGTAGAGACCTACTTCAAAGCGCCGTGAACGTGGAAACAGCTCCCTCCTCCAAAGGAGGTGACTCAGGCAGTAAACAGGGCACCTTACTGAATGTAATTGCCTTGACCGAACTCCTGCGTGCAGCGTGTCCCGGATGGCTCACGATGCCGAGGAACGCCACCCGCCTTGGTTCATTCCACATGTCACCTTGCAGCTAACACTGAGTTATGCAATTAGCAACACTCCTTTGGTTAAACTATGTGCTGCAAAGTTTGCAGCGGGTCCAAAAGAGGACAGAGAATAACAGGGGTATGGGAAAGAACCAGTATTTTCAGGCTGCAATGCCAAGTGCAAACACGTTCCTGCTGTCAGAGCAGCCCTGCCTTCTCTGGGGAATGCACAAAGACAACTTGTTAGACTGCCAGGATATGCAGAGATTGATACCTGAGATGCAGATCAGAATAACTGAGCCCTCCACTGTTGCCATACACACAGTTAAGTTGGTTCTCCTCAACTATTAATGTGCAGTAGTTAAAGCTATTCAAAATTCATGTATTTCATTTTTTATAATAAAGCAGGAACAAAGCAAATATTTATGGCAACATTTTCTTACACTGATAGTGAAATGGATTTTAGCAACTTTCCTTTCTTTAAAAAGAGAGGTTATTCCATAAACTCCCTTGCTCTACTTACGTTCTTCCTTTGCCATGCAAGCACAGAAACTACCCATTTTGAGACTCGCAGGTGACGCGGCTACAGGAGGGCCTGGTTCGCCACGTACGAGCACCATTTACAGGCTCCGGGGCTGCCTGTGCACATCTGCTTCATCTCCAGGCTGTTTTCCCTCATCTCCTCCACATTCCAGGCGCAGGCGGCCGGGAAGCTGAGCCAGGCACTGGCAGCGGCTCCGCTGGGCCCGGCCCCACTGCCTCCAGTGGCCCAACGCGAAGGGCACGGGGGTGCGTGCGCCCGCCCGCAGAACTGCGCTTCGACGGAGGGCAAGGGAGGAACAGAGAGCACAGCGTGCGGACACGCACGGACCTCAGGAACCTCGAGAGTTATTCCAAGTGATTCAACTGGAATTTGAGTGGACCTGGCAAAAGAGATCCTTCAAGTTTACATTCTGATGAGAGTTTGTTCAACACAGGCTGTGCTGCGGAAATTCACAGATAAGGTTTGCTAAACAACGAGCAAGGAAACCAGTGTATTGCAGAGTCCTGGTGGTCCCTGCTAAATCAGATTGCTTCTTCAGAAAGAAAAATCAGTTAAATGGCAAAAAGGTAGCGTAAAGGCAGCTTTTTTATAACAATGGGGAGGTTAAAACTGCTTATATACTTTGTTGTATTATAGGCTTTATACTTAGTGTAAAGCTATACAAATCATTTTAAGTAGTAAGCATTACAGGAGATCAAATGATTGCTAGAATAACAAAATAACATATTCTACAGTTCTATTAGGAACTCCATCTAGGAGTTGATAGCTACAAACTGTATGAGAAAAGAACAGAATTAGAAATTTGCCGCTGTCAAATTTTCAGCGCTCCTTACTGGAAACAGCATATTTCCAGCACTGTGAAAGTGAAAATTAAAACGCCTAACAAGTGACCAATCCTCATGCTTCCTACCACCAGGCATGCTGCACTGCTCATTGTCAGCCTGGTTGAAAGCTACTCAAATTAGGAGTTGCCTGTCCCTGGACTTCAGCAGGATTTAGATCAAGCCTGATATACTGTAGGCAATATTACAAAAGCCTCCTTTATCACGTCCTGCCTCTTGCAAAAATCCATTCTTAACCATCAGACTCAAACTGAACACAGAAGTTACATGAAAATGAAAATTCATTCGCTTTCCAAAATGCTGCAAAATCTTCTTTAAAGAATCCAGCATTTGAATCCTAAACTGCAACATGTCAGAAAGAGTTTGTACTATCTGGATTTTTCTCCACTGCACCTAAACCCCCAACCCTCTAACTACTAATCACTCAAGGAGCCCAACATAATAAAAAGTCATTTCCCCTTTTGGAAAGATATGCTTCAGTTGTTTAGAACAGGCTTATTGAAAATTTGTTTGTAATTAAAGCAAGTGAGAAGCTCTCAGTTTTTTTATTTAACTGCACGTTGCAGATTTGGGGCAAAGAGTTTTTTGCTTCAGGTCGAAGTGGCTATTGAGGCAATATGTTTGGATTTAAAGTGGGTAGCAGAAATAATTATCTCCTGACCCAGAAGACTTATTCATATTACAGGACTGGATTCTTCTGCTGTTTATTTAACAGACCTCCTGAATAATCTTTGACAAATAAGTTGGTTAGCGCGTGCTTTTGTTTCCAACTGCAGATTGGGTTTCTACAAGAAATTCCTAGCTTCAGTTTGCCAGGAAAGCTGCCCTCACCACAGTTCTTCATTTCTTAAAGCACTTTTTCTGACTGTTATGTTGATCCACTCTTGCAAAATGTGAACTTGACTTCTTCGTTATTTAGAGTGCATTGTTAATACTCATTTTAAACAGACTATCAGCTGTAGCTAGCCTCCTTCCAGGAACACTCAGCTAAAAACAGGTGACCAACTAAATTAGAAATTGCTTATACCTGGTAGGTTATACACTATCAAATACTCAAAAGTCTCGATTGCAAGTAATAATTTCCTGGACAAAAGACAGGAACCATAGCTAAAACAGCAAAGATGCACACATATTTCCCCATTTCAAATGGCCAACATTATTTGACAGCAGGATAGCAACAAGAAAAGGTTTACATACTGGTAGCTATACCTGTGAGATCTTATAGCCCCTACAGGCAAGCAGAAACACTTCAGAAACCTCAGTCCTTAAACCCTCCCAACATGGAAAGATAAACAGAAGGGAGCCACTTACACAACATCCCAGCTTGCCCATGTTTAACACAGCAGACTTGATTTTTATAAATAGAACATGGTATTCGATAGGCCACTGCATTCAATGACCTAAGGCAATGCGACAACCTGCTGTTAAAAATAAATATAATAAACGGGATGGAAAGAATATATTTTTTAAAAAAAATGCATTGTTAAGATCAACTTGATTTTTTTTTTTTGTAGCACATTACTAAGATTTCGAGATTTCACCTTCTCTTTCCATCTTTTTTTTTTTTTTTTTTTGCAAGAGGTTTAAGAACAATTTTACTGCAGGGGGGAGGGGTGCAGCCTACCAGTAGCTACTCCTGCTAATCATGAAATTTGCTTCAGGTGATGAACACTCAAATTATTTTCTCAGAAGAGAACATTCTCTGCAATCACCAACTAAACACAGAACTTCAGCTCAGCAGCAACAGTCTTTGCTTCTACTCTGCAACCCTAATCACGAAAAAAATCTGAAATGGAGTTGAAACACAGAGACAACTAGGTCTACAACAAACCTAAAGAAGTCTAACATGCACACTGTGAAAATACCCATATATATTTCTACCTAAGAGTGTTAGGATAAGCAAATACAGGTTTAAGCTACAGGGATGCAGGACAGACAGAAATTATTCCCCATCTAACATTTTTTTATGTATACACAGACTTTCTAAATACAACATTCTACTTTAAAACAAAACAAACAAACAAAAAAAAAAAGAAACTAAAAACAGCACAAAGAAAACATGCATTTTTCCTGGTGGGCAGGATTAAGTACTCAACCATAAAGAGCAGCCAAATAAAGCTGTGCAACTGCAGATGAAAAAACAATTCACTGGTTGGTTTTCAAAAGCAGAGACATTTTTACAAACTTACAAGAACTCTCTACTCAAAACCATAGTACCTATAAGTCCACCTATGTCCTCCCAACAGTTTCTAGTTGCAGGTCCGAGTCGCTTCGTATTTGAGCAAATCAGATGTTCACCTTTCTTGCTCAGATCTTCGCCCAGAAGATGTCAACAAGATGATTTTTGCTAAAGAGAACATGCACTAGCACTGACAAAACACAACCATCTCCACACTGCCATAGCAAGAAGAGTCACGCAAACAGAAGCTCCGACAGGAATAACAAGTGAAAGACATGAACGCAAGGGACAGCAGGGTGCTCTCATATGTTAGACCGTGTTTGCAGTGAAGGGGTCATTAAACTAACACACCAAAGAGCTGCTGCACCGAAGAATCCAAGAAAGGCAGTTTTCTCGTAATGGGTTTGTCAATATTATCTTCCCTCTAGCAAAAAAGTTACTTACTGCCACTTGTGCAGAATCCATAAACCTTAATCCGAAGTAATCACTTTCTATGAGGTCCAGATGATACATGATCTGTTCGAATAGGAGCTGGCCTTTGGCTTTTTTCTGAAAACATAAAAAAGATTTGGTATTTAGCAGATAGGCTTATTGTTCTCTTCTAAGCATACTTAATATTATAATTTCAAAAGCAAAAGAAATGCCAAAAGAATTTGGAAAATAAAATGCAACATGAAGATCATTTTTTCTGGTTATTTTTGAGGGCTGTTGTGTTTGAAAGGTCAATGCATGCACCACAAGAAGCAACTGCTTGGCCAAAATACATGGGTAATATCCCTTTCTAGAAAATCTGAGTAACAACTTGCACAAGGCTAAAAATGTTAAAACATTATTTTGTCATTGTGCCTATAAGGCTTTTCCTTACCAATTAATGTTCAACAGAACTGGAAATACAGCTAGTACAACTGATATTGTCTAATACACTGTAATTTTTTCAGAAAGTATAGTAAATTACTTAAGAAATTTCCATGTGATACCAAGCCAATTCACCACTTTTCAAGCAGATAGAAAAACACATTGAATTAGATTATAGCATTCCATTATCGAGTGCTTTTAATGACTGATGGAAAACAGTCTGTGACAAGGAACTCTAATAAAGAGTACTTAGATAATACATTTACATAACTCACTTGTAAATGCAGAAATGTGCTGTGTTTGCTAATATGTAATGAAAAAAGCAGCTCTATCCCCAAGTAAATATCTTTAGAGCGACAATTTAAAAAATTAAACACATCTTTTTGCAAAACAGGCATGTAAATAACACACTAAGCAGTTTCTCTACAACATATATTTTTCTCTGCTATGAGCTTCCTCCTAGCAATACACTGAAAGAAAAGCTCACAAATATCTGAGATAGTTAAAAGAAATAAAAATATATGGAAAAATAGTAGGTCTGAATACAAGCCATTGTATTAAAAATAATTCTTATCAACAGGAAGAAATGCATAGAGGATTCCTATTTATTCTGCAAGAAGCTTAAGGATTTCCCTATTTTCATAATACTATTGGTTTGTAACCTTTTGTCTTGGTATTACATACTCGCAAGTTGAGAAATACACTAACTTTCTAATCCTATGTTACAGTATGCCATGAACAAACTGATTTAGCCCATCTCAGAATTCTCGTCCACATGGAAAAAAGGATTTCAAACTGAGCTGAAGAGAAACACAAGAGACTTATATCTGTCCAAAACCTACATTGTTTATATATCAATTTTTGAGATTAAGCGTGAAGTCTTATTCTCAGAAATCATCCGATTCAATCACTGAATTGCATCAAAGCAAGAAAAGCATCACAGTATTTTCTCACCTTCTGGTACTCTCATCATCAAATAATGTTTGTTATTCTATAACCATAGCTGCTGGCTTACTCTTTAGTTAAATTCAGTATGATGTTTCACAGTCCGAAGCAGAAACTTAGAAAAATCTGTAAACTGAATCTGCACAGCAACTTCTGCCAGCTATTTATTCCCAAGTATTGTGGGAAGCAGGGGAAAGGGAAGCAATTTGATTAGTGGTGAATTTCTCACACACCCTCTAATAGCAAAATGTTGCACAGTGAAAATGCTGAGATGTAGAGGGCACAGAGCTTGTCCAGCCCTCTGTTCGGTTGACTTCAAGATTAAGTCCTTTTTTAGGCAGCAGCAGATTTATTAAATACCATCAAGACTCTCCAAACAGCAGCCTTAAGGTGAATCACCCACATACAAAAACATACAAGCCACTGCTTCTAATGAGCCAGTGGCCTCTTTCCTGGAAAAGCAATACATTCAGCTGTTGATTTTTTAATACATGTACATTTTCTGCACCTTAAGCAATAAGATCACCTAATAAAGTGAAATCAATTCAGCAATTGGAATGGCAAAGCTAGAAAAAAATTATATTTTTTCTACAAAGCTTTTTACAAAGCTTTACGGCTGGTCAAAACTAGAAGAAATTTCCACATTACTGATCAGAACATCTTCAATTCTCCTTGGTCCTCGACAAGTCATTTCTTTAAAACACAATTAGCCAGTTATCTCAGCTACATTCCAAGGCTTATAACCCTTGAGGGGACAGGGAACTGAAGGGCAGTGAAGCCCTTTAGCTCAGACTTGCTGCACATATTGCACGTAACAGCAACTTGTTATTCTTCAAAGTTCCAATTCGCTTCAGTGTGTCTGAAAGCACATGGACTATTACATCTCAGGCATTCATCATTTTCATAGTCCAGCAACAGACGTAAAGAACAAATGGACAAGAATAACGAGGGCTGGACAAAGTCCCAGAGGAAGAGCCCTGGATCGGCTGTGGGAGCTGCAGGGGGCTGCTGCTGCTACAGAGCTTCCCACAGAAACCACCAAGGCTGTCAGGTAGAACTGGCTATGCAGTAGCTCACCTATCACTTAAATCATCAATTGCTGCACTTGGTGCAAGGGGGCAAAAGTTTCATATGCCCTTTGATGTGAAGTTCGAATTCATTCTTGGTGGCTTACTGAAGTACTTCCTCCTTATATTTAACAAATAGCACCTAGAAATGCAACACTTTGTAACAGGTCACTTTTTATGAACCAACATAAATTTATTTGTGTTCAATAAAACGGCTATTTCAAGTGCTTGTGAAAAACACAGCAAAGCTTCACTTTACTTCTGCAAGAAGCCAGTCTAAGCCTCCAGGGGCTACATGCGATTTAAATGGCATCTTGATCCTGCTGCTACCCTAGGTTTTTTTTTTTTCCTCTCCCTCCTTGTAGCAGAGCTCATGTTACTCTTAAGAGGACAGATATTTTCAAGTTGCTTAATGATCATCAACAAACTACTAACTACTCCACTCACAGTCATGGTTCTTTCTTCAGGAACAAATTATAAACTGCTTATGGATTTGTAATTCTTTAAAAGATGTCTACTTGATTTATACGACTCGTTATGCTCTGCAGAAAACAGCCGCCAACATCTAACAGTAGGAGAAGCAGCAATTGAACTGGGAAATTGAAATAAAATACATAATTTGGGTAGCGAAGGACTTACATGGGCTAGTTTACACCTGGAAATAAGCTAAAAAACTCTTTGACCACTCTGACATGAATCTTGACCCGGATGAAGGGAAGGTTACACCTCTGTGGGACTTACTACCCCTCATGTCTTTACAGCTCTACTTCAGCTCTGTTAGAAGATTCCTTTCAAAGAATCATTAAATTAGTATTGCTTAAAATGATCAGTAGCTACTGAGGGGCAAAACTTTCCTTTTGACAGCTAACTCAGAGGGTTACTGCACATGTGCACATCCAGCTATGGATACTGCCGAGGGGGGCTAGGGACACTTATTCCACGTGTCCAACTACTCCGTTACTTGGACTTGTTACTTGTTACCTTGGACTTGTTACCTTCCCCCAGACCCTATTTTACATCTTCCTGTACTATGCTTGGTTAACTCCATTTCTGTGTCTATTTTCTAGTGCTCCTTCATTCATATTTCAGTTTTATCTCATGTTCCATCCATGGGTTTCTCAGACGCACTCTGATTAGGAGGAAATGAGAGGCTCTTCTCTTCAGCAGAGCTGTGTCCATGTGGGGTAGCCCTCAAACTGCTGCACTTGGGGTTGCTTATTCCGGTTTCAGCTCACTAAACTACGCTTCAATATTTTAAGGCATAAAGACCACTTGGAGAAAGAAGTTTTCATCCCAAACTTTACAGTCTTACAACATATAATGGTAAGTGCATGTTTATTTCCTCACTACTTTTGCCAGTGAAAATTCATTTTGAAAATTTAAAAGCCAGATTTGAATGCTCCTAACAAAATTACTCATTTGACTTACAGAGACTGCTTTTTAACACCATTAGCATTACTGGCCAATCTTTTGTTTTGTTTTTTAAAGCAGCATCTGTACCACAGATTATATTCTGTATTTAAATCTGTGGCTACAAATAATTAGCAAGTGGCCACAAATATATTATAAGCTTTTTTAAAAAAGCGTATTTTTGCATAAACTAAGCATTGCAAGGCACCTCTGACCTTGCGGTGGGCTCAGTGCAGATCAGCTCCCTGCAGGCCCACAGCCATCAACACTCACAGGAGGTGCTGGCGACGTTTTCTGACATTCCAGATAGAATTCTTGATTTTGTTCAAAATAATCTCTTCTCATCCTACTTTGTAAGCTTTACTCCAATACCGTAAACCGTTCAGCTAATTTGTCCTGTTTTGCAGAGCTCGTGTGCTCAATTATGTAAACTCTTGTTTTAATGGCATTTCATTATAACGGAGACAAAACCATCGCATTTTACAATTCCTATAATAAATTTCATACATAAGTAAAGAATATTACTATAAGTTGAAAAGCTACTAGGCTTCAGAAAGCGTTATTTGTGCCTCTTACTTCAAAGACCTACCACAAGGCAGTTTTTGACTAAAATTTAACTTGCTTGTGCAGAAGCTAGAACACAATTAACTCTCTATTATCCATGAGAGGATTAGGCAAATTGCAGGTTTTCATTTCAGAATCCTTAAACAAAAACTCTTCTTGCACAAGGTACAGTGCTGCTTCTACAAGAACCCCTGTTGCTCTTGTAAAGCTCCACAGAAATCTAGCCACGAAATTTTAAAATGTCCAAAAAGTTCACGCTCTAAATGTGCTCCTGTAATTAATTCTCCATCATTTGTGTGACACTGTGTTCCCTTTTACCTGTACTATCCTTCCCTTTCACAATCTTCACTGCAGATAACATAGAATTGACTATTTCTATTACAAATACTCACTTTTTTAACCTTCCTGATTTAAAAGTGCCCTGGAGACCTCCAGTATTTATAAATACAGTTTCCTGAGATATTTTCACAGACATTTTTGTTCACAAACTTTTCATAAGCTGCTGAAGAAACTAGATAAAAAGGAAGCCTCAGGGAGCTTTCTGTGTCTTTATACCCCCAGTTGTCTCCCCCTCAAGACCCACGACCATCAGTGACAGTCTCCAGCCAGGCAGTTGATGGGGGGCACTGGAAGCCGGGATCTGCAGGAGCGCTGGGATGGAGTCTCTGGCTCTGCTGTCTCTTCACAGCTCTCTGACTTTTGTGAAGTCTGGAGCAGGGTGAGGGGGGTAGGGGAACATGGAGATTTGGTTCTGCATGGGAACAGGATTAAAAGTAAATAAGGGATGCAGGGAATGGGAAGTATGCAAAACTGAATTCTTACACTCTCACCTGCCTAATCTTGTAGTACACATTGCACTGAAGCATATAAGATATTAGGAAACAGCACCACAAGCCACACTTCTTTGCTGTCCAAGATTAATTCAATTCAAACTTCATTTTTTGTTGCATAAGAAAATTCTGACACATACTTGGCTTGCAAAATAATGTTCCCTGTGTTATCTTTTTTTTTTCTTTTTTAATTAAACTGAAATTCAGCAATTCCCAATCTAGTCAATAATAATAACTGTGTTTCCAGATTGCTGCTTTTTCAGTAGTAAACTCACTGTAAGGCTGCAGCCTAACTAGCCGTGAAGTAAACATAGGTCTGGTGCTGCTTCTAAGCACATCTGGGGAGGCACATGGGGCACCAGACTGCAGAACTGCTCCAGCTGGGAATTCACATAAAACTATACCCATTATTTTCAGCCTTATCATTTTCTCAACTTAGTTTACTGCATGGCTGCCAAAAAATGTTTCGTCTGCCAAGAGGTGTGGATACAAGGACGAATGCAGTGATGAAAGCAACATCTTTCTTCCTGTTGCAGCACCAGGTTATGCCAATATAAAGTATTTCTGTAGCTATAGAGTGAAAGGGGCAAGGCAGTCGTTTCCACCCTGTACTCGTGCAAAGTCCACTCTTTCTCTGGCTGTGAACTAACTTCAAGTTACTAAATGATTTAGTTTAAAAAAAATAAATAAATTTTGCTTTTTTTGCTTGTCTTTTAAAAAAAACATGATTTCACAGAACCTACTTAGCCCACAGCACTATGCACAGCTGACCTAGCATGCCTGAGACATAGCAGACTGAGAAGGCACCTCCTGGGAGATAACAGGAGAGTATTTCAAACCAAAACTGCTCCAACAAACCAGACTTGAAAAAGATCTTAGCTTGAAGAAGCTGATGATCCTCAAGGAAGGTAAGGAAAAAGAGGTGTTTTTTAGAAAACAATAAAGCAGTGTTTTTGCCCTAAGATTTTATACCCTTTTTTAATTAACACCTCTCAAGTATAATTAGGAAGAGCATAAGTAGAGACACAAGAACAAACACACTAAGGATTCTGAAATGAAAGGTGTACTCTGCTTTTAAGTTATTGTATTTTAATCACCAAGGAACTGGTATGTGTCAGCCTCTAACAATACATGGTATTTACTGTACCTAACTATGTAGATTCAGTGTATCTACTTACTGTTACTTTGTATTTGTTAGGCTTTGTTCAGGCTCTTTATAAAGAGAGAAAAAGGAAAAAAAAAAAGAAAAAAGAAAAAGTAACAACAACAAGGGCAAGAGAACCAAACAAGCGTCAGTTTCCTGTAGAAAGGAAAGAGCAGCTCCTGCACCCTGGCCCAAGTTTTCTAGCCCAGATGGTAGGTCACGACACCTCTTCAGGTTCAGGTTATGCCCCTCAAAGCCTTACAAATGTTGTTACAGGCACCAGGAATTTGCCTGGAGAGCTAACTCCAGCTCCAAAGATCGCTGTTCTGGTTATGTGGAGATATTAGTTTAAACCCAAGGACTTTTTAAGTGCTGCTCCCTAAGAAGTATTTGCGGGCATTCCTGCCCTCAAATTAAACACCCGAGGCACCAGGCAACAGTGGATATGTATGTTCAATACCCTGTTTCAGAGAGCTTTACAAATATGTACGAATTACTTTAATGTTTGTTTGCATAGTCATTTTATAAATCAAGACACCAAACTGTTTCTTTAACTCCTCACTACAAGAGTTTCAGTTTTTGGAGGAGATTTTTCCACCTTCTACAACTACACTGCTCAGTACTCTCAAAAATTTGGCCTTCCTCTGACTACCGAATATCATAATCACTCTCAAACTGTGCTTAAAACAAAAGAGGGAGAAAAAGAAAGGCCATTTTAAGAAGGGCTGCTCTGCATGCTCCTCCCAGCAGCAACTCCAATGTCAGTGTAACTGGTATTAAAGCTAAAACTCTGCGGAGCTGGTCCAAAGATCTCGCTGACCCACAGCTGCTAAGGCAGTCCCACGAGCTCAGAACAGCACATGGAAATGGAAAACCAGGCTGCGTCACCTCTGCCACTGCCCTCTTAGCCAAACGGATGCATAAATAAGGAGAAGAGACACCCAAGTGTATTATAGGGGTCACAGAAATGTAAAACAGAGGCTAAAATCTCTCTCCCTAGGAAATGCTATGTTATGAGACCGTCCTTGCGATGCTGAACGCCTTGTGGAGAAAGAGGCAACACTGTTCTCTCCTTCTCCCTGGTGTAAGAACCTCATCTATCTCTGGCGCAAAAACAAAACTAAACAAAACCCCACAGAGATGATATTTGGGGATTTTTAAAAATAAAGCTACAAAAATCCTTAAACGTGAATTTCCCATAGCCACGTACGTGCCAACAGCTACGCCCGTATCTGAGCGCAGGCTGCCCAACACCTCGGGGAAGCTGCCACCTTTCCCGCCTCCATCGCCTCCTCTCACGGCTTCCCCAGGGGGGCACTGACCTTCCCTCCGAGCTGCGCCGGAACAACACCCAACCCCTCCGAGCGCTGCCCTCTCCGCCTGACTAAACACCAGCAGGAAAGAACCCTTAACGCCCGCCCGCGACACCCAGCCACGCGCAACGCAGCACCGACCGGCGCGTAACGAAATCAACTGTCCCGTCACTGCCCGTTTCTGGTCGGTAAACGGGACGCAAGTCGCAAGGCCGGTTGCTCGGACGGATGAGACGCCCTCGCACCTCTGCCTAACTCAGGGAGCGCAAGGCGGCCGGCGCGGCGCGAGGCGCTCGCGAAGCGCCGCTCCTACCGGCAGGTCCACGCTGACGTCCGTGCCGTCCAGCAGCGCCACGCGGCACGTGATGATGGACTTGGCGTCGCCGGCCGCGGGGATGTGGGTGGCAGCTCTCTGGGCCTCCCTCAGGCGCTCCCTCTCCGCGTGCTTGCGCATGGAGCGCCGGCCCAGGGTCCGGCGGAAAAAGCTCAGCATCTCTGCTGGGAAACCCAGGGCAGGGCGAGAACAAGTCAGCGCCGCTTCGTCAAGGGCACGGGAAAGGTAAAACTCATACCGAAAAGCCCCAGCAGACACCAGGCTTTACTGAACAGCTAAAGCCTCAAATCGCAATTTAATTTTTTTTAGTTGGATTTAAGCATCTTGGAAAAAAACTCTTCCCAAACCTCGGGCCACCGCTGGAGCGATTTAGGGGACAACCTGAACGCATTTTTTAAAGACAAAAACACCGGTTACCTCGTGGCTCCCGAGATGCCCCGCAATCGGCAGCAGCCCTTCATTAATATTAAACGCTGCAGCGCTTGTTTACTCCCGAACGAGCCGGCTCCGCTCCCCTGGAGC
>VZSV01000018.1:7080488-7091595 GCA_013398735.1 Nothocercus julius | reverse complement strand
CATTTATACCACAACAGGTAGAAACATTTGAGCAAATGATGTACACTGCAGTAAAACTTCAGAGTTCTTCTCTTTCCCAATTAAGTTTTAATTAACGCTATTATCTGCTTTCAAGAAACCAAAAGAAGTGATTTCCTGATGGCAAATTATCACCAAATAGTTATTTTTTTTTCCCCACTGCAACTGGTTAGTACCGTAAAATCAGCTTAAATCAATGCTGATGATTTTGAAGAGTCCTATTATTCTTGCCTGTATCTGCAATCAAAACAACAATAACAGACAACTAATAAATATCCCACACATATAACTGCGGTATAAATGGGTCTTCTGAACTCAAACTGCTTTGGCAACTTTACATAAGAATATTTTACTATGTGACATACAAACACTATACAATTTACTATAAACTCTATTTCTGCTTTCCCTCAGAAAGAAAAAAAAGGCAAAAGCTATTTTCACTTACGACTTGCCTATGAAGTTTTATTTCAATCCAATGGATGAATAATTTTTGTTTTAGACATTAAGTGCTTAGCTTAAATCAAGCTTCCAACTAGCCAGCATCACAGCTAATAAAATTGTCACATGGGAGTTAAAGCTTTTATTTTCCTAAAGAATAAAATTTTCATTGCAAATGGCTTAAAAGAAAACTAAGATTAAAGCTACTTTATTACCTTCAGGTTCTCAGATCCAGAAATTCTTATAAGAGTCATTTTTTTTTTCACTGAGTGAGAATATTGATTATGCATCAAATCTAGAAATATAAGCAACAGGGCCATAGGCCATCTAATATTATTTTGCTTTCTAAAAATATTTAAAACTATATCTTCCATTTGGCATTGTGTTTCTTGTTTATTACTAATTCATTAGCCAGGACTTCACTTTGCCAGAATCCCTTTTCACTTAATATTTCATAGCTGCTCTTTCTAATGTCCACAGAAGACACTATATTATATTATATAATTCTTCAATAGTTAAAAACTTTCTCACTGTAGAACTTTCCATTTTAATCTATGCTCTATATAGCTTATAACAAAATTGACTGGATAAAATATTTTCAGGAAAACCAATAAATTAAAACTTTTAAATATAGGGCACAAAATTATATTGTTGCAGGGCAGTCAAAGAAATGACTGATTTATTTTCTTACAGTACATTAAACTGGACGTCTTGTTGCTAACTTGTTTTTTTTCCTCCTATACTGGAAAAATATTGAAAATGGGCCTATACATGGATCTTTAGAATGAGCTCAGATACTGTATGATAGACAGACAGACACTTGTTACAAATGTGTGCTACCCAAATAAGAGGCAATGCAAATAGATTGTAATTTTGCACAAACAAAACAAAATGACCAGGATCATGAAGGAATTAAAATAAAGTTTGGGGGCAACTTGACAGTGTTCTCCCTTGTCCCCTCCCCCAACTATACATATACATATCTATCTATCTATATATATATATAAAGGCAGACATGTACGAACATGGCTTGAAATCAACTACAAGGGCTTAAAAATAATTAGTTAGCAGATAATGGAATTGAATCGCATCTGATTTTAACTTAAGTTTCAGTGCTATTAAACAATTATGTCCTAATTAAGACAGCTATTCTCAAGAAAAGGATAGAACAAAGTATCCGCTCCTAAAGACCTACTAGGATTTCCCAGTAAGCTGCCAGTAGGCGACCAGTTGAAAGGAGTGAAGGAATGTGTCAGGTTTTTCACACAACAACAAGGCAGCAGCAAACAATGCTCAGAAAGTCGGCAGAGGTGCGTTTGCTACCGAGAGCAGCATGCAGTTCTTGACAAGAAGAGGGAATGGTACTTCCATGATCCCTTGCAGTTACAGATTCCAAGCACCAAGGGCCATTTTCAAAATGTGAACCCATTAAGATAAATACGACAGGACGAAACCACCCCCACAGAATCACGAGTGCCTTTTCACTGGATGTACGCTCTAAGTCTCAAGGCACTTACGGGGTTAAGACATTAATGCATGCACTAGTTCCCATCACGTAATCTTAACTCATATGAATCAGAATACACCAGTGTATGACACACAAGCTGTGTCAAAGAAATGCTGTTTATTATTTTATTTATTTTACAAGATGCTGGTAAGTGGGCATTATGCAGCTACTGCTGGGTTAACACAGATGCCAGCTCTCCTCTAGCAACCAGCTGGTCTCTAATAAGGGTGTTGGACGACGTGTGCTGCATCAGTAGGCAGTGTGTATCTAGTATTGGCAATATTGCTAATGTTGTAAAAAACAAAAGTGAGAGTCTGTACATAGTAAATAAACCTAGCACTGGAAAAAGACCATGGCTTACTGTTTTTCTCATTTGTTTTTCATTTTAAGAGACATGGGTGTAAAACAGAGTGAAATAATTCCAAGCCTTGTTTGTAGCAATTCAACCAGAAGCGCAGAATATGGCACTACAATGAAATATTGAAGATTACCCTGAACACAATTAGTTCTTTCAGTTTATGGTTTGTTCGGAGCAAAGCATGAAAATAAAGTCTTCAAACGCTTGAAGGTTAGAAGAGTTTCAGAGACTGATTTTGTTTCAACGTAAAGTGCAACAGTGCTGAAGTTTTCAAAGTCCTTTGTCAATTCTTGGCTGTACTTCACTATCCTTTCCTGCAAACAGTATTATGGCACAAAGAATGCTGCCAGTTCATTACAGAGGACAGGACTCCTCAGCTGACATCCTAGCTTTCTCTTTTGCTATTTATTTATGCAGTGATGCTTTTAAAGGTTTGTCAAATCCTTCTTCATACACCTTCAAAATAGCTTCACACACAAATCTGTACTGGCTCTGCAAAAAAGAAAAGTAGATTCAGTTTACTGGAAGGAAATATAATGGAACCTTGCCGTATGGAAGCATAAAGGGTCTCAGATTCACCAGCCCATGCACCTGACGTTCTGTGCCTCAAAGATAGTTTAGAAAACACAAAACAATAGGAAAGCTATATGAGAACATCTTGTTTATAAACAAAAGAATGGAATAAAAGGCATTTGAAAATGCATGCCAAAAGTCATAGCCTCAAAACCATTCCCATTATGGTAATGTCATCTATTTATGAATTTTTCTGTCCTGCATTTTTTTTTTTTTTTTTTAAGTTTCTCTAACCTAAAGTTTCTATGCACTTGTATATGGTTCTTTGCCCTATTGACATTAATTCTGACATGCAACAGTCATATCTCTCTCTCTCTCTCTCTCTCTCTCTCAGAACTCGAGAAAAAAAAATTGTTTCATGTTTTTAAAACCCTAGAATCCCAGCTGCTGAGCAGTATGGAGTCTCCTGCTGCATTATTCAAGCCTAGCAGCTCCAGACGTAAGAGATCACTCACCATGTTTTAACCAAGCAATAGCTAAAGCTGCCCTCAGAGTAATCAATTAGACTATTATCAAACTGAACTGAAATAGTACTCATTTTGCAAAGGGCCACGAGTAAAACTCCCAACTGCACAGCGGTGTACACGCTGCCTGGAAGGTGAGTATCCCTGTCTCTCTGGTGCAGTAGATACCCTGATCGATGCAGTCACTGTTCAAGCTAGACCTGCAACAGGCTTAAGTAACAGATAGAATAACAAAATCATTCATGACTTTATTGCTGCATATATATTTAAGTAGAAAAAATTATACATGTTTCTGTAAAATACTTATTTTGCCTTAGGCACTGTTCCCTGAAGGACCTTTTCCTGGCCTGCTTCACATAGAGTCATGCACAATGCCATCTTGTGGACAGTGGCCGCATCTCCTGGGACATGCAAAGGCAGGAAGAACCAGCATATGGAGACATATTCGTAATAGCTCACGCTTATAAAACCTCTTAGATTTAAAAAAAAGTCTCATCCTTTTTCCCCGTGATGCAGTAAACACCTATGTTCCACTGAAACTAGAAACTCCTGGTTCCTCTGAGAAGAAAATGAGAAGACCAGAAGGTACTTATAGCAGATGCTGGAAAAAGTAATAGTTAAATACTTCTGATGCCAATTCCTCCCTTTACTAATAAAACTCTCTTCCTCTCTATATATGCTATAGAGATGTATAAATGCATATTGTACAGTCATCCCAAACAGCCAGAACCATCCTTTATTCTTCTTCCCTTATTAGCATCATCTTTTCTGTCCTAGCTGCACAGTAAAACATTTCATTCAATTGAATGTGAACACTGGACAGCAACGTTGAACTATAGATGATCTAGAAATAGAGGTCCATGATTTTTATTTTATATATTTTTTTTAAATTGATTTCTGTGTTTTTCCTCATGTCTTGCACCTTTTTATGCTTGTGTTTTACGCTACTCCCATTCTTAACTCTGGCCATTTCGGCATTAATTGCCAGGTATTCCTGACAAAGAAGCTGCTTCGCTGACATTCTCTTTGGAGAAATGCATAGAATCATTCTTTTCCAATAGTCCAAGCAATTTATTTCTACCTGGAGCCAAGGCTACACTGGGCAAGTGTATCCTCTTTGAAAAATCAACAGTGATCTAATAAAAATATATCCAACGACACAACTACCTAACATGAAATTGTTCTTCTACAACACAGAATAGCGAGTATGATACTCACAGGCGTCTGGATCATCATGGCTCTTTGATCTCTCATGGTTCTTACAATATCCAATGGATAAACGGGCTGATTGCACTCAATGAGACACATGGCTGTCTCCATAGTGATAAGAACTCCTGTCCGCCCAATCCCAGCACTGTTAACAAAAGTGAAATAAAAAAGCATCTTGAGAATAATTCACACTTAAACAACACGTATACTTAAGAAAAGGTACGCTGTACGTTTCCAATCAACTTGATTATTACTGGAATGACCATTACTGAATGTCAGCTGATTTGAGAAAACCGTATGTCCTTAAAGTGATCCATATTTTCATATTTGAAAATAAGGAACAGAACACTTATTAGAAACTTCTGATGCATGAGAACACTAATAATTATCTTAGTATTAAGAAGTATTACAGAGATCCAAATTCTGTATCTTACAAGATTGCTATAAACATGTAACAACAATTCCTGTTAAGGAAGCACTGTAACACATACATTTCAGAGTAACAAAATTGTTAAGAGTTCATAAAAATCATCTTTAGTTTAAAAACAGAACAATACTGAAGATTTATCTTCACCGTTTTTCACATATACACATACTACCACAACTAAGACTTCTCAAAGGCTGAACATTTTAGCATGAACACTAGATTGTTTCAAATACAATTTTTTCACATTCAAGAAAAGTGTCCCTGTTTTGAAATAATAATAAAAAAACAGTATTTATTCTTGTATGAATAGAAGACCAAACCCCTACTTTCAAAAGTATTTATTTAAAACTCTGACCAGAAGGTGGCATCATGGCTATTAATATGTATTTCCATTATGTCAAGAGAATTTTATGACAAGATGTAAACGTGCTATTTACATTTAAATTATTAAACAGGATTTTCAACTTCTAGCTTTAACACGAAGAACTTATTTGCTGAATACTCTATCAAAATAATAAAGAACCAATATTTGTCAAAGAATCTAAGGATGCATTACAACTTGAGAGGATTCCAAGGGCAACAAGGATGATGAAAATGTGATACAGTTTCATATGATAAACACCATACGTAGGCTGGGACTCTTAAGCTTGGACAACAAATGTTTAATGGAGGGGAAATACAGACATGGCAGAAGACAAGAAAGTCATGAATGGCAGGGGCAGCGTGGGTGACCAACTTTCTCTTCTAGTACAGTGGTTATAAACTCACTAAACTGTTAAAAAAATCAGATGCAAACATGTGGAACTTTTTGCCACAGGAATGCAAGAATGCACAAGCTCAGGAACAAGAACACAAGCGTTTTTGGAAAAGAAAAGCTTTGGGGTTTTGGTTAAACCTTGGAAATAGTTTAAAAATGCATCATCTTAAATACATATTAGAATATCATGTAGCCTGAGAATCTGCAAACTTCAGTCAAAGTGGCTTTTATTTTACTATTTCTTATATCATTTGTATTTCCTGCTATGAACTATTAATCTGGCTTTTAGAAAGCTCTGCAGAACAGTCACTGGAAAAATTTCTAAATACTTTTTGCCATCTCTGCCATCTGAATTACTACAGAGACTTCTTACATTTTACTTAAACAATAGATCAATAGTTGCAGACATTCAAAATATTTGTCTATCAAAATATGATTCTGTGTTAAAAAAAATAATTGCTTAATTTATATGTTGAGCTTTCCTGTCCCACCTAGAGCAGAGCTGCACTAGATACTTACTTGAACAACAAGCACAGAAAAACTACTTAATGAAAATAAATTAGGTTGGACGATTTAGTAAAGTTGGAAAAAACATGAATACCTGCAATGAACAACAACGGGTTCTTCTCTGCCAGCCCTCTTCTTCCGCACAAGACACACAAAATCTAGGAAGTCACTCGAATCATCAGGAACCCCATGATCAGGCCATGCTATATACTGAATTTGAGTTAGTTGGCGGCTTTCCTCTTTCTGATCAAGAACACAAAATTTGTTCAGGGTAATTAAGGTCCCGTGGGGAAAAAAAAAAAAAGAAAATCAATGGTACACTTATAACAACTTGTGCCCGTAACAGAAGTGGCTTCAAGCAATTAGCAGAGCATTATTAATGTACATTATTGTTTAATCTTGAATTTTATAATTACATTTTTTCCTTCAAAACAAAGTATAACAGCATATACAATAAGCAGAGTAAAACATTTTTATCTAGATTAAAAGAATGTCACTTACTGCAATAGCAAATAGTTTAATGATACAAGTGGTCAATCTTACCACTAGATGTACAAGCGGAATGCAAGTCCCAAATTTTAGCAAGACAAGCTGAGCAAGAAGAGGTAATATCCTACTGATCAAATAACAGACCTCATCGTGGTGAGGCTGGGGCAGACAGACCTTTCAAAGCTTTCCTACTGACCCAGTGTGAACAGTAATATTGTTTTGGCCTAATCTGCACTTGTAATTTTATCCAGCATACTATACTCTCTCTATATATATGCGCGCGCACACACACACACACACACACACACACACACACACACACACACCAAGTATATCACTTGTTTTCCCACTCCCTCCTCCTCCCGACCCCCCCAAAAAAATCATCAACAAACAAATCTGCCTTGGATTATTGGCAGGGACAGGCTATACAATCTGTGTAAAAGCAGCATTTCAAAGAACAGGAGTTGCCACACAGTAAATTGTCTTTTGGCATGAAAACATCCACAGAGGTTCCATGGCTGATACTATCAGTAGCACACAGGAAAGGACTGGAGCTGCAAACTGACTAAAAGGCAGCTCTGTAAAAGTGGCATCTAACCTGGAAATCCAAGAATTGAGAAACAAGTATATGAACTAAATTCCAGATACCTATTTGCAAAAGTTTCTAGAGATTGAAATGCTAGGCAGAGGAAGCTGGGAAAATTGCACATGCCCTGGAAATCATGTTACACATGTCCTAGAAGGTCCTTGTTTACATCTAGTGGCCAATCTTAACTCATTATGCCCCAGCAGGATTGATCTTCCATCTACCAGCACACAGGCTAGAGAGTCTTCAAAGCTGGAATTAAGAAGTGCTTGCCTCTGGAGAGAGATTTCTCAGTAGCAATAATGAAATACCAGTAACAACCAGTGTTTTGAAAACATCAAGACAACAACTAGTTTCTCAACTTCTTTAATTACTCTTTTTCTTTGGCCAGGGCATTACAGGCAGCAATAAAGATTGTTTTTCAAATATTAACACATTTTAATGGGATTCAAAACCAATTATGAAGATTAGGGAAATGGAATTCTTGTGATTCAGCCAGTAAGCACATTTTTGCTAATGAAAAGTTTGTTATCATTCTGAGAGCAGAAGTCAAACAAGCTAAGTACTTGGCAGCAAGACTAGTTTTCTAAAGTCTCCTAGAAACAAATCAGTTCTACGTGGCTAATCCATCAAGCTTAAAAGTCTGACTAGGTAGTTTAACATTGAAGATCGCACAAATTAAGCATAAAAAAAAAATATTCCAATTTTACCTCCAAGTTAGTCAGTGTCATTTCTCGAAAGACATAAGCAGGATTTCCTTCTTCTGAATGACACGTGATCTGAAAATTCCCGTATGATGCGCTTCCCGATGGCTCTGGCCAGTACTGGTGACATTTAACCTATAGCCAACACATTTTTGAAGATGTCTGTGTTTAGATTCACAGAGTATTATTTTTTTTTTTTTTTATCTCTAGTTCCTTACACCTTTATTCAGTAAAGACTATTTTTTCACTTTGTAATTACTGCTGGCTTACTTACCAAAGAGTAATTATTGCCTATGAAATAAGTTATCATGGAGGTTTCCTGCTCCTGTTTTCAGCAAGACACAGGCACCAGCTCTTTAGGCTAGTGTAACTGACGATGGCTGCCCCTTAATTTCAGTACAACTTTTAAAAAGGCGTGTTTATAAAATATTTTGTCTGAACATCTCAATGGCAGAGGAGCTGCTCTATCAACATTTCCCTTCTAAAATCCTAAATCAGTCCTCTCAAAGCACATTTATATGCGAAAACTCATGAAAATATGAGGAAGGCCATAAGCACCAAGTTGCCAAACTAATGCAGAATCTGAGGGGATGCAGATAGCAGACTTCAGAGACTTTCGATAAAGCTATCAAATGTAAATGCAAAGTCTAAAAAAAAAAGATGATATATTTCTTAATGGCTAACTATCGAGGTCATTTCAGCTCAAGTGTACTTTCTTTTTTCATTTTTCCAACCCACCTGGCGATTCTTTAAGAGCAGCCAGATTTGCAGACTTCCTGCTCCACTGAGACAAGCCAGCATGCAGTGGGATAGTGAAGTCAGTAGCCTCATGACCAGCGTTAGAGCAGGGAGTCTGCCTATGGGTATAAGACAGATAAGTCCTTTTATTTCAATATTTAGCAGGTCTCCAAAGAACTCCACAACTATCGGTACTGAGGGGGTGGGGAAACCTCAGAGAACTGCTATTGCAAGTCTGTTCTTAGCAGATCTGCAAAGAAAATTCAAATAAATTTGCACTTGTACTGAAATTCCCTCTAATCATTTTTACTTGGAAGCAGGCAGCGTCATGCTGCTAATGTTGAGTCACTGAAAAATGGTTTGAAACCATTACAACTCCCTTTTAATTATTTTAATCATATTTAGATGCCTGACCTCCCACAGAAAATACATGGTTATTAAAAACTATTTAGAATACATACAGATAATTGAACTGAAGTGTGAACCGATCAGAGCACTCATAACCTACTACTTAATCCATCATCAAAAGAAATCCTAGGTTAGCAGAAATTCCATGAAGCTCTTGTTTCAGACTGTCATTTCTGCCAATGCACTCAACCATTCAGCCCTACTGTGAATACTCCAGACTATAAACCTGGTACTTTTGGAATTTTACTGTGTATATGACCAGCTACAATTGTTTTACTTGTCTCCAAAGAATGAAGACTATGCAATGAATCGAACTACCACGGGCAAACTACAGGTTGTGGGGTTGGGGCGAGAGTTGAAGCATCGTACACAATTATTTGCATTAGTTCCTATTTTCTTAACTTTTCTATTGCTAATACTCTGCACTTGTATAGACTTTAGTGAAAATTTTTAGATTTTCATTTTAACAGGTATTCTCTTGAGAATACTCCTGAAATTATGGTATTTGATCCTAATGCCACAAAGATGACTTAAGGTGCCTTAAAGAATTGATCTATGCATATCAAAGTAGTACTCTACAAAAGCTTCTTCAAATATCTTGGTTTGAAGTTTAGACAAAAACTTCTAAGTAGTAAATTCTTTATTTTACTACAAGGATTCAAAAGGAGAAGCCTATAAATAATTTAAGAAATAGATTAAAATTTTAATGCATTTCAGCACTGAGCCAAGTTTTAAGATTAACTACATTAACAATATCAAAAGGTTTGAAACATAGGAGTTATGATTGCAATAGTACTAAGAATGAACTGCCACTGAAAAAAATCAAAAAACATACCAGCATAATCATAGTATCGTTCTCTAATCTTTTAGAGGACAATCAGCAACGGATTTTAGAATATCATGCAAATGGCATTTAAGGAAATCTTTTACTTACTCTGCCCCGTTCAACTTGAGTAGTTAACATTACAACCATAGATGAGCCTTGTTCCCAAGTCATCTGCCAAAAATCAGGACAAGTGTTCGGTAATGGACCTTGACAAGCAATGTACTGGTTTATTATACTGGAAGAAGGGATTTCCATCTATGAGAAGAAACAAATCATTATTTTAATCCTTACAGAACTCCATTCTCTTGCCAAATATAACTCAGGCATCACAGATTTAGTGTTCAATGAATATGTACAAAACAATACAGAAAAATCACCAACTACATTAATTCTGTTACCGTAAGTCTGTCTATCTGAATTGCTAGATAATAATGTTTTAAAGTACTTTGCACTGAAAACTCTTACAAAGACCCAGGTGCACTTAACAGACTGACAGTTATTAAGTGCCATGAACCCATGCAATCAATATTAATGATAAAAAAAAATACTAATAATAATAATAATAAAAAAATCAAGAAACATACAAGAAAAAGAACAGAGTAGTTTGCCAAAAAAATAAGTGCAAACGTCTTCTTTAACTTTTTATCTTGGAATTTCATTTCTGTTTTCTGTTCCTGAAAAGCAGAATAAGTAGCTGTACCTTTTTTTCTTGCTAATGACAACAAAAGGGATGTAGAAGTAAGTTCTTTCAGATTAAATTTTACTGATGTTGAGCATTATTGCTGCACAGTGCAATGAGTGTGCACCAGAAAAGTGCAATGAGTTTGTTAGAGATTTATTTCAATTAAAAAATCCCTGTAAATACCATGTAGCATTAGCTAACATTTCAACTCTAAATTTCAAGCCATTTGATTACCGGGTTTTATCATTCTAGCCTAAAAATTTTAAAACTTTTATTTTAAAATTTTGCTCTTGTTTTTTTTTTTTTTTTGAGTTTTGCATTGAACTCTACTAAATTAAGGTTAGAAGCTTTTTTTTTTAAAAAAAAAGAGTACTACTCACATTTATATAATTTGCATTGATGTAATCTTCATTACT
>VZSV01000018.1:7026389-7076108 GCA_013398735.1 Nothocercus julius | reverse complement strand
AATCTGGGAAATCCAACTTACTGCTATTGAAATGCTTTTTAGTTTCTTCCTGTTAATACATATGTACTTCATAGACTACTGATCAGCTAGTGTTTCTATGGCACTAGAACATGCAAACTTATCAAAAGCTTCCTTGCAACATATATTTTTAATGTTACAAATTACAGCCAACTGTAAGATTCATGCAGATGGGCAGGCAAAATTTAATTTCTTGAAGGAAAACACCTACATTTCTACACAGTAAGAAAATTCAAACCCCACAGAATCAAAGGTAAAACAAATCCACTAACTAAACTCAGCTAGTGAGCAGAAAGGGCGCAAGGATGCTCTGGAACCAACCATTCCCAATCGCTTCAGCCTCCGGCCACTGGCAGAACCAACTGGACTCTGGTTCCTGGGCAGAAAGGCCAAGCAGGAAGGGCTCCCTCACAGAGCTTGCTATGCTCTCTGCCATGCCATTCCGCAGGCAAAAAGGGAATAATGATTCCCACCTCAACAGCCAGTTCTGAGGAGCAGCCCACAGTTAGCACCCTGAACAGAACCCCATGTGTTATCTGGGACTCCTGGCAGGCCTGTTTCCAAATATTCCTGAACTGGACCTTCTCAGGCTGGACCTGCCCCACTACCACTCTACACAGACTCTGTCCATAGGGCAAGCAGAACACGTTAGACAGCTTAATGAAGTTAAAAAATGAGGATTTTTTCCTTAAAATATTTGAGATGGAGCAGCAGAAGAAATTTTAGTATTACATAAAAACACACGCATTCAGCTCAAGAAAGGAGCTATGAAAAAAATTTCTACTTTTATAATTTCAAAAATTTAAGAGTCATACCGCTTTCCTCCTTCTCCAGTACCCAAAACAAAAAAAGCAATCAGCAGACCAAACTAGGTGTTCAGTGACAACAGCACACTGCCGTCAGCGGGGCTGCAAAACCATAGCTCACTGGGCCACGGCAAACAATCTCATCGACAACGGGCATGGAAAAACGCAGCCCATTCTCACACAGATGTGTTGGTTTTGCAGAACTAAAAGGAGTTTAAAAACCCAACTGAAAGTTATTTTTGTCATTTTTGTAAAGACAGCTGAACGCAGAGCAGACAGATTTTGTGAGTAAGGTGGTGTTCTTTTTCAGAACTGAAAAGAACTTTAGTATGACTCAGGTAAGCCCTAACAGAAAGTTTTAAAAAATTCTGTTTCATCATTTAATTAAAGCAAACAGTATTGTCAAGATGCTTATAAGTTATGAGTTTCCCTTTTGTGCATTTTATTAACCCCCTCCCCACACACACAGAATTAAATAGTATGATGTGAATCTTAACCTGACAGCGAAGCTTGAGAAAACATCATAGGTTTAGAGTTCAGATTAAAAATAAAAATAACCCAAAGGCATTTTTAAAATATCAATTTGGGGAGCCTGAATCATAGTTTCAAATGCTTGAGGCTGGTAAAACTGTTTATACAGTATTTACTGTAACTAGATTTTAAACAGTTTCCCCATCCCACAAAATGTTTCTTATCTCACATCAGTATAAAACCAAGAACCATTTGAAAACTTTCATAGGGACAAAACTCCCCAAATTATCAGTCAGACCTCACCCCTGCCAGAGAGTAATCAATGGACTTACTCATCTAGGATATGCTCACATGGGGCAGAGGAACTTGTGCTTAGATCTTCACACTCCTCACTGGAAGCGTCTCATTCTTGGAATTCTCATGGGCGACTACCATGAATTCAAGAAACCTTTCCTGACAGAGCTGCTCTAAAAGCTGGTAGGTGCGAGTTTCAGGTTGAGCTTCAGCTTTTTGAAAGAAGTTCAATAGGCACTTTTGCAGAACAGCATCAGTATCTACAATGCCTTTTTTTTTTTTTTTTTTTAACAACTGATGGTGAACAATTTCTCAAGCAAGAGTACTCTGCAAGTGCAGAAAAGCCAACTGAATGTTATTAAAACATCTAAAATGTTTTTTATACCCATTTCAACGTAGCATTGTGACAAGAGACACAGAATTAGTCCTGCAAATAAGAAAACTAGCAAAGAGATAGTACGTATAAAGGAAGTGCTTCAATGTAATGTACAAATACAAAAACTCCCTAAAGGCATCAGAATTGAGCTTCAGAAAAGTAGAACTATTGTTCTGATAAAAACAGACAACTAAATGGGACCCAGCAACTTACTGTGGATTTTTCAGGTGACACAGGAACATCAAATGTTTCGTTAATATGGTTATCCAGTTCTTGCTGTGAGTGTGAATGATGAATTTGGTTCCAACTGTTCCTCTTAAATTGCTTGGGTGGTAACGCAGGAGGCTGCCCATCTATGGGAGTCTCTTGAGATCTAAACACCAAAACAGAAGTATGAGGTGGAACAATAACTAGGTATTATCAGTTCTTTCAAAATTCCAGATATAATAAACAAGTGGTTAGAAGAAACTCAAGAGTCTGAAGGCTGGATATATGTATATATTTTTAGAAAACCAAAAATTTATTTTGCTGCAATAAACTGGAAGTGTAGGTTTGGATGTTGTTTTCTTTTTGAGAAGCAACCATACACAGATCCAGTAAGTTCACTTTTTATGTGTGATTGTTTTTTAAAATGTTTTAAGCAGACTTAACCCACTTGATATTTGAAAATTGTCAAATCCACTGTTTTTATACTTCATAGTCTTACTAAAACTTTATTTCTAAAATGGTCTCTAATTTAATACATATTCTCCAAAAAGAAAGTCAATTCACAAATTAATGCCTACCATTTAAACCTTAAAAACACAAGTAGTATGATTTAGCATTCCCACACTATTGTTTTGGCCTTTGATCTAACACACACATATATATGTATAAATAAATGACATGCAAATGTCAAACAACTCAAATATCTCCCCACTTATTTGAAAAGCTCATTGGAGATGGTAGTTTTAAATTGCGAAAATGAAATTTTAGAAGTACACATCTGTATTTCAAGATAACCTGAAACACATGTAGATTTAAAATATTGGTCAAGAGGACCTTCAAAACAAATATATTTTGGTTAGGCTTTAACACCATCACCGAGAACAAAATATGAAAAGACTAGATCTGCAAAGCACTGTTCCATAAATTAATAAAAATGTTCTCTGCGTTTATGTCTAATATGGAATAATTTCCTTTATTACTCCTTTTAGAATAAAAGCTTAACTGTATAATTTCTATTACGTAAACACGTGATTCATCTTTCATTATGCTGTTTCATACTTTAAAATTAACAATGTTTTTAGAGGCCCAAAAGGGCAGTTTGCACACAGCTCCCATTAACTTGGTTTGAATGCCGGTTTCTAAATACTATCCAGGATACTCGCTTTCCTCCCTGCCAGCCACGCTAAGACACGTTAGTAATTCAGCTACCTATGACAATGGTCCACTGATACAAATCCAAAAACTACTAAGAATGAAGCGACAGGTTATGGTTAAATCAGAAGAGATGCTCTGGCGAGGAGGGGTGATTCCTCCTTGCACCCACACGGGTACCCTGGGTCACTACAGTGCTCCAGCCCGGGCCGATGCACCCGGTCCATGATTTTAAGCACAGGAAAGGTCCATTCTCGCAAGGCAGACACAGGACACCGCCCCTTTAGTTTTTAGCAAGAAGTAGGATTCAATGTGGGGGGAAAAATAAATAGAAAAGAAATAAAAAAGAGATCACACAAATGGTCCTACTGAATTCAGCTGGTCTAGCCATGGGAAACCATTAGCAGCGTAAGGCTCTCACACCATGTATTTCACATTGCTACAAGTCAGAAAACCGAGGGCAATAAAGTATATTTGGTTCCTGTGCAATTAAAGAGCATCAGATTCCAGATACATGGCTTCATGTAAAAAGGAAAATCTAAATGATATGTTATGAACTTCCACAAAGTGCAACAAGGAAATGCAAAAAGATCCATTTCCCTTCGAAAAACACATGCATTTCCCACTGCAGAGAAAGAAAAATAGCATGACTGCCAACATTTGCAAAATGAATTTGCAAAGCAACTACAAATTATTGATTTACAAAGGTCACCCAAAGCTTTTTAACTCTCTATGTATTTATTCATCCAAGTCTGGCCAGCACAGGCTCTACAGCCTTTTAAGCAAAGGGCAAAATAGCTATATATCTTCCTGCAACAATAATTCCTGGGAATTTGAAACTGAAGGGAAAAAAAGAGGGGGAGGCGGGAGGCACATTCAAAGAGACACAAAAGAGGTAATTTCAATATGAAGTAGGAGATGGCATCTTATGTTTGACCAGCCGCCTGTACATGCACGCCAACAAACACAAACACATTCCCACAGAACATACAAACCTCCAGAAAACATTTCAAAAGCAACTTAAATGAGCATTTTAGCAGCAGCAATGAAGCTACCTCAATATATCACCATAATGAGCTGTGAGAATCAACAAGGAGACCCTGGGCAAAGGCCCCAGAGCTTTATGTTTGCGTGGCAGCGCTGGCTTCCCCCTGCGCACCTGTTGCCCAGTTCTGCACTCGGCTGTTCACGCGAGAATGAAGTAACACCCCAAACCTCGCACAGCCAGGCTGGGGGGTCTGGGTGACAGACACCCGCTCTGACCTTCTAGCGAACTAAACAACAGTTTCAACATTGTACCCGTAAGTTTATTAAGCTAAATGTGTGTCACGTGCTTCTGGAATTTTAGCTTGTAATTACAACAATCAAGTACCAGCAGAAATATCTCAATTTACTTAGCGCATGCAGATGAAGACCAAAACAGAGAATGAAAGACTGCATCATTTTGACTGAAAAATCCTTCTAAATTGCATTGAAAAGCCTTTTTTTTTAAAAAAAAAAACATAAATTTAGTCCATATCTAGAGAAACTACTGAACCTACAGCTTGCCAGGTTAGCCAGCTCACTTATGTATACTTTACATATACTCTTACCCATACTTTTCTACATAATGAAATTTATATTTACAGACCAAGTTTAATTTAGCAGGGGAATTCTTAAGTCCACTGCTTACAAACTGCTTATTGAAACTTCCCCACAACATTCCCGAAAAGCTTTTTGTGATTGTAGCACAAACTAATTTCAAATTATTTAAGTTAATGCCAACTTCATGACTCTTACTTTTTTCTATCTCAAATCTTGAATCAATAAATTAACAGCTAAAACTTGCAGAATACCCTGAACCTGTATGATTTCGTAAGGTTTTGACAGTCTATTCTTAAAATTATCTTAGATATCTATACTAAGAGTCTAACTTCCACTTTTAACTGCCCAGTGAGGGCGGGGGACACCAAAACAACAACTTAGTGATGGAAAAGCAGCATTTTTTTTCTTCTTGAGCATGGAAAAGTGCAAAATTATGAAAGAGAACATCTACTGCAGCATAACTAATTTGCAAAACCACTTCCTCTCTTTTTAAGAATCATTTCTATGGTGACTTATACATGAAATAAGGTAGTTAATAAACAAGTGCAAATTACAGTCAGGAACATCTATCACAGTTTTAATGAAATACTAATTTAAAGGCAGATGAATAGAAGAGAAAGCACTGTAGAACTGTATCACTATCACTCTCCCACTCAGTAGTTACTTCTTTTAGGCACCTCCACCTCCCTGCTTTAGAGGAAGAACTGCCTGGCCCTCTGCATCCTTAGTACCGTAAAACTTAAACACGAAAAATCATCTATAAGTGTTCAGGTTTTGAGCCCCCTTTGCCTTGTGAATAGGTTTAAAAAAAAAAAAGCTCAAGAAAAGGAGTTTTGTATTGTCAGGCCAAGGACTGACATTAACACTGGAAGTTAAATAACTACCAGATGGTTAAGTTTTAGCTATTGTGCTTTATTTAAAAGCAAACAAACAAAAGACAAAAAAGAACCCTGTATTATTTTGCAAAACTTATTTCTGCACATTTAAAAAAAAAGTCTAAGTACAATTTTACATGTAATTATGTTTTATTTTATAGATCTCTGCTGGGAACTATTTGCACAATTTCCTTGCTTGCAATGATCACACAAAATTATGAGTTTAGGTATAGCATTATTTGTATGCATACATATATATATATATATATGAAACAAATGTATGCACATATATACAATATATATAAAATTAAAGAATCAGTAGAAATGTAAGATGTTACTAATTACTTTTTGAATGTTTCAGATCTTTGAATAACTCAATTTTGTTCAGAAATAAATGTGTTTCCCCACTGGCACAGACTTTATGCTAAGAAAAGCTTTTATTTGCACTCCTTTATAATAGCTAATCTTGACTTTAAACCAGTATTCAGTCTGTTACATATAAAGCAAGAAAAGTGCTAAAATTAAACTAAGTTTTTAATTTCTGCCTGCTACCCCACAGTAATAACCAAGAGCACTTACGGTGATGATTCCAGTATTATGCTATTAGCCTGGGTGGAAGATGGAGATCGATGGTTCACAAATACTTCACTCGGTGAAGTGTGAACCACATGGTCCACTAAATGTCCAACTGATGAAGGTCGTAAACGGGCTCCTTCTTGAGTGAAGGTAGAGTTGCGACTAAAAGGGAAAGCATAGTTATGCTGTGTGAAAAAAAAAAAACACATTATCTAGCTACATTTCTTACAGAACTACAAAAGCACGCTAAAATAATGTTCTTTTCTCCCCCAGTACAAGCCTATATTCATATACAGTTTTATTAAATAATTTAAGCAATGACTAATTCTATTTGAGTGACTCTTTACTGAAATACTGCACTTTGTAATTTCAAAAATCACTAAAACAATTATGTTGCCAAACGAACATGCTATACTTCATAGTTTTCTTATTGAAAGTACCCAAAGTTTATTTTCATAACACTACATGGTTAGTGGCTTTCAAATCAGTTATTTCTTCCAAGAAAGTAACATGGTCCAATGAACAGGTTACTGAACTGACTGGAAATGAGACCAAGTCAAGGATATGAAAAACCCTGGCTCTGATAAGCTCATGACAGAACTGAACCTGGATTCAGTCTGAGCAACGTTTCATCTCTAGCGTCTCCTCTGAGATCAATCAAAATCATCACACTCGGAGCCTTCATCTCTGCAAGCCAATTCTCCTGCTTGAAAATTAGGATAGTAACATATGTAATATTCTTAAACTGCTTTGAAACTTGTCTGTTTTTTTTATGTTAAGGTATAAGTATTATTATTACATAATACTTTAAATCATTTTACATCCTTTGAATAATAAGCTGCAATGCCAAAAAATTTAAAATTTTATGATTTATGCAATATGAAATCAGATCATACTGATTCTAAATCAGTTTCAGTACAAGAGAAAAACTGATTATTTTCCCAGAGAAACTGGGAATTATCTCTCACTAACAATCAACATAAACCAGAAAGTTTTATCATGTGAGAAGCATAACATTGGAAGGGAATGAAAGAAATGCAGACATATTGAGGGAGATAGACCTGCAAGGATTTAGGATGAAAAACTTTTCTCCAATGTTTACAAGAAGCGGTATTATATGAATAAAATATCCAGAATCATAACTTCTAAGATATCACTCATATTTCTTCCCCCTCAGCTAAATGAATCCGTTAGTTTATTATGCTGCAGAAAACTCAGGAATTTTCCATTTAGGATGACGTGCTATCTATGGGTACCTTCATATAGATTAACAAGAAGTACCTGGAACGAGAATTCAGCCTTAAATAGTTTATCTCATGGGAAGGTAGATGTTCCAAACAGGTAACCTGCACATATTTCTGTAAAGTTCATCTCTAACACACTCATTTTTCTATAGCAGAGGAGACTACTTTCATTAGAGGAGGACAGTCACTTCCATAGGGAGAAGCACCCCCTCTACTTACTGATTCGGGGTTCCAGGTGGAGAGCGTGACGGCAGGCTCTGGGTTTCTAACCTGTCATCAGACAGCGAGTTCCTACTCACTACTTCCCAGTCCATCCCGCTCACTAATTTCCGTGACAAGGGTTTACTTGGGGACCTAGAAGAAGAAAGTAAAATGACTGACCAAAAATTGTACGAAGAACAAAATTATATAAAGCGCACCACAGGAAACTGTGGATGATTCATCACAGGAATGCAAACTATATAGAAGAAAGGAAATGCATAACACAAAACAGTGTTTACATGGAAAATGCTGCATTTTCCCACTGTACTGCACTCTGCTTTCTGGACTTCACGGGGCAGCATCAATCCCTCTGATGCCATAACATTATCTCACAATTCTGTTATTCAAGTTAACTGGCTCATTTGCACAACTGAGTGGAGTGAGGCTATACTTGTTATCTCTTACGAAAGAGGGTGTTTCCTTTTTATCCTGGGACTCCTTAAATGACGCATCCAAGAATTCCTGTTGTCTTTTTTGCATCATATGGGATGACTCAGTCATATCCCTATGAATAAACATATCCAGACTTTTTTGCTGGATACAACAAAAATTCTTAGAAATTCATATAACTCTTACGTTCTTGCATTTTAAATAAGTTTATTCTTTACAACTTTAATGACCCTACATAATTCACTCTCTCTTGTATCACTACCCAAGTCTCTTTTATTCCAGTGATACTTTCATTAGCAGCCTCCAACTTTTCATAATAAGGTCATAACGTATTTCTGTATCAGCGCTCTCCTCTGTTCCTTCCCCCAGTTCCATAAACACACACTACAAAATAACTTCTGCTTTCTGTCATCCAGGCACAAGCTAACTATTCTTGATCTCACCGTTACTACCTTATGGATTTACTGAAATTGCAAATCCATGAACACGAGGCTTTTCTGTCAGCAGTTCCCTAATTTCTCCAAGTGCACCCTTCTGAAAATGAGAACTCTACTTGCACACATATTTTTGCTTCTCACAGAATTTAACCCAAACCACTTTAACCCAAGACGGCATAGCATCTTCAGTAGCCTGTCCTCCACATGACCAAAAAACTCTCCAGTAATAACCAACCAAATGTCCTACTGAACTATCCATATCCACTTGAAGGATCTGTGTCTTACTAACACCAACAGCATGTGCTCAGTACTAAAGGAGCAGTGTCTTGCGCGTGCCTGCAGCATACGTGTGTGTGTGTGTGTGTGTGTGTGTGTGTGTGTTTTCCCCTTACCGTTGCTGTTATTGTTCATTTTTTTACTCCCGTGCAGTTTCAAACATGCACTGCACACTGTTTTGCTGTTCTAAAGACTTACCACACAACAGCTTAGAGAAGTTTCAGATAAATGAGATAGGTAATGCCACGCATTAGTGACTCAGGTCTTACACAAGCTGAAAAAATTGTTAAAAGTATATTGATAATCTGAAACATAATTATCAATTTTTCATTTCCTGAGGGGCAACACACAGTATTCTTGCATACACCACTGTATTCAAACAGTTTTCATTTAGTTCAAAAATAATTAGATTGCTAGCATGATTAAACATTTGAATTTCTTTTAATTTGCGTCAGCTGTGAGCAACTCAACTTTTGAGCTTTTCTTTCACACCACTAATATTTTGGAATACTTCTGAACAGATAAAACAACAAGAAACCAGCGGAAACAAAATGCAACAATTCTAATACCTGATCCATTCATTTTTCTTTTATCAATCATAAGTTATCACCAGCTGCCAGTAAGCTTGCAGCAAGCAGAAGAGCACCACAAGACAGTTCTGGCAAGAAGCAGATCCTATTGCCAAACAACTAGTTAAAGGGAAAATGCTGATTAACAAAACGTATTATTAGCCAAATACAGGAATGAAGATACAGTATTTTCTGACACGTAAAGGCAGCTATTGAAGCTTACTTGCCTTTGCTGAAAAATTGCAAGTGGACTAACAAATGGAGAGAAATTAAATTATGAAAAGACATCAAAGCTAGGCGGATTTTCTCCAAAACTGTATTTCTGACCTTTTCTAAAACCCCACCTCATTTTCCTAAGCTGTAATTTTTAACTACTCAGTTTTGAGAAACTTCCTCAATCCATGCAACAGATAAACACAACTTCAAAATGAGAAAAGCACCATCTTTTTGCCCCATCAAAAAGTTTAATGTTAAAAAAAACTCACCTTACTGTGCATAGGGTTTGATGTTTGAGAAACCAGACTTCACTACCATCATAAACAGCTGCAGCTTTTATTAGCAAAGGTTAGTTTCAATTATTTTATTAACAGTGCTAACCTCAGAGTCCCACCCACTCATGTTTGTTGCCTCCATTTCCTGTCTTTGCAGAAATTTCAAAGAAAAAATTACCACATTGCAGCACTGAACTTCTCAGTGCTGTGGCTTTTGTTACCAGTTCTCATTGCTAACACTTCTATATCTAAAAAATTATTTTGATTCATTTTTAGCTATATTGTGAATATGGCTGCAAATTTTTTTCTGTATTATTAATTCCTTAGTCATGACAGTGTGCAGCTCAGGAGTTGGGGTGGGAGAAGCTGGCTGTAAAAACTTTTGAAAGGTTTTCCAACGATAAACACTGAAATATTAAAGTCAACTCTAGTCGAATTACCAATCCAGATGCTTCTATCGCACCCTGTTATATAGCATTGTTAGTTAAGAGACAAAACTAATTTAAAATTTAATATTGGTGCACCTGCTGAGATACATTCCTAAAAAGTTCTATGTATATGAGCAGACAGAGAGATCGAAAGCCTTAAAGAAAAAAAGTCATAGTCTTGTGCTGCGATATTATGTCAAACAAAAACCAAAATATTGTGGTAACGATGAAATTACATAGGGCAGTTAAAAAGGAGACTGAATTGCTAAGCCAGCAAACACCCAAAAGATACCAGCTCAGCTACAGTTCACCAAAGCTTTCAAAGACAGACTTTTTTCTGATCCCACTGCTGAAGAGCTGAATTCTCACAGGAAAAGTAAAATAAAAAAGCGGGGGCAGAGAGAAAGAGGAAAGCATTTAGGGATATAGGTGGGAATCTTTTCAAGCATTTCCATCCCACCAAAAGAAAGCATACCCTGAAGCTTACTTTACATTTTGACAACTAATAAAGCAAGAAATTAATACAGGAATACAGCTAAACCTGTCAACCATTAGTTATAACTGCTTGCTTTTTAATGAATGTTCCACATTTTGTTCTTGGGATTTATGCTGTATTCAGTATCTGCAGCCTAGAAGATCATTACTTTTGACCACCATCATTTTCCAGTTTAGAACAAGTAGATGGTTCAAACACCACCTTAGTGCAAGTCTCTATCATTTTCTTACAATAAGATAATTCAAAAACCTGGCTTAAAGAGTACTCAGTAAAGCAGTTTTTACTTAGATACGAATGAGGAAAATGGAAGTTAAATCCAGGTATCCTTAGAGAAAAAATAAAGTCTAGAAGCAGCTCAGTATTTATTTTCTTGATCAGTGCAAATTTTCCTACTAATCACAATGGATCTTGAACAAATTTCAGATGCAGTAATCATACGAGCAGCAGCAATTATTGGATTTTTTGATGCAGGCACTTATTTCTCATGGAAGTCCTGAGTGCAATGCTAAAACGCACCTAGCTTCATAACTCAAGGCAACAAATACCTAAAGGACTTTCACAAGCAGAAGCAACTGACACGAATCCACAGCTTGACACCCTTAAGAAGCTGCTACACAAAACTGTATCTGAGAAAAGATTTACTCAGAAAGAGAAAGGCAGGTTCCAGGAAGAAAACGCACAACATACCAAGAAAATCTTAAAAAGCAAAATTTAGCCAGCCTCTGCATGAATTCAGAAGGGCTAACATTGATTCAGTAACACAACTTGAAAGGTAAATGTTTAGTACACAGGAACTTAAAGATTCAGCTCTCAGATCAAGCTCCTTGGCCTATGTGGCAATGTCTTGCATTTCACTTTTTTCCTGAGCCTTGAGGATATTAAAAAATATAGTAATAATAAAATAATTCAAAATGCATTAATGACACACTGTGACGAGGATGCTCGATACCCTAGTATGCCTTTCCAGGCATATTTGTTATGATATGTCCCTAAATTCAGTCCACTTCGTGATATATGTGTGCATGCATTAGACCTTTATCAATCATCCACATGGCTGAAGAGCTCAGAAGGTAAGGAAGAATGTTGCACTGGACAACCTAAAGACATACTACATCAACAGAAAATGTAATTACTGAGGACAGGAGAGTCACATATCTTATTAAATTAAAAAAAAAAGAAAAAAGCTGAGAAGACTTGAGAAAACATCAAAGCAGTATTAACTGTGCCTTTCAACTTCATTCAGAGGAAATATTACAGAAGACAAATGACTTCAGCAGCACTGTTCGGTTTTGACTCCAAGGAAAGAGTGCCATCTACTGAATACCAATGTCAAAAACAACGTACATACTTCTCAAAAGCAGCCCCTCTTCCACTTAGTTATGGGAAACCGCCAAGTCCAAAGCACAGTGAGAAACACATAGCTGTTAGCTAATTTACAGCCTTCATGCAAATAAATACTGGACAACCTCATTGTCACAGTGCTGGCAGTTGCCTTCTGAAGGCTAAAGGAATTCCCCCAAATAAAAATCAAATCCAGAGTCCAAGGTAAATTAAATATAAAGAAGGGAAAAGGAAAAAAAAAAAAAAAGGAATAGTCTACAACTCACAACCAACCAGTATTATAAAATTTACCTGATGAACAGACAGATTAGTACTTTAGCCCCCCAAAAATCATTCTACTATGGAACTGGGTTTCTATTGTGTCCAGCTAAAAAAACTCTAAGTTGCACAGGGGAAAAATGAGGTGGGAGAAAAGGGGTAGAGTAGAAGAAAGCAAAGTGGCAGTAGACTTAAGAAATTCTACCTGAAAAATGGAAAACAGAAAAATACGGAAGAGGTAGGGGCAGACAGGGGATCAACATAACTGCATGCAAATTAATGACTTCGTTGTTTAATTACTACGCGTATTCATTTCTGAGAGCAACCACTGGAAACTCCATTTTACCAATATTAACGTATTTCACAATTCTCCTGTTGCCATGACCTGCAACAGATTGGCAATTGGGCAGAAACAGTCCTGAAATTGGGCAAAAAATCCTCTAATGAAGGAGGACAGCTTGCTGTCTCACTGGAAAGAAAGAAGAAAAAAAAAGAACAGCAGAATTCACAAATGCTCTGACAAACAGCATTTGCAGGTCCTTGAGAACAGTCTCAGCGCTTGGCAGCACAAGCAGGCAGGTGACTATGCACAGAGACATTCCCCAGCTCAGTAGAATTTTCTTAAGTACCAAACAGTGCAGAAGAGGCTCCCTGCTCATAACGTTTCTTTATATCACACGCAAAGGATCAGACGCTACTGCCAAAAGGATGCAGCAGCTGCCCCTTCAACTAACTGGTCATACTTTCTGACTAAAGAATTAAATCTATATTCTTACCATCACTAAACCTAATTGAACACACCATAGGCTGTCATCAGCCAAGTGGTCTGCAACAGAGTCTCTTCAGAAGCAGCTTGCTCTCAGTATAAATTTTCATGGTAAAAAGACTCAATAGGACAACTATAGTAATGAAACTTTTCTCACCAAGTCACGCATGCACAGTAACCTATTCCAAAGGAAGTATGTATACACAGTTACAGGCTGCTCTATCAAACACTTACTGTTTTACAACTGTTTAATCAACAAGTTATACCCACTAACTTGTTGTTTTGGTAGTACAGTTTCATTCTTTGCAATGAAGAGTTGTATGTATTAGATCTCAGTGTGCTACAAACTACAAAAATGGAAAGCAATTCTGATTTGTTTGAAAATACACTGAAGGAGAAAATAGAAAGGAATTCTTATTAATTTTTCTTTCATAAGCATCTCCCCCCACTGTCCTCAAAGAGGCACCCTTCCATATCAAAATTGAACTTTACAATATAGTGACACCATGCTACCAGCAACAGTAGACAAAGGTTGCACTTCATTTTTATGTATTTTTACAAACAAGAAACAAGGACCCCTCCATAACATCTTAGAGATGCACAAACAGAAGACTTGCTGAAATCAACGGGCACATCAGAAAACTAATACTAGCAAATTACTGCTGCCAATTTGGCAGATGTAGACATGGCCATAATTAAATCCTGTGAAAACACAAATTCCTTACCTTGCAAATACCCTGTCTTTGTTTGCTTTTTCTTTACCATACTGCACAGACTGGACCTCTGTTCTCCCACTGGAAAACAAAACAAAGAAAAACTATAAAATGCAATGAACTGAGGATAACAATTTCTTGCTTAAAATGGAAAGGCAGTTTCTTAGTGACAGCTCTCATATCACATGCAATACTATGGTTTTAACTTCAGACCAATGTGACTAATCAGAGAAAATCAAATGCTCTTAAAGAATTACTCTACAATAGGAAACACAATAGATTTAAATTTATACAAAGATTTTGAATTTGAAAAGCTCCCCAAATTCCCTACAGCAGCATTGAACCGGTCCTTGAATACTGTTCAGGACTGCATAATATTGTTTCTTAAATGAGTTCTATGAATGTTGGTTAAACGAACAGATGGTGCAAAAATTTAGTCTCTGAATTACCTTCCCTTTGAAACATTTCTTCAGTTCACAAGCGCAACAGAAATAGCCTGCTATTGTGCTTTCCAGCTTTCCATCATCATCATTATCATCATCTCCTTTTGTATGTCACAGACACAGTTGCCATTCTACTCAGATGATCCATAGTAGCTCCACTAACACTTCTCTAATTTAGGAACAATTTAAACCATAAGAATTCTGCATCACTCACAGAGACAGTTAACTCACCTTGCCTAACTCCGAGCTTCCTTTTAAAGAAAGCACCTCAAAAAACCAACAGCAACTTCTCTCCCACTACACTACATTACCGTTATTCTACTATCATTCTTTGTATCTCCAAGTTTTTTGCCTACTATGTCAGATTCACACTTTAACACAAGCTAAGGGCCTGACTTTAGCCTTATTTTCTTAACTTCTGCTTTTGGTGTGAAACATGCATGCCTTTTGTCTTAATCTAGTAGCCTATTTGCATGCATCTAACTAAAATGGACTTTACTTGGGCAAGATTCTCCTTGTTGACTCCTATTTAATCTTTCTTTTGGTCTGGTTTCTCCATGATGCTGCATGTAAGATCTTGGCTCTGTCTGTGCTCAAAAATATCAGGCCAAAGACTTCCAAGCTCTGCGGCAACATTTTTGAAGTTTGACATAACATAGCAGATATGCAGCTCTTTCTCACAGGCAAAGACCCGCAGCCTATGCAACAACCCCAAAATAACAGCTTGGTAACAATTGCTAATAGAACAACAATAATATTTCCAAGCTGATCTAGAAAAATACTGACATCTGAAGCTGAAGCCAAAGCAAGAGGAGGACAGCTGGCAGAATCAAAAACTACTTCAATTATGGCATTTTTTAAAATAAAGATACTCAGTAATTTCCTGCTTTTATTGATGAGTTACCTTTCCTAATATTTTCTTCCCCGTATATTTCAAATCAGCACTTACCAGTACCGGAACTTTGAACCCAAAGTGAAGTAATGTGCAAAAAAGTTCTTCTGAGGGGGCAGTGGTCTGTCCAAACGGAAGAACGTGTGATGTTCAACACAAGCTTTCCACAAATTCTTACATGCTCGATAATTCACCATATTGAATCCCAGTAATGTTTCTCTAGATTCATGCTGAAAGGGAGAAAATTTGATTTTAAATAAAAATTATTCACAGCTTCATTTGAAATTAATCCAAGATAATGTCATATTATTATTTTAATTACATTATTATAAAGCCTTTCAGAAATAAGAGCTCTCTCAAAAGGTTAATAGGTTCACAGGTTAACATTGTGTTTAAGGATGTTTCACAGGCCTGGCTAGGAAGGAAGACGTCCCCAAAAGACAAGATTCCAGCTATATAAGCAACATTAAGTTACTGTGACTGAAAAACTTAAAGGCAACATTCCTCCCTGTTTCAAGATCTATACAGTTGAGCTGAGGAATTGAATCCCAGCTGTTTAGAAGATATGAGAAGTTAGGTCGCAAGTATTCCACATGTAACTATTCTAAATCTGGGGAATAGGTATTAATCTCAAGAACAAATGATACGCTTAACTCTAAATGATTAATTGGGTTCTTACTGATCAAGAAACAAGCAACAGTGCAAACAAGATTAGCCAGTCTGCCTGCTGAGGCAGCTTGATTACAGCCTTCATAGGTCAGAAGACATCAGTGCTCTTTTTACAGTACCAAATCCTCCATGAGAATTAGCACGTTTTAATTGCTTTTACTTAGCACTAGACTCCTTTACCAGGATAATTCTTCCCTGTCCTCTACATTTTAGATTTGTTGAGTGATCTGAAATACCTCTGCCAGTGTTGCAGTTGGACAGTCATCACTGGCTAAGAAAGACTCCGTACAGCTGCATGATAAATTAGGGTATAAATTGGATCTCAAAAGTAAACAGTAAGTTCTGAATCACTTTTGGCAAAACTCAAAAGAAAAAAAAAAAAAAAAGCATTTAAAACCTTCAGTTTACAGCAATTACATAAACATAAACACATCTTCCCATGTATTTTCTCTTAAAGATGTTTACAAAAGTACTCACAAGTCCTAAGCAAGACAGCAGAAATGAAGTCCATTAGCTGTTCAGTCCAAAAAGGCTTTCCCAACCAATAAACAATGTAAATGTACTTACTATTATAAATAACCGCCTCCTCTTTACACTTCTATCTTAAAACAGGACAACTCTAGGAAATCATGGACTGCCTCATCTAGAACCAGCAAAGATTTGAGAGTCCAGTAAAAAGTTCTCATGCTGCAGCATGACTAATGCTCTGCCAGCCGTTACACAGTCAGAAAGAAAATTTGACAAGTTACATGAGCTGGTGAACATGCATGTTCATGTCACACAAACCACTATAACCACGGGCTGGGGTGGTGGCGGGGAAATCCCTGGTTTATGCTCTAGAGAACGAGCTGATCCAACTCTCCTATAACCATATGATTATGCGAGTACTGGTTCAGACACGAATCACAAAGGAAGAGCTGCTAATGGGCGATGAAAAGGAGCTGCCACTGGATCAGCTTAACTGCAATGCACAACAGCACCTTCGCAGGAGCTCCGTGGGATGGAGTTGCAAGGTACCTTAACAACAGTTCTATTCACAGCCCGTAAGGCTTGCACTGCAACGTAGAGAACTGATTCTCAAAACCCACCCTTAATCTCAACTACAGCCAGGAATCAAACTGCAGGCTAAGGAAGAGTGCAAGATACTGGCTCCTAAGTGAATGAAGTGAATGAATCCTTTTTTTTTTTTTTTTTAAACAACACTGGGTTCTGCAAAATTCAGACATGAGTTGGACCCTTGAAACTTATGTTTGCTGACTGCTGTCGGTGTAAACCCTGGCTCTGCAGCTGACTGGTAGCAGCCCTTAGAGGAGATTAGCCACATTTCCTTGAAGAATGTGGGGACTGAGTGAATTTTGGTGTAACATACAGATAATTCAGTGTATTAAGTCCCTGCCATGGGGAGGCACAGTTGGAAGGTACTCTGAAATGACTATCACATTAATTGCATCCATGTTTCCCCTCGGAGACAGGAAACCAGCAGGCTTGCTCCACAGAGAGAAAAGTAGTGGAAAAGCAGCATGAGTGAACAGACACTCAGGGCTTGAGTGTGAAGCCACAGATGTGCCAAACAACATGTATATGAAGCCAAATTATAACGACACTTTTTTTTTATTGTTATATGGCAGGCTACCTACAGGATCCAAGAAGAAACGCTGAAAGAAAAACAGCAAAATGAAGTCTAGCTACATTTGAGACTCCTACTGAAAATAAAACACAAACATGGATACTGTCTATGCCTATGCCTAATAGTTAGACACTGGGAACAAACATGGTTAGACATTAGGAAGAATTTCTGCATAGAAAGAGAAGTCAAGCATTGGAACAGGCCACACAGGGAAGTGGTGAAGTCACTGTCTCCACCACCAGCAGTGTACATGAGGCACTTAAGGACATGGTTTATCAGGGATGGTGTTGAGGGGTTTGATCTTGAAGGCCTTTTCCAACCATAATGATTCTATGATTGCTGTACTTCATGTACTGCTTGCACACAATAGCCCAGGCCTTTACCTTCACCTCGGCTGAGGCCATTCATTCAAACCGTCCTTAGCCTGGTTTGAGGCAATGCCTTCAGATCTTTCATTTCTTAGGAGTAACTTCTGGATTAAAAAGCATACTCTCTAAGGGATCTTTTTCCTTTTACATAAACAAATAAAAATGCCAAAACAAAACAAAAATCCATACCCTCCCATCAAGCACACAGTTACCAAGAGAGACAAAAAAACTATAATTTTATAAGCACATGATCCCAGAGACCCAGGATGTTCCTTCTCCCCCAAAGAGTGGAAAAAAAAAAAGTACTTAGGAAAGCTTAAGTATCACACTGATCATGTCAGCAGTATCAATGCTTAATGCAGAAGTCCAGTGGCAGAAACTTCAACAGGACACAATCCATAACAAAAACTACTCCCCTTTTCTGCCTCCCCCCCTTCTCATTAAACCACGACTTGCTCAAGGACAAAAGCCTCAGTACTGTTTTGTTAAGGACTCCAGTGATTTTCCAGCAGATATTTGAGCTCTAAAACAGCAAAGAAACATGCTGAATAGTTTATTTTGCTGTCCAAGAATCAAGACTGCTAAAGTACACTGGACAGCATTAAGAATGTGATGCTAACTGTTGACATTCAACAGCCAAGGGGGCAACTAAGAACAGAGCAGTTTAGGGAAGCACGGCCGGGGGGTGGGGAAAGGACCTACAATGGCTTCAAAACCACATGAGGGAAGTAACATGGAGCAGCACAAAAAGCACAAGTATAGCAGTGCAAATCCAGGACAGAAAAATAAATAAGATACTGCCTAGAAGGCTTTCAAGACTGGATAAAAAAAGGCTGTACAGATAATATTCTTTTCCTCAAAATTCAAAACAATGAAAAAAGAATCCACTTGGGATAAGCGCTCTAGTCACATAATTGATGGAACACACAACAACTTCAAGAACACGGTACATCACCAATTAAAACAACGGACTTATAATCAAAGTACTTCATCTGACTTCCTTTACATGATTTATTTAAACACAGATATAATCTGTTAAAAGTAGGCAAATAATTCCTTGCTTGTTGATGCTTCTGAGTGTGCCAGCTCAGGGAATAAATTTAATACGCAATTAACAGATTGCACTTTTGAGTACATTTGCAATTAAAAGCCCTACACACTCATTCAAAATATCCGTTAAGAACTACTTAAAAAAACTAAGTATAGCAGTTTGGAAAAAAACCACAAAGAAAAATTCCTCTCAAGACAATTAATTTAATAAAGCACTTCAACTTTGCATGAGAATAGCTATAGACAACTGTTTTATTTTAGATTTACATGCAACTTTGAAACTTATCATGAACACAGGAATGCATTTTCATTTCTATTATCATAAAAATCAGTATTTTAAAAGCTATGCAAAGCAGTAGACCAGTGGGCATTATTACATACCAAAGAAACAATGGTAAAGTCATCTCACAGGGTTCTGCTATCTAACAGGAGCCATTAGGCTCTCTATTTTGTTAAGAGGATAAAAATAAATGTAAGCATACATCCAAGTAACTTAATCCTTATATTAAAATCAATTTCCAACTCATGGAAGATGCTTCATCCTTTGCAGGTGTCTGTTTACTACTGAGGAAGTCTAAGGATTAGTTTTGGTTAGTTAATTACTGTGAGTCAAAACAAGTTGTTTTCACCTAACTGAAGCTGAAGCAAAATGAGATGGATCTCATCCTCCTTGTATTTCTCTTATGCATCCACAGTGCCCCTGGGGACTGCAGTAGTGCCATAGCACTCGCGATGCATTTCTGCCTAGAATCCATCTTCCCTATCTACTCAGTAGCTCTGCCCTTCACATCTTCAATTCTTTCCAGTTGCAAGACAGAATTACACAAAACCCTTTAAACTAATCTGATAAGTTAATTACATAGCCATACTTCTAATTAATTCATCCATTTTCCCCCAGTGATTTGGCTGTGATGAGTTTAGACTCTAATCTCTTGCAGGCACCTTCCAACCCAGATCTTGCTGAATTAAATGCTCTGGGGTCCTTCACAGTGGCAAACACCACAAGCAATGAAACACACCCTATTCCCATACAGAGCTTGATTTTTTTGCTATCTGATTGAGAGCAGCCTTGAGAAAACAACAGAAGGTCATTTAAAACTGCAAAGATATTCTCATCCATTTAAAGATAAATAATAAAACCAACTTGTATTATTAAAACTGAAAAATATAAAACATGCATTTACTTACATAATGTATACATACATGAAAGAGCATTAAGCATTAACTTTTTTTTTTAAATTTGGTTTCTTTGGAAATTAAAATTTAATATAGATTTACTTTTCATCTTCTCTACATTTTTCTTAATATAAGCAAGGTTTATTTCCCATTTACAAATGTGAAGCTAAAATAACCAAAATGCAAGGCAAATCAAAAATAAACATTGTAATGGCCTATTTGATAACAAAAATAGACAGAATATAGTTGAAACTGGACCTTCAATTGCAGTTAAAGAAAGGAATCAATATTCCATTAAGTAGAATGCACACTTTTCATTATAAAGAAATTGCATTGCTCTAATTTTTTTAAATCAATTTTAAGACAGTACTCACCAATTCTTTCCTAAGTTGAATAAAAAACTGTTTGCACTTAAAAGAAATTTTTACAATCTTCAACCTAAATAGAAGATAAAATCAGAATATTTAAACACTTAGCATACTGAATCATGCCAAAAAGCTTAAATACAACTACTGAGAATACTTTCTAGGGAGAACAGCTTTCAGTTTGATGTCATTAAACTTCCATCGACAGAAAATAAGATTTCAATGATAATATAAAATAGTTTGCATAATTTCAAGTTTATAAGCTATGCATTTGAGTTACCTATCACATTCACCTACCGTTTTAATCCTAAACTCAAAACATGTGCTAATTTACATATTTACCAGCTCCAAAAACTAGAGCTATTCTATCCCCAAGTCATCCCAATGTAAAGTCCTCTTTTTTTGGTATCACTTTCACCATTCCTGAGAATAATACTATCAACTGAAAGCTGAAAGATACTTTTTTTCTTTATTCTTTCATGTTCCTAAATATAACCAGAACCTGCAAATAGCTGAGAACAGATACGAACATGGAGTTAAGAGTTTATGATCTTGACTATTTTAAAGCTTTTTATATATATGCATATATACACACACACACACACACACACACACGTATATATATTTATCAGCATACCATCAAGCAGGAAAAATGTTTAAAATATCACGCAACATGAAAAAAGTAGCTTACAGACTTTTCTGGTTTGCAGGTTATCTATAAGCATACGAGAAACGAACAGTATTTCCAGACAATTTTGGATGGTCACTACATGCTAGTTATGCTAAATGCAAAAAGACAAACCACGTTCCCAACACCAGCTAGCTATATCCTTTTCCAAGGAAATGTAAGACGCAGCACGCGTGCCTCCTGTGTTGAATTTCGTAATGGAATATTATTTTGATCAAGAATGATGCAAGGCTACAACTGTAACACAACTCACCTCATTAACTTATGTGAGCTTAGAAAGGAATAACTGCTGTAATATGTAGAATGTAAAATTTGCATGCTACCTTACTCCAAGAAAATTTTGCCAACACTTTTCATGAAATTCAAAGCAAAAAATCTAACTCACGCAGTTAACCTCAGGGAAATTAAACAGAAAACTCCTCAGGCATTACAATTAGCCTTTCATACTACACGTTTATGCAGAGCACTGTTACTAATTTGAGCTGTCATTTCCCATGGTCTCTGTACTTCAAATTACTATATTGGTTCAGTAAAGCTAGCATGAGAAAAGAAACTGTACTATGTCAGTGAAGTTAGATATACCATTTTTGAGATACACAGTGAACTGACCAACCCACAGGTGCTTCCTAAGGGACAGTACTTTTGTCAGAGTTGCTTTTTGCTCCCTCAGTGAAAACAGAGTTTCACCAGACACGCTGGGCACCATTTCTCAATATGGCAAACCACAGAATACCTAACATCTTACAACAAAACTTGAGACTAAGCTCAGAAAGGATGATCAAAATGCCTCAGAAATGCAGTGGGTTGCAGGAAAAAGGAGGAATGATTTATTTTAAGCTCAGTGGTCCTTTTAAAGACTAGCTAGAACAAAGTTGACATTTCCATAGTACTGATCCTGTCCTTATAATTCAAGAAAATTATGTTTTCAAACTCCCGAGGACAAAGTGTATTAAAATTAATTATATTTTACACCACAATCATTTAACAGCATGACCTGCTGATCAGGACAATAACTCATTCATAAAAATCATCTGTTGCACAGCATGAGGCAAAACACTTCAACCTGACATCACATTCCAGGCTTTTTTTTTTTTTTTTTTTTTTTTTTTTTTTTTTTTTTTGAATTTGTGAGACTGGTAAAATATGTTCTGAAATAAAAAAGAAAACAAATTAAAAAATCCCCAAACAATCTCCCCACAAACAAACAACGAAAAAAGAAGCTTTCCTCACCATGGAAAGGTGTTAATTCGTACTCTGTTTTTATAAATTAGTATTCCTCCTGACATCACTCCAATCATTATTTCATTATTACTCTGATCCTTCAAAAGAAAAGAAATGGAGAAACACATAACTTAAAACAAATATTCTTACATATACTATTTATAATAGCTAATATTTTTTCACATTAAATAATTCACATGATAACACTATACACAATACATGCTGCACTATCACATTACAGTACAGTCACATTATATAATATTTCACATTATATGTTAATGACAACAATTTATAATTTGAGTCTAATCTAAGCCTGAAAGACTCTTAAACACCCAAAGCCTATCTAAGCAGCACGCTTTTCTTACTCCCATACGTTGCCCTGTGCTAGTGCATCCCGGCTTACCCTTGCATAGTGCAATTCAACTCCATAAAGTTCTAAGGTACGAGCTGTGTTGAGATAATTGAACTCTGCTTCTGCAGGAGACAACCCTCTGAAAGACAGAAGTTAAATAAGAAACACTCTAACACGTACATAAACCCACTCCCCACTCAGCTCTTCAGTGAGCTCAGGTAAAATCTACATGGGTTGCACCGTGTTCCCCACCTCCTTCCCGTTAGGGATCTCAGTTTTCACTTTCACCATAAACAGACTGTAATCCAAACACCTTCTGCTTCCACACAGACAGTTTGCAGCATGCAGTTTTCTAACATAAATGTTTTACTTTTAATGCACTGTATCATTTAAAAGTCTGGGGAGCGCTAGAGCCTTGAATTTTTGCAAAATTGTATTCTGTATTGATAACAGCAATTTCTCTCCAAGGCTCATTCTCCAAACTTCAATTATCACCAACCCACTTTAATATTATTTTCACTACTTAATTGAAGTTACTAAGTCATTCACTGAAATGTAATAATTCAGTAGTTTTTAGTGCCAACAACAAACCCAAATTAAGCAGATGGTTTTGTAAACACAGTCTTAATTTTATTAAATGTTATTGTACCAACAGAGTACCTAATTCCTAAAACATTAAGGAACCATCACTGAAAGAGCATCACTTAATATTACTCATTAAATATAAATATTAATATAGCTTTTCTGTTACTTTATCACCTTTTACTCTTCAGGAAATTCCTCAATTCAGGTAATTTCCTCTTCAAGAATAGGTCACAGAATTGCACACAGGAAATATCAGATATTGAAGTTACTTCTTCCTTTCTTGGTTACTTTTAAAGTAACACTTGTCTAATGGTAAGAGCATCATGAAAATTATGCCTTTATCCAAACAGCTTTCTTAATGATTAAAATAAAAATTACTGGAGAAATTACTTCCTATTAAGTTGATATCCTCAAAATTCACTCAAATACTTTCTTCAGTGTAGCTTTAAAACATTATTTTGCTAAGATTTTCCCTCTTACTCTGTCCTAGAAGCACCATCTGTGCAGAGAATCAATAGTACTTATCACACAGATCTTCCAGAAAAGATACCAACATTACACATACATCTTTACAAAACCCTTTAAGACAATAATATTTTTTATACAATAACACAACACCAGCAGTCAAGACTTGACAAAGTCATTTGATATATTCTGCCGTAAATCCTTACATGTGCTGCTGATGTAACTTTGCTATTTCTTTTTCAAATTCTTGAGGCTGGCTAGGGATGAAAGAATAGTCTGAGAGGTAGCCTGGCAGGTTTTCTGAATGGTTGTAGTCTCCCAGCTCGGCTAAAATATTAAAAAGAGAGGTTATTGTTTATTACGGATGTGTTTGACATTTGTGGAATGCTCCCAGATTCCCAAGAATCTGTTCTTGCATGCCTTAAGATCAGCAAACAAAAATGCAAAGGACATTTGAACCCTCCTTTTACCTTTTGTATAAATCAAGTCACATTGCCAGTGAATACATTTAAAGAGAGCTTTCAGACAGTACTTATGAAACTAATTTATTAAATGTTTAACTTTTAATATATAAACTCCTATCTGCTGTCATAATGGGTAGTGCTAAACAGGTATACTCCAATGTATGCATGTATGTATTTATTTATGCATTTGCTCTCATGTGATATTTCATGTGAATATTTTCAGTTTGTTTTCACAACACTCCCATTTCTTCCTAAGATAAAATTTACAAAACCAGTCAATGTATTCTGTACCAAGACACTGTCAGAAGCATTTAAAAAGTGCTTCTTGGTAAATTCAAATAGATGTGCGGAGAAAGTATGTATATCTACTATTTAATAAACATATATTTATAATATTATAAACTACTTAATAAGCACATAAACCTATTATTTAAAATTACTGAGAAGTGCATTTATGAAATTCTAACATATCATTTCTTAAAATTACAGGAAATGAAACAAAATCACATTTATCATCATAATAAATCAAAAGCGTACAAACTCCAACAGAATTTCCCAAAAATACAGACTTTGGGGTCATTGCTATAATCAGAAGAGAAACAGTTTTATGTGTCAGTAATGGATATAACAGATTTACAGTAATAAATAAGTAACAGAGCAGGTGAAAACTGTCAGGTTCACACCAATACAGCAAAGTGTGGGGTCCTGGGCAGCCCTGCTGACCCTTCCACAGGGTACAGAAGTGACAAGTGGAGGGATGAAAGTGCTCAGGGCGGGAGAGGATCACAGAGAGAAAGGAGGTGGAAGTGTGCAACATTTGCACTGCCAGAAGCAGAACCTATGTTAAATCATTTCAAAACTGCCAAAGAGATCAGGTTCCATAACAGAGTGTATGCCTTCCTAAAATACAATGCTGAGAACAGAGAAGTGCCCAAGGTCTGCAGCTGCTATTGCCAAAGATTTGTAAGGAATTCCAAGAGCCAGAGCCAGAGAGAAGTTAGTAATAGGCACATGCAGAACACGGCTAAGAACTGAACTTTACACACTTCACAGCTTATGGACAGAGATCTCATATGTAAATATAACTAAAGCACATTGCACGTATCAGCTACTTCTACAATACTTTAAACACATCACTTTCTTTTTACTTTACCTTCCGTAATGCCTGCTTCATTATCAAATATTTAATCACGTGTAAAGTAAATCTCTTGGGTATGGCTCCCAGAACTATTCTGACAGGACGCACAGCGCACATCTATTGGCAAATAGGTGGATTTGGAGTGCTTTGTTCAAGAGAAATTGTTCTCTCAGCTGCCTTGGAAAAAGGTGATCAAGCTTTCTTTGCCTAACAAAACTATGCATGCAATATTACATTGATATTACTATGACTTTCTCCCTAGAAAGATTAAAAATATTTCTGACACACACAGAGCATATATAGTAATGTAAACACAAGGAATTAATAGCAGAAAGACACATGAATATAGACAGATATAAAAATTACATGGAAAAAAAAAAAAGATTTCTGACAATCAAGAATCTCAAGAACCAGATGCTGAAAAGTCACTTTCTTTAAAGAAAGTAATGTTTGTATTTCTATTAAATTTGAAATAAATATTTAGTCTTTAAGAAAGGATAATGGGGGAAAGAGGAGGGGGAATTAAATAGTCTTCAAGACTTACCCATCTCAGAGAATGATTTAAAATTGGCAACACAGATCTCTAAGTATTTGGCCAAATACAACCAGAACTCCCTTCTCCCTACACCTCTTTGAAGCTTCTCTGTACAACATGCCTTAAAAATGCCTGTCTAAAAACCTCCCTGTTATCACTCTCAAAATGAACTGTCACACTCCAGAATGCAAAGAAACACAAAGGTTTTGGTTTTTTAACTGGATGGGGTTAAAGGAGGAAAAGGATAAAAACTGACAAGTGTTTTTTCATATTTAATTCAGCAAAAATATAGTCTGCTGGGGAAAAAGACAGACCATTTTCCTTAATTATGTGAAAAGTAAAATAACACATGCGAATAACAATAAAATGTAATATAAATATCTTTAACTGTAATTACTACTATCTATTATGAATAAATCAGTAATACTGCTTATATACTCCAGTACTTTAAAAGTATCCAAATAACAATTATACTTACACTGAACAGCATAGGAAGCCAAAAGAGCAGCAGTATTATAAGGACAGGGCAATCTGTTTTTGTATTTTTGATTAAAAAAAAAAAAAAAAAACAAATAACTTTTCATCAATTGAATACATTTTCTTTCCAGTTAAATATTACATTTTGTATGCTACTTATATTCTTAAGAGAAATTTAACTGTGATTAATAAAAATACAGATTTATAAATTAAATCTATTACCTTAATAGACTGAATTTCATCATTATGCTGCAAAATTTTTATATCACCTACTTAATACTCCAGCATTTATGTTCAACTTCATTTCAAAAAAATGAAAAGATAAGCCTTTATGATGAATAAATATAAAAAACAACTATTCAGCTGTGCAATCAAAAGCCAAAAACTGTATGCAAATATGCAGGCACCTTAATTAAAGTGATTTCTAGGCAAGGTAAATGTAAAAAATACTAACAATAATCTCCTCTCACTGGGTATTTGACATTATTTTGGTTGCAAGGAAAGCAAAGTATTCCTAACATGTTCTGTACTTTCGAATAACACTCTGAAATAACAGTTGCACATTCTTTTGCATTAAAAGCCTTCTGCTGAATGCCCTCCAACTTCCCTTGAACTTTCGAAGATTTCTTTAATTAACATTTAAGAAAAGCCTGTTTTAGAAGTTCATCTATTCTCCCTATGTCTACTCTTGCAAGTAAAGAAGGAGCGGGAAGCAGCAAAGAAACATATGAACATTTTAAAACAAACGAAACGTTTTCAACCAAACAGGAAAAAAAAAAAAAAAAAAAAAAAAAAAGGACATAAAGAATCAAACCTGAAAATGTAAACATTTTTCTAAAACACTTCCTTTTTGTTGACAATAAAAAAGAAATATTTTTGTTAACCTTTCAGTATGAAACTATCATTCATTCAATTTAGTTCTTATCTCACCCAAGTTTTAGAGAATTTCAGACTAATATAAGTGTTGATATCAAGAGTAACAAATCACACCTGCTACGAACCACCATGGAAACACAGACTGAGCTGGGGCAACACACAACTTCTACTGAGCTGGTATAGTGTGAGCACAAACGTTAATTTCCACCAAAAGACTTTTAACATAATTAAAGCAGGTTTAGATTTTTTTAATGCTCTGGTGCTTTTTTTATTCAAACATATATTCCACCAAGTGGAAAAATTTGAACATCATTCTTTCCTTATTGTAAAATAATTGCATTTTGGGACCGCTTATATTCCTACTATAAAAGCTATACATTAGATAAAGCTCCTTGAGTCAGCCACACTCATTCATTCTAAGCATCCATAGAAACTACTTATCAAAAATACATGTACCAGGTTTGGCTAAAACTGAACACTAAATATTTCCCACCATTAACTTGCAGTATGCAATTAAAACCAGAATATATCATTGCATTACATAAAGCATACATTGGAGTTCTTGCAATTGTTTAAACTAAGATTGAGTAGTCTTCAGAAAAAGGATGAAAAAACACTCTGAAGAATGAAATCAAATCACTTACACGGTAAATGTGGTAAAAGGTCAAGCAACTGCTACAGTTAACTGAGGTAAAGAATTACAGTAAAGAATTAATTTTAATTCCCATGAATGAGCCAAAGAATGAAGAAAACACTCATGCAAATGGAAAGGTATCAAACTAGCCAAAATGGCAACTATCTTTTAACACATTAACCTGAAGGCAAAACTGTGACATTAGCCAGCTTTACAGACCTCAAAATACTTTTTCGTTTTCCAGCTTAAAACGTACGTTGATGTTGAGATACATTTCTTTAGCAATTACCAAAGCAAGAAGAGGTAAATTTATATATTAAGATACACTGCACATAGGTCCCTTGAGTTTCTCTTCACAAATACACCAACCAAATCAATGTTTTCTACTGTCAACATTGCAAAAATGTTAGGGGAAAACAAAAACTGTACGTGCAGAGACACTTCGTTTTTCCTTTTTTTCCATTTTTGTGAAAGGTTTTAATAAGAAATATTCCATGGTCCGTTTCAGGGACTTCATGAACAAGGAACAGCGAGCAGCAGTTCACTCTGTGCTCCCTGCTTTCTCAGCAGGGGAAGTTAACTGCTCATTAGCTAACAGACCTCTTTGCAGCACAGAAGCTGCACACGTTATGGAACAAAATGGGAAATCAATCGAAACTGAGCAACGCAGATTCGAACAAGTATGCTCAACAAATCCATTTAAACAAGGCAGATGGCACCGCATAACAATGTTTTTCCCCTTCTCCATAAATCTCCAGGAAGAATTATTGATACCTGTGGTCACTGTCAATTAACAAGTGGTCCTGCAAAGAGCAGAACTAATGGAGTTTTATTTCCTGCCAAAGCACTTACCTAAAGTGAAACCCTGTGGAACAGGGTGCACTCGCACTGACCTGGCCCCGACCGGAGCAGCCCTGACCCGCTGCCCTCGCAGGGATTCTTGGGTGTCTAATACAATGAGATGGTTGCAGCTTTTCTCTGAAAGGACATTAATACTGTCCCGCATTTCAACTCACTGCCATTTTATTCTATTAAATCTGTAAAAACTGAACATCTCTAACAAGCTTGGTTTGTCAAAAGTTTTTTTTTTTTTTTTGTTTTGTTTTGTTTTTTTTTAAAGCAGTTAGCCTACTGATTCTATGAAAGAAGCCCTCATTAATGACAAGGCATCCTATCTTTGCCACAATATCCCCCAAAGACAATAGGCCTCTCTTTAAAACAATTCCAAATACAAACCAGTTCTCAGGGACAGTTTGGCCTATTAGCAAAACAGCCAGAGCTGACCTAGATACAGAAATCATACAGTATTTTTCTACTAAATGGATGCTCTATGTATAACACTATATTTACAGAATAATATTTGAGTAAATAATTTTTTTTAAACACTGTTTAAATGATCAAATGTTACTATTTTTTTTTACCTTTCTAGAAATACTATATATTGTCCTTTAACTCAAGTAAGACATTTTTATTATTCTGATACAGAAATCACCAAATCCTCTCAAAATAAATACTCCAACAAAGCAAACATTTCTCTAGGATCTCTTGAGACTCATCTGAGTAAATTCAGTCTGCAGAGGTGTGTACAAATTTTTTTTTAAATAAGACAAATCAAACTAAGCTGTAAAAAAAAAAAAAAAAAAACTGTGGGCTACATTTTCATGCATTTGGTGCTTAGATTTCTAAGTTCATCTTTAATCACTTAGCGACTTTTTCCTGAATGGGGCTGACCTCTTTTCAAAATGGCAATCATCCATTATTTTCAATGTGTTTCTCAATCATGCCACTTATATGGCATGGGGACTAGGAGTAATTAATAATATTGAAAGTTTGAGGCATTCCTTCAGGGGCTAATTGTAACCTAATTCACACTAAGCATTTTCTTTAACACAATGCTATCAAAACACATTGATATAATTCAGCTAGGACTATGACCACATAAGCAGAGATTAGTTTTATTCACATGAGGCAGCAAAGGCAAGGGGGAGGTGGGGGGAAGACAGAAAAAAATATGCAGAATGATCAGGATACTTTAATCCCAAAGGGGAAACGAGGTAAAAGAAGTTTGTGTTTGCATATGAATGGTGGAATTAAGCTTTTCCACTCTCTCTCCCCCTATTTTTCCTTTTTCTTTTTCTACTCAAGTAATATTTTCATGCAGTTGCTTCCCTTTGCATATGTATTTGTAAATTGAGTTACATCATAAGCTTTTTATTAGGTTGATTCAGTGCAACTGTACAGTTCTTGCCTGTAATTATTAGGCAAAAAAGACAAGTTTGCAAATACTAATATTAATACTAAACATAAGCCTAAATATACTAATACCAAAACGCAGACTTTCCAGAAAAAAAAGTTTTATTCATAAATTAACTAGACCTACCTAGTATATTCTTCTTGGAGCTTGTTTGGGTCACTCACAAAGAACTTGACTCTGAAGTTTAGACTGTGAGGAGACCCTCCTAGAATCAAGGAAAATATTTCTAATTAATCAAGTTACTTGCAAAAAGCCGATCAATACTGATACTTGAATTAACCCAATATATCCACGTACTCACTTTTTAATTGTTTCCTGATGGGTTTGTTTGGATCCAGCCACCTCTGGAAAGAGACAAATTGTAACACTAACTTTACAGGAACAAACAATAAATTATAGTTTTATTTATGAAGAAACCACTGCTTTCTATTACTTCTCATGTGATCTCATATCAAAACTTGGCCATACAAAGTTTTTTTCTGCTTCTGGAAAGACACTCTCAGGAACAGCTGCAATTGCTCTCCTCTCTTCTCGCTGGGTTTAGTCTCTGCTGTCCGGGCAGCCACGTCCCGGTGCTGAGACTCCTGCGACGCGGCGCTGCACGACGACTGGAGGCTGAGCCCGGCACCGGTTAGAGCTCACTGAGAGCCTGCACATCTGCAGCTATTCTTTGACAACCTGGTAAATCAAATTGTGACCTTCTAAGTTACAGACAGAGCATGTAGCCTACTGGATTGAGGACCACAGAACACTTACTGGACAGCGGCCAGATCAGCCAGATCTCGATTGTCTGTACCAGAGAACACTGTCGTAGGAAAGAAAAGGTGCACCTTCATACAAGCAACCATTGCTGCAAACATCGGTGAGATCTTGGTTCTCAGCGCTACAAGTGATTTAAACTGCTCCCCTCTCCCAAGCCAAGAGGGCTCTGCATGTACCTATGCATTTGAGCCAACTCATAAAGTGTCCGGTACCCACTAGGAATTTGCAGTTAGTTTTGAGGGTCCTATTTTTCTTGAGAAATAGCAAATATTATTGACTAGATGCAAACACTCTGTGTAGGTGACTTGGGAGGAACCGAAGAGACTGCTGAATAAAGATTACTGCATGATTAGTTGGGAGAAAAAAAACACACACACACACACGCATGCACAGAGGACCAAGTAACACTATATAAGGCTAACTGGGAGTATGAACTCTCCAGCTAGGGATAACTTGTACAAAAATATTTCAAAATCTAGTAAACAAAAAGTGAAAATCTTTACACAAGGGGTTATGAATTAATACATCTGATTAACACCCAGATCTAACTGACGAGCCATTGCTTCATGTTTTTCGTTTGTACAATTTGAGATCACAGTTAATTCAGAAAACGTGGATTTGAAAAATCTGGCAGAAAAGTTCTAATTTTCTCCCTTTTCTATTTGGAAAGATCAGTTTAATACACGCTATTGCAGTTCAAACCATAGACAGGTAACCTTTTTCAACAGTGTTTAACATGTTTTGAAGTCATACTGTTGGATACGGAGGTAAAATGTGGTCTTCTCCCTCAGATACTGCATAGGGTTACACCACTTGACTGCATAAACCAGATGAAGTCGGCAGGATTTACGCAGATGCACCAAAACCGAACAAGCCGAGGTGCTGCTGCCAGAAAGATGACCCTGTTTTGTTCAAAGCCCTCCACAAGACTGAGGGGTAGGTATATTTGGCAGCCCAGGAAGTTCAAATGAATAACATGTAAGACTCTGTCTTACATTCCCTCACACAGACTAATGTCTTGCACTTTTTCCACTCATCTCTAAACCCCCATCAGCATGTGCAATTTAAATCTCATTCCAGCTCTTACCTCTGCCTTACTCTCTTCCCCCTATCAGCATCATCCTCATCAGCGTTCATCTTCTTGCTGCTCTCAAGGACTATGTCAAGAAGAGCAAGGCCAGACCACTTCTGATAAGATAGTGGGTGAACTATCCCCAATATATGAATCACACCTCTATGATATAGCTCCTTTGGGGTATATTCTTAACAGACCTAAGCACATAGCAGCTTAGTGAATCTGCTGTTATCATATATAATAACGTCATTTCGGGCAAAAAGTGCAGGAGCTCGTGGATGAGCTGTCATGAGGGGAGTGCACAAGATCATCACCTTAAGGCTAGACCTATTAAGTGTTTTTTTGCTTTAAAAGTACAGAAAAATTAGGAGGGCAATTCAGTTACAATTTACCTCACCTCCAAGCTCTTCTGAGATAGAATAACAGCAGGAAATGAGTTCAGGATACACACTCTCCTAACCAGCAGTAGTACATTCAAGGAAACAGACGCAGTCACAAGAAGAATGGCAAGTTTTGCAATCCAGTGACTATTACAGAACAAAAATCTGCTATATATGCAGTGACAGAACTTACAGCTAAATTTTGCTGGTAGTTTTGATTTTTCAATAACTAGAAAATATATGAGCTGCTAATTTTAAAAAGCAAACTACTGATACATGTTTACACTAAGTACAGATAAACAAAAGGAACTTAAATTGCTCTGTATACAAGGCAAGCACTATACAGAATGCTACTTCTCTGCAATGATCAAACATGAACTTAAGGGTCTTCTCCATCCTGTGTTCAATAACTCAGGTGAAACAGCACTGGCTGCTTATCAGCCGGTATAGTCTAGTAAACATACAAAGGAATTTGGATGCTTGTGGACAGTCACTGAAAAAAAAAAAGCAGGGTTACTAGAAGAACTTTCTTTTTATTTTTATCCCTATTGAACTACTGACTTTTAGTAGCCATTTAAAAAATCCATAACTTTTTTGGATATATAATCTTGCATCTTTTCCCAACAAAATACATAAAAAGTTATCTGCGTACTTAAACAAAACGCAGGACGTTAAGATGGACAGATGTACTATTTAGAAGAGTGTAAAAGGCCAGATTAATGGTCAGAGCTGCAATATTACTCCTTTTAACATGTTTTCTAATTATGAAATTAATATTGTGAGAAAACACGAAGCTTGTACAAATCATGACATTTACATTTAGATAAAATGACAAAGTTCTGGCACTCAGTTAGCAGAAATCCCTTTTCCCCACTACCTTTACCTCATGCAGTACTTGCTATCTTAGTAACATTCCACTATGCTATTTTGTGAATAACCAGAATAGCTAATAATTCTTTCTTTCTTTTTTTTTTTTTTCTTTCCAGATGAACAATAGTATAAAGGTAAACCAATATCAAATACTAAAGTGAATTGTAACTATAAATTCTTCAGCTTCCTATGATTAATATTGGTAAAATTCTATTTAGTTCTGACACACTATTTCATTGCAACTCGATATTTGCTGACAAGCAAAATGGTTAGGTAGACAAAGAATACTAAACCTTTAAAACATGTGCTTAGCAAACAGCTCTGAAGTCATTCTTCTTCCAGATTAATTATTAACCAATTACTTCTATGGTAGTGTTATATTTTCTTTCAGATAAATTAAAGAAGAAAATTCAGAGAGTTTAAGCTTTTTAAAGTCAGAGAAATGAGAAATCCTGTACATTTCTGAGTTCTTAGTAAAATACTTAGTGATATTTAAATTATTTTTAAACAAAAGCTGAAAATAATTCAGCTTTTTGTATGTCATATCTATGTCTTTTCAGTCTGGAAACAAAGTTGAGAATAAAAAAGTCTGTTTTGGCCATGTCTTACCAGAATCATCTACAGAGTTACAAAAGAAAACTTTGGTAATATATTATATGCTACACAGTTTTATTCATGTTATGTTTATTATTATTATGTTTATTCATGTTCTGTAACCAGAAGGTTAGAGAAAAAAATATAATTAAAAATTATTTGCTCCAGAGAAATGTGGAAATACTACTCAGGGAGAAGAAAAATGAAAGCAACTTTGAAACAACAATAGTCCTTATTTTACTCTGGCTGAAGAAGAATGTTTCATTATCTCAGTATCTTCTGAGACTTGCTTTAGTAAGTTACTGTATGATTAACACTTTACAATTTCTCTTTTCATAAATGTATCATTTATCTCTATAGATCACCCTGTGCATCTTGTGAGCAGAAATAATGACTCTTCACACAATGTGGGGGAGAAGTTTATATCCCAGTCTGGCATGTCTATAACAGGAATTAGGCAAACAGCTTCATTATAAGCAATATCATCTATTTAAACTATCCTTTAAAACAAGCACTAAACATGTAAGACTAAACATAAGAAAACATTCAAGAAACAATCTGTGAAGCAACCACCATCTAGCCATGAAGCTGTAACAATACTCTAGCCACTGAATATTACAGCTGGATCCATCCACGCCTACTGTGAAATAAAACTTGATTTACAATGTTTCAGACGTATGGAAATATCTTTTAATTAAGGCATATTGACTATTACTAAAGCTTATTTTCAAATAAGTCCCTTTCTTCTTGTCTTAGGGTGATTAACTAATAACCCTTGGCAGATACTGGACTAGATGAAGCATATTTAACATCTGTCAGGTGTTTGGACTAGAAACCAAAACACTTAACAGGAAAATCTGAAAACTAATTTAAATTATATGTTAATTCTAAAAATCTAATTCCTTGGTAAGTCAGAATCAAAAATGAGCTACTATTTCTAGTAGCTCCTAACTGATCCTAACTGATGATCATACAATCTAGTCAAGAGATAAAACAAAACAGACAACATCCTTTTAAGGTACTATTTCACACTCATAAATCTCAGTATTTTCACTCCAAGCTCATAACTATTAAAAATTAATTTTAGCCTAACTACAAAATGATAGTGACCCACTCAAATGACACAGTTGGACAGAAGGGCACAATATTGCAATGGCTTCTATTACTTCTCTTTACAACAACTCAGACCACGGATGATCTTCTGAAGAACATCACTTGTGGAATCCCGCATTTCCACCTTAAATATCTAAATGAGAACATGTGCAAAATTCATTACAAGCCTCAATTTTTTTTTTTTGTGACAAAGTGACACCTAGATCACCACTATCTGTTTGTTTTCCACATGGAACCATACGTGATGTTGCTTGCAGGACATAGCAATAACGCTCCTTGCAGCAGGGCTAAGCTTCAACTGCTACATTTCCATTTAAATGACACAATCACTTTGGATGAAGTGAAGGAGGCAAGTAGGGAGCCTGTTTAATTCTTCACTAACTCTACAAGTTTTCCTTTTTACATAAATATATCTTAAGTAGCAAACTCTTCATATTTCCACTTACTTAAGAACAGCTAGCGAAGCTCCATATTTTAAGATAATAATCTTGAAGTGATGCTCAAAGTAATACAAGGAGCATTTCACAGAGTTTTTTTTTTTTTTTGTTATTTTACATCTAGCCCTGCAAAAAGATTAAACACTACAGAAACATCAAGTGTCCTTGTACTTGTGCGAAGCTTCAAACATCGATTGAAGTCTTCAGTCCTCAGCATCTAAACAATATCCATCGTTTTGTTTCTACTTTTGCTATTTTAATGTATTATTTAAATGCTGATTACTACTAATTAAACCTGAATAGTTTTCACGACTGCTGTTTAATTAATTCACTTTATCTAGCTTATTCCTTACACAAGCTTGATTTAACTCTGCCTCCATTGTTTCTACCACACATGCCATTTCCTCTCTTATTTCATCATTCTCCCCTATCACTTTATCTTTTCAGTCTTATTTCTCAATTAATTCTGCTCCACCTTAGTGAAAGTCTCCTATTCCCATGACTGCTGAGCCTATTGAATTATTAATGAAAATACCATGCTCAAGTGTATTAAATAACCATATATTAAAACGAGGGGAAAAAGTGGCATGGAGAGCAAACTGAACAGTCCTGTGGTCTTTATTAATGAAACCTCCTTTTGATAACCTTTTGTATCACAAGCTCAATCCACACAAAGTCCATTCTGAATGGAGGAAGACAGCACAGTTTATGGTGTCAAACCACAGATCAATTAAATATTTCTCCTGCTGCTATTGTAACACTGCAGAAGAAGCACTGAAATGCTAGTTCAAAGAGGTGAGAAATAAAAAATAAATAAAAAGAGGCAATTTAAAAAGTTTTTTAAAAGCACCTTCTCTCAGCTCCCAAGGTAAACAGTTTTCTAGGCAAGCAGCAAGTCAGAACTGCACTAAAAAGAAGGCACACACCAGCTTGCTTTTTTTCTCTCCCAAAAAACAAACAACCCCTGCCCCCGTTGCCCCCGCTCCAGTCCCCCTAAAAAAGCAGATCCCTTCAAAGCATTTCAGTGTATTCTTATGCCACACACACCTACGATATCAAAAACCCAGGGTGCTTTTGTCAAAAAATCCAAGTTGACAAACGGAAAGAATTAGGGTTTTACAATTACTAGGAACCTTCACACATTCATTAAATGAATCTGAAAAACAGGATTTAGAAAACAGATTCAACTTACAGGGTTATCAGTGGATTCGTCAGCCAACTGTAAACCAAAGTAATCTCTCTCTGTCAAGTCGAGATGCTTGAAGACTATATCCAACAGAACTTGTCCCTGATCATGTTTCTGCAGAGAGCAAAAATATATACCGTTTATGAACAAAAAATATAATTGGACACAGACTTGAAGCATGCAGACCGCATACACATTCTTGCACATGTGCTCAAGCAATCTAAATTTTAAATATCACAAAATGTATCCCAGAAGCACTATTTTTAAATGAGCTCCATCTCTTGCTCAAACATATGCAAGACATTATTATTTTTTGTTTCTGTCATTTTTTTGACAGTAAAAATTTCTCACTTCTCAGATAGCTATATGATTATTCCTGAAAACAATTCATTAACCTAATTTGATGTTTAAAAAGATCACCAAAAGAAAATGAAAAAGAGCTAGAATTTGACTCAGAACTTCGTAGCCTCATCTAGGCCATTCCTTTATCAAAGTGCATTTTTTTCAGACTTGCACAAGTTATTCTTTCTTACTTTATCTGAAAATCTATTCCTGAATCTAAATGAACCAGCATATTGAAAACACTTCCAAAGTTAAATGGCACAGACGACTGAAGCAGCCAAGTAACTAACTGCGAACAAGTGTCATTTGAGTATGTTTTCCCAAAGATACTACTTTGCTCCAAATGAACTAATTCAAACAAACTGAACATAAAAAAAAAATATTTCTTTCCAGAGACAAATGAAAAAAGTTGATTTTGCCCACAAAATGATATAAAAAGCATCTGCATAGCTAAGATCTCTCTAAGCTTAGGGGACTGCTAACAGTAAGTTAAGCACGGAGCTTGCCACTGGGACAGGGCTCAACAGATGCATTTGGCAAAATTTGAAGGAGTTTCCCAAAGAAGCTGCAAAGTATCAGAGATTCTTGAGGTACAACAGATGCCAAGAAACGCTGCAAGAATAACTGTTAGAAAAGTGAAATATGATTGATACATTTTCCATCTAGATTTGCTGCTTCCGTGGAAACAACCTTCTCTCCACATCCCAGGTGCCAAGTATTACTCATGCTACCGAGGATTCCACATACATCTTGCCTTGCTTCCTGTCGGCAATAAGGTGTTTATTTATTTATTTATTTTTTAATTTTTAAAACAAAAAGGACTACTGTTCTGGTCTCTAATGACCTCACTACTCATAATATCTTATAAAAACAGTTTATTTTTAAGGTGGTTATAGAAGGATAACTAAAAAGCCAGAAGCAGGCTGCAAGGATTTTATTCATCCATTACAGGAAAAAATTACAAATCAGTCAGACATTCATTTACATTTAAGAGCATCTTCTCAAAATTCCATTTTTTGTTCTGCTGAGATTACACTAAAGTTGCTTAAACTGTCAAAACCATTTACCTAATTACAAAGAAGTCAGAGGCACTTGACAATTTATTTTTTAATAAAATAAGAAGAGCAAAAAGGTAACAAATAATGCCTAGAAGGATGACAGCAAGGCAAACTTAACTGTAGCTCCACATAGTTTTGTTGAAATAACATGCAGATCAGGTCTTGTGTAAATTTTGTTTAAGTTAAAATAAGTTAAAGTTAAAATAACTTTAAGTTAAAACAAGAATCGTTTTATTTACTGTGAAAGATTTCTTTTTTAAAATCTGATGGAGAAGACTTCTTCATGCTTAACCAAGTGAACAGTTAGTAGCAGCACAGTTGTTAAGCAATGCAATATGAAAAAAATCTCAAATAAATAGAAAACTGGGAAAAACATAGACGTTAACATAATAACATAAAATATACATGACAATATAAACACACAAAGCAATTTTTATTGACAATTCTAAAAATGGCTACTTGGATTTCTCTAAATTAGGTGTTTCTGATATTTTTTGTAAACCAGTAATCAGTACAAATTTTTCAGCAAATAGAAGAAATTTTAAATTACATAGTAACTCTAACTGCTTTTGGCATTTTTCCCTGCATAGATCTAAATCAGAACTCCAACTAACAACTTAGGATAGTAGCTACCAGGAAAAGGGAGATATTTGCACCCAAAGCTTAGACTTGCATTTACTACAGCTGACACGTTACTTGTTGGAGTAACATATAGGCAGCAATTCCCTGTTTTCAGTCTAAGAGCAAAGATTAGGCCTATAATCTATAAATAGGCTATATAAGCTATAATCTATAAACAAGCTACAAAATAGCCTCTCTTCATCTAGCCATTTATGCTGCTTCTGAAATATCTAAATAAATGCTGCCTAGTGAAAGGATATTGAAAATGGGGACTCGTTGATCAGTTTGAATTCACTAGTACCCAGTGTCCCTTCATCTGAAGGAGGAAGCTGGGACGAGGAACCAAGGCCCAGGTAAAAGGCAGAACAAGCAGAGTGAAAGTATTTCTCTGAGTCAGAGTGGCAAATTTGGATAAGGGACACAAGTCTCAACATGAAGCATTTGTTTTGATCACAATGTTTTACTCCCAGTACAAAACAGAGATAAGCATCTAGTAAAACCAGACCTCAGTTTAACCCATCTTCAATATTTATATAATGATGTTGCAGCTTGCCAGAGGTGGTGAAGGTCACAATCCTGCTTGTTGTGAAAGGCCTGAAATGGAATTTTTAACACTGGCATAACCACTGAGCAGTGCTCCAAATTATAGCAAGTATGGTAAACAAGAAGTGCCTTGCTTTTTTTTTTTTTTTTTAATTAAAGGAAGCAAAAATACTTACTGCACAATTTAATATAAAATTCAATATAATTGATTATAAAACACATCAGTATTTCTGCTGCGTAGGAATACTACAGTTTAAGCAGACTTATTGGTAATGCTACAGGCAACATGGCTAACAAATTTTGCCCAAACACACTAGATATCAACAACAGGCATCAATAAATTAGTTGCACCTGATGAAGTATTAACCACCTAGTGTCTAACATCCAGAGTCACTAGACACATTATTTCTATCACAAAATTGTCATTGGTTATAACCACATTTGTTAGAAATTTAAGAAAGCAACCAAAATTATGCAGGCTACACGACTGTCTGGCAACTAACTGCAGCCTTCCCAAATTGTATCACTGACACACGGTTTTTGTTGGCAGCTCAAAAAACTTTCGGACTTCGAACATTTCTGCAATTTTGCTAACATTACCCTGTTTTTTTTGTTTGTTTTTAAAGTTTCCATGCAAGCTATTATTTCCTTTTTTGTGTAAAGAAAAGGAAAGAGGGGAGAACCTGACTAATGGAGAAGACGAAATTATTAGAAATTTTAATTTTCCACCTCTGAAATCATACTTGGTTTACATTACAGTTAGGTTTTGAGGCTTTACTTCCATCACACAGTAAATTTATGGCTTGCACAAAGCTTTAAGGTAAAGCAAATCTTTGCCTGTGACTACTAAATCATGAGTCCTGCTCACAAAAAAACCTAATATCATTTACCTTACCTTAGTCTTCCCCCAAGTTTAATATGATTTCTATAACTACATACCATGTTTTGGGGAACAGAATTAAGTCATTTTGTGCCTAATGGATACAACCTAAGGTATATAAACAGTTAATTAAAACAAATTGATCCTGAAGAAAAGGAAGTTTATGGCAATGCAAATCATCTTTATTATTATTAATAATTATAATTATATAATTATTAACCAAATCCCTTCTTCTGGCTCTGCCTGTATGCAACATACTTTCTAAGATGGGAGCAGCAATTCTTCCCAGGGTAAGCAGATCACTTCACAGGAGGTATTTCTACTATTCATAGATAGGCAGCACAGGTTAGCTTCAACCGATTTTGTGCCTGTAGTCAAAATACTTCATCTTACTACAGTCCTCAGGGATTCTATTATTTGATTTGGTACATCCTATACAGTGTAATATTTAGCACAAAGGATGCCTATTTTGCAAAGCAATGGAAGAAGCTGGTTGAAGTGTGAGCTTGGAACGTGTCATCTAAATTACCAGGAGACATTGCCTCTGATCTTTGCTCTTGGAGGAGAAAGAGCATTTGGGTACATTTTATTAAGAGAGAACTGCATACTCCAGGTCATTAAGCTTCACAAGCATTATCACACGGAATACCTACAGCAATCACCAGGGGAAAAAACCTGGCTAATTTGTTTGATGTTATCATTGTTCTTATTCTGAGAACAGTTCCGTAAATATTTATTGCCAAATACTGTGTCAACCACAATAAAGCAACACACAACAATAAACCCTGAAAACCTGTAAACAGTGTAGGTTAGCATATGCTTGCTATGGTTGAATATTTCAGTTTTCTTTATTTTTTATTTTCTAAAAAAGAAGTTTGATGATAAATATGAAGGGGAAAACTGTTGACTACTAAGGAACTTAGTTTTTTCTAACCTCAGTTCTAACAAACTTGCAAGCTGATCTATAGAACCAATGAATGGTGAACCATGCACTTAATTTTTTAAGTATGCAACAGAGGTGGGAAGAAAGTTTAACACAGATTTTTCTCAAGAGTCAGAATGGAGATTTGAGGATTTATGACAGGTTACTCCACTCTAGACAGGCACTACCATTTATCTTTAAAGACATAGGTTCTGGGTAGCTAAATCAAAAATAGGTGGATTGTACTACACTTACTCCTTATTTTAGCCAACTAAAACAAAAACATCAGTTAATATATCTGCCTTGCAGACTCCGGTACCTGAAAGTAAGGAACACAACCTCTGCAATTTCTAACACAACTTCAGCACTTTGTCTTCAACCATGTTCTGTACATACTACTTTTTGGCAAGGAACAGACTGGAGAATTGGATTAGCAAGGATAAGAAATGATACTGTCAGGATACAGGAAAGGCTACCACAGAAAAAGCAGATGAGGCTTCATGATGGTAAAGTACCATCTTTGATGTTTCCCCCCCCATAATCCAAGATTCTCAGCCTTCACTCCTGCTTACAATAGCCCATAAGAGCCTTTCAAAGCAAGGCTTGAATCAACTGCAAGAAATATCTCCAGAGAGCACCCTAAAACATTCCACCTTGACCAAAAAAGTCTACTCTAACACTTAGAAGGAACCTCTACAGTAGCTAAACTAAAAAAACACCAAGTCTACTGCTAGCTTCAGCTACCAGATAATGCATCCCCCCTTTTTTTTTGCTAGATAACAGGCCCTGTTCCTCCAATAGGTATTTGCAGGCTGCCCAAGCTCTAATAACCTGAATACAGAACAAACTCAATCATTTTCAAATCTTCCCTTAAAATCATTCAAATTTATCAATATCTTCATGGAAGGGGGCATCAGAACTCAATATAATTGACAGTTTTTTGTTTTTTGTTTTTCAAGCAGTCTAAATTAAACTTGCTAACACAGACCTGGAAACCATTTCAACTTCCCCCTCACCTCCTAGTTTCACCCTGTTATCAGATGTCAAGCTACTCTTTCACTCCACTTTGAAGTTCTTTAACTTTGTCTTGTAAAACTTCAACAATCATGTTACCTGTAACATTTATCACCTTGCTAGTCAACCTTTATCCACACAAATGAGCAATTCTTTGGTTACAGGATCACAGATGAGTTCTAGGAACCTTGGGACAAGCCATGGCTACCTTCCTGTTGACTTTCATTCCTGATACAATTTCAAGTTTTCCACAATGCTTACTATGATGTTTTCTTGAGAGGGCCTTGTACATTAAAAAAAAAAAAAAATCCATGGAAATCAATGCACTCACACTCATATATGTGTACATATATTATAAAAGTAGACAGCAAAGGGATGCTTTAAGATGATATCTGCAATCAACTATAACCATTCACATGATTAAACACTTTAGAGTCAAGAGAAGAGCTACCATCATATATGATACTCATGCTCAAAAAAAACCTCACACAAAACCAATGAAAACCAAAGTTTGCTCCAGCTCTCATTCAACTCAATGGCAAAAACCCTCTTGATTTCACTATACAACACTGACCCCCCAAAGAAAACTACTAGAAATAAACTATACTTTGAATATTCAGTTTTTAAAGAGATGTGTTAGCAATTTAGAGCATGCCAGCATGACTAAGTACACAGTGACTAAACGCATGCACGTACAAGCATGCCTGTCAGAACACAACTTCCCCTTCTACTCTGTATTTAACTCTATTTTCAAAGTCAAACTCTAGGCATACAAATCCAGTAAAGCAAAGCAAGCTCAGAGTGACACTGACATGCCACAACCAGGTTACTTACATTAACTCGGAAAGCGTGAACAGTGTTATCCAGGAGAAGCACGTTGCAGACCACCTCCGTATGCTGCCTGTCTCGTGCCAGCTCAGACGCTCGGACATTGTAGGTTCTGCCAGCAGGCAAGCGGAAACGTGCGGTCATTACTGTCCACACAGGGTCTTTGGACAGAACAAAAATGAAAAAAAAAATTCAAGATGGGGAAAAGCAAAAGTGAAGGCTTCGACAAGAAAAGTAAACCCACATTGAGCCCACTGCTAAAAAAAAAAATGGTAAAATAAGCATAAGCAAATAAATCCATGGTATCTAATAATCTAATCTAATAATGAAATATCACATCCTACAGGTAACAACATGGCCTCAACTTAATGCCCATTCTCCCCTCCCTTCCTATTAAGTGTCCTTTAGGGGTTTCCTTTTTAAGATTCAAAAGAGTGTTTTCATTTAAAAAGCATTGTAATTGCTGCATACATAGCATCAGGGGGTACTAGGCTCCAAATATGAGAGGCACTTAACTAATTTTGGTTCAAAGCAAACAAACAGAAAGCTTATACCAGATTTAAAGAGAAAAACCAACACAGAAAACAGCAAATAGAGATACAAAGGCTTTAATGCATTTTTCTGCAAGGCAGGTGAGTTCACTATATAATTCAGGTATCAGACAAGTAAATACACAACAATGAAAAAAATACTAATACTGTTTTTTTGTGGTTGTTTAATAATTGAACAGATAAAGGTTTGACAGATTAATCTAGGTTTTCAATCTTATTTTATTAACGTATTTGTTTTGGAAGCACTAACGATATCTTTCTATTAGCCAGATAAGAAGCTCAGACCAACACAAACTTCTAGCCCAGCCTAAGTGCTTCTAAACAAAATCCAGAAGTTGAAAACTGACTTTCCCTTTTCAAAACTCAGTTTCAAATGATTATACTGCGATCCCACTCCAGCAAAGTCCTTAAGTACATGCCCTAAGTGTGTTATTAGCCCTATCCAATAATTGCAAGGCACATTCTTAAGTATTGTGCAGGATCAGGACCTGTAATTCACATAATTATACACTTCGTAAACTATTTCTACATCCTTTGATAAGGGTGTGAGAAAATAGAAAGTTTCCTAACTGAAACAGAGAATATATTATGAAAATTGAAAAATAAAATACTCTACAAATTAATAAAACAAGAGAGATACTCTCAAAGCTGAATATGAAATAATCGATTTCCCTGTTCGACAAAAAATATTACACGGATTTCAAAAATGTTCGCATATTTTTTTCTTACTGCTTTGGGAGTATGTATTGTGAGGAAAATGGAGAATTTAGCACCGGACAGCAAATGTTCCAGCAGTGATTAGAAAACTTGCTTGGACTGTAAGAAATAGCGGTGCTCCAATGTACACAAATAAATAACTGCAACAAGGAATGGAAAGACAAATCCCCTCATGCAGAGTTATTGGCTTAGATATTCAGGCTTTTGTGGGTTAGAAGAGCAAGATTCAAGTTGCTAGTCTAAATAAGGAAGGGTTGGGACAGTTCAGTCTTCTTCCCCTGTGCCTACAGTCAACTCTCTGAGCAAGTGCCCCCATCTCTCTCCCCCCTCCCCAAAATAAAAACACTCTGATATTTTACTTTTCTAGAGAAGACATTCACCTTGTTAATAACAACCACCTTGTCAAAAAGAAATGTAAAAGCAATCTAGTTGTAAAAAAATCTTTCTGATGACAATTCATCCTTGCAAAATGTCTGAGTTTTGACTGAACTGTCATTTTCCAGTAAGATTACCTCTGTCCGGATCAGATACAGCTATCATTTGGTTGCAAAGAGTCACTTTGGCTTCAGAACCTATTTGTTCCCCATGCAGAATTACAGAAATCTTTGTTTCATTAAACCAGTATAGCAGACTGAGAAAGAATAAAGACACCAGATAACCAAACCACTCTAGTTACAAGTTCAACTCATGAATTAATTGTAATAAGAAAATCTTGAAGAGTTGTACTGCAAACGTTAAAACACAAAGCAAAGCCTAACAAGAACGTACACGTCTGACAATTGCTCGTGTAAAGGCTAGTTCCACAGTCCTTCTAAATGCCGCTAAATAAAAGGCAGGAGAAAAACTAACAGAATATAACTGAACCTCCATTACAGACATTTGAACTAACAACAGAATGTTTCACAAACAGTATTTCATGTCACATAGACTATCTAAAAGCAACATTAAAATTATCTTTAATAGTGCAGCTATACAATCAATAGCTACAGCTATGATTTTTACTGTCCTGCTTGTGTTTAGGCAAGCACCAGAAGCAAGAATCTTTCAGAAAAGCCTACAATTTGATTAAACACAGTTTATGCCACAGAAACAACATTGACAGGCATATTTTACAAGCATTTGGTTAAATGACAAATCAAACAAGACAGTGAAGGTTAACTCTGATTCCTTCCCTACGGATACAAACTACCAGTGTGCAAACTAGGGCTGCTTAGTCCCCAGGTAAGCACTGCAGTCCACAAGAGGCCATTGGCAGTGAACTAGGAGGTTTCAACTCAAAAATTTATAATTTAGTAGGAGAAAAAAGACTTGTCAGCACCAGAAATTATCATGTTTTAAGGGAACAAGAGACATCTCACCTCTACCTTCTGTATTCTATTCCCGCTCCATTTCCTGATCAGCACCTGCAGTATTTCTCTCTCCTTCATCGCTGCCATGAACCAGAGAGCTTCTGGGCTTCAGGCAGAGCAGCAAAACCATCACAGTGAATTAAAGGACCAAAGCGCTGTGAGTGATATCCCGAGCCCTCCCTGTGCTACCAAGCAGCAGTTCACAGTGTCCCCAGCAAACCCAATGTGTAGACCCAGCAAGGTTCTTGCTGCAACCCATCTGATCTTCACCACGGACAAGAATCGCAGTAGTTGCAATTGCTGATTTAGGTTGTCCTCCGATGTACACAGATGAAATGGTACAAACTTATGAGCTCCTTAAGAGCGTAAGAACAGCTATACTGGGGCAGCAAAAGTGTTCCCCTAGCTCAGAGGCCTGCAACGTCACATCTTCTTACTCTCTTAAAGAAAAGAGGAATTCTTTCTTTAAGAAACAAAGACACACACATACTCATGTTTTTTGCCTTGTGTAGCATTCCACAGCCTGGAGCTCAGAGCTTTGCTGGTGTGGAGCTCCTACTCACACCATGCTGAGCAGCAGCCTTCATGCACTTCCGTTCATGAATGTTTTCTTCAAGACTTGTGAAAGCCACGTTTTGAACCTACAGGCAAGGAGGCAATGAAGTATTCTAGCCTGTGTCCGACATACAATCTGCTGTAGCTTGCATTGCTGTAATGCTTGCATCTTGCATTACGAGAATTTCTTCCACAAAACCATTAAAAGGCTTTTACAGCTACAGAACGCAACTTTTTGCTTAAGTGTAGTAATTCAAATCCTGACATACTTCTACAAAGTGGAAATATAAGTCATGCAAGTAATAAAGAAGGTGACAAAGAGAGTATTTTCTGCAAGTGATATTCAAATGTACTCTTCCCCTTATGCCATCTAAAAAAGTGCAAGGATGTAGGGATTGCATTAGAATGCATTCACTATCATATACTCTCTCAAAAATATTCCTCCTTCTAAAATCTGTTGGGGCTCTTACATATAACTGCTCTGTGGCAATGACGCAATCCATATTTACAGCATATATACATATATGATAGAAGCATTTGTTAAGCACAGGCAAACTTTGCACTACAGTTTTACTGGAACACTTGTTTCACAATATAGCTTGCCCTATATTGTAACTGTAACTGTAGTGATACTATCTTTAGTCCTCCTTTCTTCCAGAAATATGCGCACCAAGAAACTAGAGTGTATTATTCCTCCTGATTGGGTATCTTCATTGCTTCTGTGCATTGTGAAAACATATTAGAAAAACAAGAGAGCTAGCTATTGCTTTCACTTATTGCTATACATCAAAGATAACTGATTTCCGAGCAAGTGTCAATATATGCAAAGACAAAACTGACATGAGTTCAGCCACATCTGTTGCAACTTTATCAAAAAAAAAAGTTACATTGTAGTTAAAGGTAACATGGAGCAAAAAAAGTAACTGACTTCAAGCACCAAAGTAAAATCTTCCCAAGAGAAGCAGAATTTACAATAAAAAGAAACTGGATTCAAACAATTGGTTTCAGACTTAAACAGCAATCTGACTTGACCCAAGTGTTGTGTGTGAATATGCATGTCCTGGACAGGACCATGACCACTTAGGCTCATCAAAATCTTTTTATATTTACAAGAGGATTATTTAAATTGGATTTACAATGGATTTATCTTTGCATTAAAAATAGTCTCTGCTTGTAATTTTTCAGCAGCTTCTGCTATGCTTGCAATATTTAGATACTCGAATTAATAATCCAAAGCATGTGCTGCTACAGCAACTGGAGAAGGACAGAAGTTCTGCAGTGAAACTCCACTTACCTCTCAGGTCTAGGGAGGGAGAACGTTGCACATTTTCTGCCCGAGCTCAGGTTTCAAGAGATGAAGCAACTCGAGGGAGTGTTCCCTATCAAAGGGCAGAACATTCCTGCGATACTTGCTTGGTTAGGGCATTAAAGAGCACGTAGAACCCTCACGAGGGAGTTTTCTATTATTTTTATGTAAAATACTGTAAAACAGCAATTTGCTTGAGTTTACAATAGACTAACCAATCTTAATCAGCTTAATAAATAAGTCAGTATGTAATTTAAATTTCATTTATCCATGACTGCAACCAATATGCTGACTTGAAACAAAACGCTCTTAAAAAAGGAAAGCATCATGTACTGTATCTAAAGACAACATTAACCTTAGTACATCACTGCATGCATATGTACATGCAAGGGCATTCAAATTTTTATTTTGTATAGCTAATCTAAAGCTGCTAAGAATACAATACATCAGCAGATTAAGAAAACAGCTTTTGGAATGTCACTTGGTTTTCAATTTATGTAGAAGTTGGTATTTTAAAGACTCGAAAGACACCAACTTTTGCACTGCAGTCTCTCTGATGGCTTGCGTCCAACGCAGCACATGGACTTACTACAATAGCTGGAAAAGCAGAGTAAAGTCGTAGAAAGCCCACATCCTTATTACATGACATTGCTTGAATACATTAAATAGTAGACCTCACAGCTTCAAAATTAACCAAATTTTGTCTCCTGCAAATTTGTTTTGAAGGCTTTCAGCAGTTCTGATGCAGCATACAGCTACAGGACATCCCTTTTAAATTAAACCAGATTAGAAACATTATCTTCAATTGAATTGAAATAGAGCCATATCATACAATCCTGCCCAACTATTTGCATATTAATTTCTTCCTGCACTCTGCTTAACCAACTACAATTTTATATGTAATAATGCTGACAGAGCAGTGGAAAGTATCCCTGTTTCCCTAAAGTTGATCCTTAATCTTTAGGTCGCTTCATTCTTTTCCCAACAGACACAAGCTAGAGCTGTAAACAGACAACAGCATCACTAATTATCCCTGGCTCTGTAAAATCTTAGATTACTCACATGAGTTTAATAATTATTTATAAAATGTGTATTTCAATCAAACTCCTTCTGCTTAACAAAAACAATATACTTGTGTAAGGCAATCCTATGCCTCCGTGTGAATGTTTTTCCTTAAAACTCCAATGGAAAATGAGATATGACTTTTTATCCTCTGGTCAGTCAACTGTGACAACGACTGGATAATTTAATTACAAGCACGCATCATTCAGTGGTACAACATTCCCAAGGAGCTGTCAAAGTGCACTGGATATTAGGAGACCCTGGCATCACAGATTAGGAAGATAAAGTTTCCAAAGTCTCAGCAAGTTCCCATCACCAGCAAGTGACAAGTCTCAAGTACTGGGCTGAGTCCTTTTTAGCCCCAATATCCATTCAGGCTTTAATCAGCTTTTGGGGTCTCAATCACCTCGAGTCAAGTCTTCCCTCATCCTTCCTTGAAACCTGGTTCTAAGCAGCCTGAATACTTCATATGCAAAACTAGTATATTCAACTTAGGTAATTTCCATCTGCTTGCAGGAATTTGCTCTAGACTCTCCTTAGGTATAGACACTAGAAGCTTCTTGAGTAAATCCTGAACAAGCCTACCACAGATACACAAACGACAGCACAGTAAAAGAAATTCTGAACTGCAAGAATTTTACTCTTGAGAAGGCACTAAAACACATGCCCTCAGTGTGTCTGTAACCTCACGTGCATTCAGACAAGATGAGCTACTCCTACATTGTCCTCTTCCACATCCTCATTCCTCAGGGGCACAGAGCCAAACCTCTAACCCCCTCCAAAAAAATTCTTAAAAAGACATCTGACTGGTTTTGACATCTCTAGGCCCAAAGTCCTATAGCTGAGGGAAAAGAAGTTGGATTTTACCTATCACCTCCACCATCAGCTTTTGAGTAAAGAGAACATCTTCTGATGTAAGAGTTAGTGAAAGAGAATTAACCGTTTTTCAGATCAATTTCTAAAATTGTTAGTCCACCTTGTTTTATATCCATCACATTTCATCAGGCTTGTCTTGGGAGTTTGTCTACAGGCTTGACACCTAATTTAATAATTACACTCAATTTACAGGTTATACGAGGACTTAAAATAAAACTTAAATCAACACCCTGTTTGGATAATGCTTTTACCTACTTCTTCAGACAGGGTTTCAATCTGAACATCATATTGTGTATTATCACATTGTGTGTTATCAACTTAAGTTTTCATTGTAAAAAATGGCATAACAAACACTCACAAGTTAAAAAAA
>VZSV01000018.1:6995913-7026254 GCA_013398735.1 Nothocercus julius | reverse complement strand
GAACGCAACTAACAGAAAAGCCCTGTACAAGAGACAATGGTAGCTAATTCAGTGCCAAGACTGCTTAGGCTTGAACTGCTGTATACTCATTCTTCCAAGAAAAGCCCCTCCGAAATTCAGCTGCTCCCTTTCTCTGCTTTGGAGCTGAAATATCACAGGACAGAAAATGTGGAGTCTACCTTGCTTCACTCCTAAATATAACATTTTAGGAACCACAAAGACAGCAAGGAGAACCATTATTAATTTGAAATTATAATATTTACTGTTTAGAAGCACTATTAAAAAAAAAAAAAAAAAAGTGCTCTCAGAAGCCATGCCATCAGTATTGCCAGTAACTTTGAACCTTTCTGCCTGGTCATTTTTCTCATGAAGGTAACTTTGTAATCTTTGCTAGACTCTTGAGAAGACATTAAAAATCTCTGTATGAAAATAAATAAATAAATAACAAGCAGTAGCTTAGAAATACAGACTCCGAACAGCTAAATGAAGTTCACCGAAACACCATTTTTCCATTTTAAGGTTATTCCTAGCAAGCACCACATTACAAGCACACTGGATTTCTATAGCGCATCGTTTCACAGTAAGTTTAAACTTTTTTCCAGTTGTTGATCAGTTCTCTAGATGGAGAGATGAGCTGCAGAGAGGCTCAGGAAATGCACCCCATACACTACCCACCTGCCATGAAGCCACTTCTAGAATTAAAACAGCTTAGGTTCGTTTTTTTTTTTTCTTACCCCATCTCACTTCAGTGCATTCAGCCGGTTTGACCTTCCACTGCATCTTACAAGTCAGACGGTGATCGAACACGAGGACAAGGAGAACCCACCTTCCGCCTACGTCCCGCCAGGTCAAGGCTGAGCGCTGACCTGGGAGGTAACATGGCACCTCAGAAGAGGCTTTCTCATCTTTTCCAAACAATGAAAGGCAGGTAGTGAGAGCCCATGTCCTGGGGAAACCAATTCCTACTGAGCACCTACAGCTATGAACAGCAAGCACGAGCCAGGGGTCAGACAGGCAAGAAGATGAAGCCACGGTTGGACCCGAAACAAACATCACATGCATGAAAGGCCTATTCGGCTGCTATGCATTCATAGCTTTCCACAAACTGTAAATTATTACTGGTCTTCAGCAGAGACCTGCATCGTCAGCCTGACAGCTTTACAGAAGAGTTTAGGAAAGGCTGGACTCTAGGTAGACAGCAGTACAGCTTAAGCCTGAAAGAAGAAAACATAAATCACAAATTTGCAAGTCAGAGCAAGCACTGACCACAGGGCTGACCTAAGGCCATTTTGGAGCAGGGAGGTCTCGCCCACCCCACCTCCTCATATGACCAGAAGCCCAAAACCCGCCCAGCTTCCCAGCCCGTAGCCGTCAACCCTGTGGCCATGCAGCTCCTCAGCTTGCTCCCACAGGAGGATTCCTAGGAGCAAACAGCAGAAACAGTAGAAAAAGCTCTTTGTTTCCCAGAGTGACTTCCACCCTCCAATGATTCAAATTAAATTAAAACCACTAATTTGAACATAGTCTTAGAAACAGCAACCCATGACCCTGACAAAGGTGACTGCTGTATATAACTCTTCCCATTCCTACAGGTGGGCTCTTAATCTTCCTTCCATGACTTAATGCTGTTTACTAAATGGAGATTATAGTAAAACATTACCAAAAACATTTCCTTGATGGTAACTTCTCAAAATAAATTTCCACTATTTTTTTAAAATATAATCCTAGTCTAGTCTAAACATTCAGATTTGTCATTTAAAAAAAAAAAAAAAAAAATCTAATTCTGGTTAGCATACAAGTCTGAGATGAGCAAGCTTAAACCATTTGCTCAGTTACAGCAAATAAGGCTTAAATAACTGCAAACTGAGACAGACTAAAACCAGAAGCACCAGGTGGCAATGTGAAGTACTTTGCAACTCCCTAAGAAAGGAACAAAAGAAAGCAAATCCTTCCTACAGCAGCCCTCATGAAATCAAAAGCCCTCCAGTAACTAAAATGAGTATGTTAGCCTTAAACCTTTAATGACAACGTTTAAGTGCCCATAGCCGGGTTCCTGAGCATGATCCCTTCCAAGCTTGTAATTCACAACAGTGAACTCAAGCAAACTCAAGCAACAGTCCACACCACTCGCTGAACTGGGGCAATGATGAAGTTTGAGACCATCTTAATTTCAGCTTCTCCATCTGAGAGTAAGAGGCTTTCAACACGAAGCAAGAGCCCAAAAAGAAAGAAATGGCAAGTCAGTGTAATCGTCGGTCTGCAAGAGGTGAGGATCACTAACCAAACAAATAGAGGAAACAGACCCAAATGCTGGAAGTTAGATCATATTTTAATGTAAAAAGAACACAAACAATACATCCCATACACCCTAAGAGCTCCACCTACAACCATCTGAAGGCAACATAAACAGAAAACACACTGATGAGGACAATCTGTGGGCTGGACATTAATCACATGAACATCCACACATGGACAGTGCCGCAAGCCGTGCGATCACCAAGTCCAGAACACCCGCCTGAATCGCCAGCCTAATTCTAGCCGTGGTGCCGTGCAGCCTTTGAAGCTGCAGGCAGTTGAGCTGAAAACAAACTGGCAAAATTAAGAAAAAGCTCTTACTGCACTCATAGCCAACTTCTAGCTGAATTTTGGCTGCCAGTAGAACTGAAGTATTAGACAGAGGGAGAGAAGTTGTCTGTGTATATTCTGTTCAGAGGAGCTAAACCTAAGCCAAATTATCTTCAGAAGACTTAAACACAGTAGATGTTAATTCTAAAGCTGAATATAGCTAATTGAACACTTTCCATTAAAATTAGTTTTTAAATCAGAATTGCCATTTCTACAAAATAGAGATTCTCACATGGAAAATTTCAGTTTTGTCAAAAACACTGATTTTTCCTCCAGGAACATTAAAATAACGGCTGGCTGGCTACCTGCCTGGAAAACTCATGTCAACCTTGCTCCTTGCTCCAACAGAAAGCAGACCAGGGGAAGTCTCCTCGCCTACTGCCCGGCACAGTGACCTCACTCCATCCATGCCCCCGGCTCGGCATTCCCAGCTCCTTCCTGCCCGGAGCTGCCAGCCACACAGCCTCTCCCCAGCTTCTGGTTCTGCGGAACGAAGACCCAAGTGGCTCCACTTCTCCCTGGATATCAGGGGGCAGAACATGCCTGAGCACGAGAGCAAAACATCTCTTGCTGGGCAACAGCAGCTTCCTGCAGGACTAACGCAGCAGCAAAAGAACCACCCCATTCACAGCAGCCCAAATGCCAAGTTTTCCAAGTTTTCCTCCCCCTCCCCGAGCTTTCACGTTTCCGCAGCTCTGTGGCTGTTTTACACAAGTGTCTTCCTGACCTTCCTCTGCCCCTTACCCAAACATTTTCTCAAAAGGAAATAACTTCCATCTTCAAGCCAGCTAAACCAGACCACAAGGTCAAAATGATTTGAATAAATTTAGCAGTTCAACTGAGTGGGTAGGTAAATCTGATACCCAGTCACTTCAAGTGAACTAAAAAAGAATGAAAAAAAAAAGGAAGTTTTTTTTTTTTTTTTTCTTTCCCTTTTTTTTTTTTTTTTTTTTTAAGAATATTTTGAACAGGACTACAACTACCAAATTTTTAAATTTTACAAACTTACTTGGTAAATAGATCATTTTTACAGATCTTGACCAGAAAGAGATAGGACAACTCCAGCAATAATTTTCATACACCATTAAAAGTCTTCTAAAACTGCAGCAGGTCTCCCTCCAGAGAGGGATTCTGACATTAACTATTAGACCCAGAGTGCAGCCTCGGCACACAGTTAAGGTTCATACTGTGAAACTTCAAACAGTTTTCCATGTAACTATGTATGAGGGAAAATTATCTTCATATGTATTTCTGAGTTATCTAAAATGCCTTTTTTTTTTTTTTTGTATGATATGTTCCTTTTATATGGTATATATTTCCTTCTCTTGAAATTAAACTGTCACTAAACAGTCATGGAGAAAAATAACACAATGGGAAAGGAAAGACCCAAACTTTTACAAAAGTTTATTACTCATCCGGGGAGTTACCAAAGTGACTTCTGAAAAACAAAAAGCAAAATCCCTTGGAAGTTCTTATTTTTATTACTGAGGGTAATTATTTTGTTTGTTACATAATCAGATATTGCATTCTTCAGCATTTTCCATAAAATTAATTTAACAAAACCAGCAGCAGTTTATTAATACAACAAAAAGCAATAGTGCACTGTCCAAGCCAACCACGAAGGAGCTGCAACAAAAAATCCCTATGTTGCCCCATGCAAATCAAGGCTCAGAGCTGCAGGCACACAAATAGAACTAGTACAAAACCCTAGAAAGAATTAATTTTCAAGTATACAGATGAAGTCATACCATACTACCCAACTGAAATCTAAATTCACCGGGACAAAATCCTATGTTTCTATAAACTGCATCCCATCCCATCAAATCTCAGAGCTGTAAACAGAATTCAGATTCCTTTTGCTAACACAACATCAAATCAGGTGTCCCCAGGTATAGGGCATACCTGCTCCACATGAAAATATGAAAACTCATTGCACTTACTAAACTGTCCTATGAAGAAAAATTTACCCTGTCATTTTATTTTGTACTGAAAATTTCTGAAATCAACAGCAATTAAGAACAGCAAGAAACTTTCCTAATGTTGATTTGAGATGAATTAACTTTTAATTCCCTAAGTTATCTTTACTGAACTTATTTTTAGTAGGAAAACCATTTCTAAGATCTCCTCCAATGAAATAATACCAAGCAAAACAGAGGCTTTAACAAATCTTTAACAAGTTACCTCATGACAGTGTGGAGTTTCATGTCCACTGAAAAGGCAGGAACATAACAATGACAAGTCAGTTAATCAGTTTAACCCCAAACATTAAACAAATCAGAGATCAGATCAGAATAAAACACTGTTGAGAAGTACAAATAAACTAACATATGCAAAATTAAATATGTGATCAAGCTAAAAAGCAACAGGCTATTCAGATTACTATAAAACTATAAAGGGAAAATATGCATAACATCACACTAATCACATGGATTCTCTCATACATTTACAGCTTTTAAGCGAGAAGGAACCCCCACATCTAGCTTAGCTGCCTGCACACCACAGGGTTTTGAATTTCATTCACTTACTTCTATTCTGTGCCCAGGAATTTTCCTCTGGCCAAATTGGTTTCCCTTCCATAGGGCTACCAGATGCCTCCTGCGAGGAGGCAACAGAGGAAGCAGTCTCCACCTCAGCTTTTACTCTCCTCTTAACTCACAGGTAGTCGCTTTCAGCTTGCAACCAGCAGCTCCATTCGCATTTCCAGGGAAGGGAAGCATTTCTCTCTGATGATACCTTGACAATTATGAAATCACTTTGTACCCTTCGTCTGGGAACAGCCAAGCAGACAAGAATCTGAAAGCATCACAGTAATGTACTTGTTCCTGTGCCAGTAACCCCCTGGAATGGTCAGAACCACCACGGTCCCTCCTCCGCGCACACGTGGCCCAGGAGCCAGTCGCAGTGAGAGGCAGGGAGGTGCACGGGGCTCTTGGCCTTAACCCCTACCAGAGCCACGGCTGCCCATCCTGTGTCCGCAGCCCGGCACAGAAATCCACACATCCAGGCAGCTAATTGCTTCAAACTTGCAGTATGAGATAATAGACTAAATGGATTAAAAAATTGAAATGAAAACTAGAAGCCCAATTATAAGGGTTGCCCATGTTGACATAGTCAACACACTGACAACCATTCCTGGTCAGTAAAGCTCACACCAGAAACCCAAGTCAACTCCACCACGCTGACGTCTTAGCTTCCTAAACTTTTCCTTAGGGTTAAAATTAAAGATACAGAAATATTTTTTTCTCTTTCAAGTCAAAAAAAAGTGAAGCAATCTACTCATTAAAAAGCCTCCTAACTCATCTTCTGTCATAAGCAGCTGTACAAAATTGTTAGAGGGAAAAAAAAAAAAAAAAGACGTCTCTTCCACTATATTGCAATTAAGCAATGCTATTGTAGCTGAACAAAATAGTTATAATCCCCAGGCTGTTAAAAAAGAGATATTTGCAAGGCTGCCTACAATCAGCTCTCTTTGCTCCTCCATGTACGAGTGCTGTACTGTCAAATTATCAGGACCTGGAACCAAACCCCTGCTGAACCAGGGACAATATAAGACAGAATATCTGAATTAGAGATTTTATCAACTCCCCGAGCGCTCTCAACGCTCTATTGATTCTGCTGAAAAAGTGCTTCAAGCAATAAGGAATTATTATAACCTGCAATTGTGTATCTGTTCTGAATCCGGAATGAAAAAGCAGTAAGCATCTGAAGCATCCAGCACTCTCTGAAAAACTGAGGGGAGATCTGACACAGGTCTCAGAGAGCATGCTGTTTGCAGCCAAGGTGGCACTGTACAAATGACAGAAAAGGATTTAGAAGTCAAGAACAAAAAAAGGATCTCTTGTGTACTGCAGACCTGAAAAAAAAAATATTCAAAGTACAAACCACTTCCAAAAGCACACAAGAAATTCACATCTTAAATTCCTCAATTGCAATAATAGCCTAGGCAACAGTTAGAAGCAGCAAAACCTCATTCTGCCACACATATTCATCATTGCTACACAAAGGGTATAATTCTGTCTCCAAATCTGACAAACTTAGACTCAGTAGAACAATAAATCAAAATACATTATGATACCAAGCTTTAATATCTGGAAATTTGGTACGAGCTGTATTATGACGATGGCTGACATTTAGCCAAAATCCCTACGAAAGGCATGGCAGTAACTCCTCACAATCAAAATTAAGAAAGGAAATGCTACTGCAGTTCTTTAACCTATAAAGCATTTGCATCCTCAGGTGCCACACACAGTAAGCGAAGACTTTTTTTGTCTGATTGACAATTAAGATGATTCTGGACAGGAGATTTTAGTCAACTTTCATGCTTTATATATGCTGGCATTAGTACAGTATTTACAAAATAATCTCAAAGGAAAAACTCATCCAAACATAATATTTTCCTTCCACAGAACACGATACAAATGCTACTAAGATCACAGCAAATATTTTAGCTGCTGGAGAAAAGTTAGGATCCCAAGGACAGTTTTACTCAGAGACTCAAACTTCTAGCATGCAGCAGTATACAGGGATACAGACCTCAGAAACAAACTCTGAACTTCCACGCAGCAAAAAAGGCTCAAGCCTTATGACAAAAATGTTAAATGCAAAAGTGACTAATGAGGAAAAGATCGGTAGAATGAATCCAAGTTTCCTATTTCCTATCCTTTTGGTAGGGGAAGAGAATCAAAACCTTTTGTGTTTTCTACAAAGGTGATGGAAAGGAGGGAGGCAGCCAGCAAATAAAATCAACTGCTTTATTAAATACTTTTCCTCTGGTGCCACTGAGCATTTTTCTTCTGCTCCAAGGCCAAACAGTGAAAGACCTGAGACAGATTCATTTCCCTTTGCTAAAAAGGAACAGGAGCTACTCTGGAGAGAAAAAAAAAAAAAAAAGAAAAAAAAAGAGAAAAAAAACACACAAACACACACGCACACACACACACACACACACACACACTCACTCTCAAAGAACAAAGCACAAATAAGTATTTCTGTCTCCCTCCGAATCGTGCCACGTGCAAGAAACTGCTCATGGTAAAAGGAAGGAACATCTTGAACCCGTCCTGGTTTCAGCTCTTTCAAACTTACAGATAGTTCTTCAAAAAAAAAAAGAAAAAAAGCTTGCCGTTAGCTCAGGCGTGATCAGTCCCCAGCAGTGCCAACTTGCACAGAAACTAGGCAAGGAACCAGCAAGTTGCATTTGCTTGTTAATCCCTTCTCTGCGGTGTGGGCTGGTCCGAGAAATGTCTCCTGGCAGCAACAGCTGAGCCCTCCCTCTCCTCCTCTTCCCTCGTCTACGGACCTTCCACACTACAACAAGGAGGTGAACAACTATCTGCCAAGAATACCTTGCAAAAGAACAAAAAAAATTAACAGGAAAGATCAGAGATTGAGAATCAATCATTGCAACAGATGCAAGGAAAAGCAACGTAGGAAACCTTCGACACAAATAACAACACAAAAAATGATAACTTGGCCCCGTAAGATCAATTCACAAGCAATCAAAATGAAGTAAGTTTTATGAAAAGACACAGCTTACTTTCCTAAAGCTCTTCTAAAGCTCACTGCAGGCATTTATGGGTTTTGCCTGAAAGAAAAAGCAGTTCTCATTTTTCTTCCATTATCCTTGCTTAAACTGAGACTTCATTAAATCACAGTAAACGACTATGGCTCTTATAGTCAAAGACAGCAGCACAGCCTTGCACAGAAATAAAAGCATGTTACAATAACGAGACTACTCTTATGAATAAAATTATAATAGACAAAAAGTCCCATCAATCTGATGATAAATCTACAAGATAATGTTTATTTTTAAAATGTATCTTTTTTCTTTTTTAAACAAATATACCATGCTGGGAACAGAGGACAGAGGTTCTCTGTCAAATATTTGACAGCAAATGGAGGGAGCCTTAGCAAGTACATGTTACTGTCATCAAGAAAAACAACGGGTAACAGTGGACAGTGGAGACTGCGCATCCTTAATTTCGTAAATTCTGATTTTCAGACAGTTAAACATGCCTTTACAAGTCATTAGGCATCATCAGGCATCTTAAAATGTAATAAGCAACCTTAGAAAAGCCTGTGTTTTCCTCCTCAGTGTTTGCTCCCCTCTCCCACGGGGAGGGACCGGTACAAACATGGGACCTACATGTTGCCTGTTCCCAAGAGGCTGGAACTACATGGATGAAACTACTCGGTGGATGTGCATGGGTTTGAGGGGTAGGGATGACCACAGGCCCACACCACTGCACTCAGGGCATAACAACTTCCAAACGGGCCTATGAAGATGGTGTTCAAAGGTAATGAGCTGAGACGGCCCCTCGGCACTGCTCGTGGTAGGCTCTATTTTTCATTCCCATTCCTCTGCCATCAGGCCCAATCTCTCATTCACACCCTCTTTTTCAGGCAGTCTTTTACATTAAGGTAAATTTGTCTCAGCTTCCTCAAACTGCTTGCTGCCTTCTGCATCACAGAAAGTGAAACTTCAACTTGATACAGAGAACTACTATTTTTAACCTCTTAAAGGCAAAGACACAGTATCATAAAAATAATGCTATTTTGCAATTTTTATTATAAGACAGCATCCATAAAACAGCCTTGAACTGTTTATTACAGCACTATCTTCTTATCTAGAATATATCACCATTTAAAAAAGCCTTTGGTAAGCTAAAAGCTATTTAGCTAATAGCTAAAAATATATTATCTTAGAAGCACAGTTTTTATGCTGCCTATGAAAAATATTATTCCTCTCTAGTGCTGCAGTTTTTCAAAGATATATTTACAGGTTTTAGACATGGAAATGTGAGAAGTCTTATATAATAACAGCATATATTAGAAACCCAAATGGTACTAATTATGTTTTAGTTATTTTTAGTTTATTGTAGGTATTTGCTACAAATTGCATTAACACTAAAATTACCTTGACATTATTCAAAAATACTTCCTGTTAATTTTGAGCATATAAAGAGATATCATTTATTAAAATCACTAGAATTCCCTAAGTTATGCTTTCCATATGCAGCTCCTGTAATGATACCTCAACTCTGCCAATTCTGGCTTTGTTTCAACTGTGTTTCACATACTCAGTCTAAAACAACTGGAGCTCTTCTGGAGGGATCACTTGTAACATCCCAGAATTTTAAAAGGATGAAGGAAAAGGAACGCACAGCAGCAAGAAACAACTATCTTGCTCAAAAGGAAGAATTTTTCATCAGAATGTCATAGATCAGATTCAGCCCTACTGGGCGTCTAATTCTTTCACTACAAGAAGTACCTTAAATAAGGCCCTTAGGGATTTTGTTATTTCCAGACATGCATAAATTGTGTTGGCAACTAGCTTCCCTTAACCAAGGTATAGGAGGGAGCCCCAAAGTCCCTAAGCATTCAAAGGTAACCGAGCAAGAAACAATGCACCAGCAATTCAGTGCTCTTCCCCCTGAGAAGTCCTTTCTGATATGATTAGTAGATCCTTGACAGGGGTGAGTGAACTTGCTGTAGTGTCCCTAGTTAAGGGACACTACAATTAATAGTTAAGGAGAGCACTCCAGCTGACAGTGCCCAGATTGCCCTTGTGAATTCCAGCCCCTGCACTGGCACTAGATTAAACCTGTAGCACCAACTCCAGAACAAGTACACTTCAGCAAATATCCATTGCTACGGATTGGTAAAGACTGACTAACCATCTGTGCAAGACAAGATAGAACTGTTCATGAAATGGGCTGCTAACATCACACGGCTCTCAGTAGTCTCAGAATTGCCAAGAAAACTTTTTTTTCCTGCGGAAAGATGCAGTAACTACATATAAATCTTTCTCTAGGTCCCAATAAGCTCACAGCAACCTACCATTTCTCACTGCAAAAAAGTTCTTGCCTCTAGGAAGCTGCAGAGAGATTGGAAATAACCAGATCTCCAAAACCCTTTAATAAATACCTGAGGGGTAAGCCCAACTTTGCTCAGTGCTGAAAAGCATTCCCTGATCTGGGATCAGGGCTGGCAGGTCCAAAAATAGGAATTCGTGAAGCTGGAAAATGAAAGAGAAGCAACCTGAAGTGGTCGCATGATGCAGCAGACAAAGCAGCCCTGCTGGGGGTGCTACCTGCCATGAGCCAAGCAGCAGGTGGACAGCAGAGCTCCGCTCTGCCCTCGGCATCAGGCAACGCCGGGTGGCTCAGAGGGAATATTTGAGCCCTCATCTGCTGCTGTGACTGCTCAGAGGAAAGAAATGAAACAAACCTCAGGCACGGCAGATCCAGGGGCTGCTGTCGGAGGCCCTGGCAATGCTGGGGCCAGCAGGCTGCAAAGTCTCTCCACCACAGAGGAAATGGCAGAGAGCACATCCAGCAGAAATGCCGCAACCGGGAGCTTGTTTCCTGCACTTCTACCACCACCAACACCTCCTCCTCCTCCCTTTGAAAAGTAGCTCCCACCCTCCAAGGGTGGGAGCTCCAACACAACATGTTTGTTCACCAAAAGGTCACCCGAAAGAGCTCTCAAAGGGAACTTCTGACCATTTAAGAATATGAGTAATCTTAGTATGAGCTGTTCAGAAATTTGGAAAGAGGGAACCCAGGGAGCAGAATTCAGAGCTATCTGATATAAACCCAACAGGCAGCATTGTGTCTGCTCACGACAAGAATACAGGCTGGTAGCATCTATTCCAATTCTTTAAGAAGGATGAAACACGAACATTACTTAATAACAGACATGGACATCTGTCCTCTGGAAGTATACAGACAGAAACACAAATTAGAATTCCTTCACAGTGACAGATCATCCCCCTTTCTCTTAGAAAAATCTGCTGAAAAAAAGTAGAGAGATCAAGAGGTGCCAACTAGACTGAACAAGTGCTGACAGAGCTTATGAAAGTGCCGAAAAATCTCATCTAGCTCTCAAGAGATCCAAAATAAGTAACTGAAGAGCACAGATATGCAAACCCACAGCTTGTGCATACTTCACAGTAGGTTTTCTGGGGTCTTGTTTTTTTTTTTTTTTTTTTTTTTTCTTTCTAAGATATATAGGCTATACTGCAGGCAAATATCTATGGCTTGGAGATACTGACTTGGAGGTCTCTACAGCAAAATAACTTACATCTGTTTGCAACTACTAATACTGGCAGCACTTGTCTTTCTAATATTTTTGGCCTCAATAAGAAGTTCCTCTCATTATTCCATCAAATATGATTGATGGGGAAATTTATGAGAGCATACAGTTGCCTTCCAAGATAACAATACCACTGTTAAAGGAGGCCAGAGCCTTCACCTAAATGCCCATTTGCTGAACAGCTACAGAAAAAACATGTTGTCTACAGCAAGTACAGAGAACGTAGGCAAGACAACACAGAAATACAAAACTATTTGATGGTAGCACTTAAGCAATGAAAACACTTCTTCACTCTCTCAACTGGTAGCAATTGAAGACAAATACTACCTTAGGAATTAGAGCAGAAAGAAAATTGTGTCTTCAGGAGAGGAAAGGGAAAAGCGTTCAAGGGCTCATGGAAGAGCTTACAGGAGGCTCCACATTACCGCAGGTCAGCAGAGAAAGGTCTGAAGGGCATTGACTCTTCAAGAACCGACGGAGATTCCTCAATTCCTGTGAACGGCAGGAAGGCGACCTCGGGCACTCACCCCAGGGAGCTCTGTGAGTGCCTGACATGGGATCCCACCTGTGAGGCCACACTTGAGCGTAAGGCCCTGGTGATGTTTTCCGCATTTCTGACCTGATTCCTACATGTTCTCACCAAAATGTTATATCTATTTTCATATCCAGCTGTGATAGAACAGCCTGCTTTCCATTTGAATTTTGGGGCTATACTTCAAGAGATAATTCAGTAATTCACCTTCATCAAGTCAGTGCACATATTAATACTGGTATAATAATATATATTAATACTGGTATTAATATTTGGAAGATGACTTACTGAAAAACAAGCAATGCTGAATGAAGTAGCCATCTATAGTCCAAGAGGGCTTGTGCTGTTTGCTTGTGGGTTAAGCTCATATTTTGGCTTTATTTCACTGTCAAATCTCTGGAAGAACCAAAGATTGATGCTTTAGTCCTAGGAGCAAAAGGAAGTTCTGGAAGTCAATAATCAGGATTATGAAAGCCAGAAAGAAGGCAAGGACAACACTATGAGTTATAGCTCACCTGATTGACTGGAGAATAATTAATATCATTCCTCCCTGAAAGACTCTGCTCACTGAATAGCAAAACCAAAGGCTGCAGAAATTCTATGTTAATGCTGCATATCACTGTGTTGAAGAGCAGTGCTTTTTTCTGTTACAGTTTTTCAAGCCATGAGCATGGAAGGGAATAGAAAAAAATATAATTTACTTCAATTTTTAAAGAACAACAGAAAGATGTTTTTATGTTAGCTGAGTCATTTTACACAAAGCATCTAGGTGCACTATTACATACAGACTTGCATCCAGCCTGCATATCTTTTTACCTGATGCTGTGGGCGTATGCAGAACTGCATTTAGACGTGAATTCGTCCTCTTTGGGGGATTTGATCCAGACCCAGATTTGAAAATGCCCAGCCTCATAGGTCGTGTAAAATATATCAAATATATATATATTTTACCACTTCCCGCCTAATCTTTACAGGCTAAGGCATACAACCCCCTTCACACTTATCCCCCAGAAACACTTGTATGCTGCTATTAATAACTAGATGTTAGACTGAGGAAAGCGCCATTCTGGAGACTAAGAGAGTAGAATTATTTAGTGCACTTGTTTGCAGATAGAGACCATCTTGTGATTTCAGGGACATAAAAACAGTATCACATGTTACAAAGGTAACATGCTACAAAGGTTCCTGCTGGAAAGGAATCGTGAAAGCAGAAAGGTTATGTTTAACATAACTATCAAAATGGCTTGTTTTTAATATTTCATACGAAACAGGTGTCAGACTGAGCTGCTTTAGAAAACTGCCAATTTAAACAACCCTTTTGCAATTTAAACATATTCAGTTTCAACAACTTATCAGTCTAAACCTTATGTTTAATATTTAACAGGTATTTCCAAATGAAGGCACAACCCAAATTGTTTAAATATGGTTTATCAACACTGCCTGCAGGATGCTAAGCTTTACCTCCCAAGTACACTGAGAAATGGAGGCTTCTACTGATGCCATTATTGATCACGTCTAAGGAGAGGAGATGAACAAGCAACTTTGCAAAACATCCTGAAAAAAATAACGGGGAGAAGATGAGAGAATAGGATTTCAAGAAGTTGGATGTGATCATGTCAGAGATGATTTGGCTTGACTCTGATGACTTCTTCATTTGGACATAATTTGGCACTGCCAGCATAAGCAACATCCTTGAGCTACCCCTGCACTTGGCCACTCATTTGCAGCCTCACATCATCCTCTCCCTAGATGCTGACATAAGCATTTGTACAGCCATATGGCAAACCAGAGTGGGGAATTAAAAACAAGCAAATTTTGGCATAATTACATTTCAACTCAAACCACCTCCCTGACGCAGGTCATGGTGCAGCTGCCCAAGTGCTAGGGCAGCTCAAGGAGGACGGAAAGTGGCTGCAAACAAAGGTGGTAGCTGCTTTTCAGAAGAGTGTTTAAACTATAGCTGAGAGCTATAATCCCCTATCACAATTCCAGCGATCTATGGGATGTGGGATTAGTCCGTTCTTTTGACAGCTGAGCCAAGAACAAACTGCTTTGTTTTCCCCAAACTGCCTTCCAGCCCAAGCAGTGGGAAAAAGCCTTGCTCTGAAACCCCGTCTGTGGGGTTCAACCCCCAGGAAACGGCGGGACTGAAGGCGCCCAGTGCGCAGAGCCGGGCTGGCCATCTCTGCAGCAATTCTCCCCCAAAACAACTCAGGCATCACAAGAAACTCCACTACAGAGGAACAAAAACGAGCAGAGACATAAGAGCAAAAAAAAGGGGTAAAAATGTAAAAAGAGAAATTCAAAAGAAAAGTTTCAGATCGCGCGTCCACTGAATCTGGGGCCAGATAAGACAGGGTGAGCTATAGTAAGCAATGAGATAGATTTTTTTATGAAGAAGTAGAAGTGAGCACTTAAAGAAGAGGTCTGAGAAGAGTCAGCAAATTAAAACAGATGAAGATACAGAAAGATACTGTCAGATACAGAAAGACAACATTAAGTTATTCCATGCATTACAAGGGACCAGAAATTTCATATCTTCTTCACCACTTCAGCTATTCCTGAACTATCACAAAGTAAGACTCAATTTATTAAAAGCAATATACAAAGCTAAATTTGCATTCATATATCACTACTGAAATAACTGTCATCTTTTCACATTTTAGCTAAATACAAAACTTCTTTTCTGTAATACCTGAAACTGTCACATCATTTCTGTACTTAACCGCTACCAACTCCCTTAAAATCTCCTGCATTATTTAGCTCCCTTTCACTGCAGGGCACGCAAGGCCTCACATACAATAGAGCAAACAATGACAGGGAAGAATAGTTGGGAAGCAGCAAGCGACATGTGATTTGTTTTGTGGTGTCTGAATCACTAATTTGTACTTTGTTTCAGGAGGTGCCAGGGAAAAGATTAAGGCCATAATGTTAACACAGATGTTACTGGAAAGGGTAAATTTAAAACATGAAAGGAAAAGTTCAGTGATAAGATGTAACCAAAGAGACAACATGAAAGAGGTGATGAAGATTGTGCAAAAACAGCTCTCAAGTGCTCCCTATGTTATTTCATCTGAAAGCATTACCGTGCCTGGTGTATCAAAGAAAACCAAATGTTAGCTATCAGTGCACATCAGATCTAGCTTTTATTGAAGCTGTACTTAACTGTTCAGATAATAAAACTCAAAAGGCTAAAGCACAAAACAGATTCGAGGACTGAGCCTGACCTAAACACCTCTTATTGCTTGCGCTTTGCTGAGGGCCATGTGAGCACAGGCTGCTTTCCTAAAATCCATAATGAACAGCAAGACTCCACCATGCTGGGTCTGTATTGGTAAAAGATTTGCATAGAGCCTGGTATTTGCTATGCTTTCTCACTTCAAATTTATATACTCAGTAGGCGTACAAAAAAAAAAAGTCCTTTTATCCAAAGATCTCAAAGAGCTTTAGAAAGAGACAATATTTCTCATCTATAAAGGAAAGGAACGAGATGCAGAAAACTGAGTAATTTGCCTGTCATTACACAGTGAGTCAGTGGCAACATCCCACACTGGTCATATATCTCTTGCTGTTCTTATCAGGTACTGGCATTAGAATAAGGTCTTTTATAATAGTTATATGCCATATGTATTAACAACATGATCCTCATCATTTCAAATTTATGCTTGATCTTACCTTTGGTATGATAATGAACACAAAAGATGTGCTCTAGTTAAAAGATGACATACTAGAGGCCTCCTTTTCCTAATTTTGTGAAAGACGGTAGATGCATTATGAACATTTAAAATTAGTTATACCTTCACAAAAGAAAGCTTTTGTAGTCATCAGTACCTACAATATTAAGAACAAGCAAAACCAGACAAGTGCTTTATAACTGGGTATTATGTAGCTATGCCAAGGAAAGCTCTCCTTAAATACAGCCTTCTGCTTACACTTTTCTCCTGTTATAAATCATTGTCAGGATTCCCGTGTCTGGCTCTTTAGTCTGATCGGACATGGAACTTGGGTGCTTTATCTGAGAGTGTCTTGTGTCAATTGTTCTGATATAGATTTTCTCTCCCCAGTATGAAAAATGACTACTGCGCAAGGGACAAAAAGAGAATTATGTCAATATAAACAAACAAGGAAAAGCAAGACATAAACAGGAAAAAAAAGTTAATTTACATAACTCAAGAAACAGAACCTTATCATTTGATCCTTAAACACCAAAGAACTTGGCATAAACTCCATGATCCCTTTAACATATCATCTTTGGCATCCTAGTACCCAAAGCAGCTCAGGAGAGACTAGTTTTCACTTTCAGCAATGGCTGTGGCAGACCTTTCCCGAAAGACACTCTCCTGTTGCAAGTGATGCCTATGCACTTTTCCTGCTCAAAAAGGGCTCTGGGGTATTAACACAGCTCTAACGATGTTCATGAACCTGCACACTTCTAAGACAAGGTAACGTATTAAAGGCATTTAGCACAATTTCATTATAAATTATATGTAGGAGCCTGCATACCCGTTAAGTATTAAGATTCCTACATATATTTTAGCTTCACCTAGCTTCTTCACAGCTCGGCTTACATTGCAAATCATAAGATGGTTTTTATTTTTCCTTTACTTGTTCCGCATTCTATACATGTTGATTTTTTTGCTTCCATGTATTTTGATAATTAAGAGATTTATTATTCATAAGAGTTTCCACCTGATACTGTTCCTGGGGGGGGGGGGGGAGAAAAATAGTTAAAAAGTTTAAGACAAATCACTTCAGATGTTCAGTGTTTCAGTTCACCATAACACATCTTTTTCTTTCACTCTCTCTATAACATAGTTTAAAACAGGATTCATTTATTCAACAGACTGCCTTTAGTCCACTTCAGAAATCAGTTCAACAAAAGGCCAGCTGGACACCCACTATGGAATCTGCATGTCAGAAAGGAAAGTAAGTTTGGAAATACTAACTTTACCCGTTAAAACAGCTTTATTTTACAAGAACTTCCTATGTGGGCAAATGTTATACAATTTTTACATTGCAGTATTTCTTATTCAAAAAATTCAGATGAGAAAACACCAACACAAACAGAAATCATGAATGAATGAAAAACTCCTCAGTATTTAACTAAAAATACACAACATATATACTAAAATATACTAAAAATATACAACAGACACATAAAACATGAAAAACATTCCATCGCTTAAGGTTTAAAACACACATATAATCAGATTGCCTTGGCACACGGGTAAGGGTTTGAGCTCAGGCTGGCATATAAAACTACGCTCCCAGAAAAAAAGAGGGGAAAGAAAGTTTATGAACTATCAAATCAGACCACAGAGTAGATGTGTTAGAGCCTCTAAAGGACATTACCAACTCTTCACAATAACTAAAATTACATTGCTTGCACAGAAATAGTTATGGGTTTTTTTTTTCTCTCCCTCCCCCTTCCTCAGTTTTTCTTTCCAAATGTTTAAAAAAGGCATTTCAGGAAGAGACAGAAAATCTTTTCGTAAACCCTCTAAATCCGAACTAGAATTTGAAGGCTAAGAAAGAATGTCAGTTAGCTGTATTACTACACAGGGCTATTTGGCAGCTGGATCCAGATGTTTCTGTTGATCAGCCTTTTATCTGACCTAATACCATCTGAGTAGGAGCACAGTTCAATTCTCCAACTCCAGCTCACTTCAGCACAAGTCTCCAAGTTGGAGGCCATTATTTCATTTCATTGGCACAATCCCAGTAAACCAGTATAGTTATATATAATGTAGAAATTTATTCTATTGCATATAATATAGAAACTTAATTTAACTGTAAGTTAGTATTTAAATTTAAATGTGTCTTACAAAATGGAATTTGATTCATGCAATTCCTTGTAAAGCGTAACAGGTAGCAAAAGTCTCAAAGAAGAATGTTTGCTTCCAGGTATATTTTCATATAAAATAAACAGTAAAAATCTGTGAAAAAACTGTGCAGAAGCAAGTGCCTATATTTTTAAAAGATGGATCTATTTTTAGAAAATTTTCTAAATAGGATTTTTTTTTAAAAATATGTGTGTTCTAGGGACACAAACAAGTTCCACCCTACTTTACTTTGACAAGTTTACAAAACAAGTAAAAATTTTGAGTTATATTCTTCCCTCACCATACATGCGACCACCCTGAATTGGTGGTGTTAATGAAATTTAAGACACGCTAACCTCAATTTTCTTTTATAAGGTCAGCAATAAAATCCTTCGCCAGCAGTGCTCCACAGACCAGCAAGCACAAACTACCAGGTATATTCGCCTCGAGCAGGGAACCGCCGGTAACTGGGCTACTCTTGTTCACACGTCAGACTGGGAGCTGTTACTTGCAGTATAATCAGCATTTCCAAATTCCTCTTCTACTTACCAGTTCATGACTCCTAGTCTTTTAAAAAAAAAAAAAAAAATAGCTCTCACTTCTTAAACACTTGTTTCTATTTTTATTATTCTTATTAAACCTTATCTATTTTTATTGCTGAAAACTGTTAGTTTACCTTATTCTCCTTATAGGATACTCCAATCCTCTGAAATACCAGCATTTTATCCAATCTTGGTGTTATCTGCAGTTTTTAGTAAGGATAGTTAACACTCTTGCATCACGGTTATTAATGAATGTACTGAAGCAGGATCAAATTCCAGACTAAAATTTGAAGAGCACAGCTAAATCTCTGCCCATCCTGTTAGTTGCTCTTATGACACAGCCATTTGCAGCATTCCCTTGGGTCAGCTTTGATCCCATTTATGCTTTCTGTACTAATCCCAATCGCTTTCGCTTTTAAGTAATCTCTTACGGGCACTGTATCCAGTCATTTACCAGAATTTTGGTAAGATCCACTTCATTCCTTAGTTACATACGTGGAAATTTAGGGGGAGAAAAATTTCTTTAAAAAGCCTTCACTGTTTTCACAATATAAGACCAAAATTTATTCTTAAAAACATTTTTATAAGACTACCTTCTGAAAACACACAAATCTTTCAGAAATTCAAGCAGACATAATCAATTGCAAAGTTATAGATTAGCATGCAAACAGATTAAACAGCAATTTTGCAGATGAGGCTCCTAGAGAAGGTAAGTGGGAAGGAGAGAGTATTTTTGCAGATATATCAGTTAAATCTGAGGTATATTTGGGAAAGCAGGAAGGGCTATAGAGCATTTCACAAATAAAACTACATGTAATAAGTTTCAGATTCAGGTTTATCAACTATGCCAACAACATTCTATTATTTCGTTTCTGCACATGCTCAGCAGTCAGAGAAATTAAAAGCAGTTTCACGTTGACGTGACAGAAGGAAGATGGGTTTTGCTTTACCTATCAGTCAGTTCAAACGCAGACATTAGCCTACTAACTTTGTGGATGCTCAAATGATACAAGCATCGAGATGAAAGCAGCTGACGCAAACACAATCTGAATTAGAGAGAAGTGGTAAGAAGAAAAGGGGAAGAAGTCTGAGGAACCAACAGCAGGCCTGACTACTTCCTTTATTTATTTATTTTAAGATAACACGATGACAAGCACTGAAACCCTAAACATATGCAAGCCCAAGAGATAACAAAATTGTTAAGCATGAATGCAACTGCAGGCATGGTATTACCTGGGTTACTAGACATGCTCTTCTCTTTGCACTGTTTTGCCTCTCTTTCCCTCACCACAACTAAAGCCCTTCTCAAGGTGCAGCGCAATTTCCACCCATGCATCCTTCAGTTCCAAATCTGAGCCGAGAGGACTAGAGACAGGCCAGGCTTCCCCAGTCCCAATCTTGCTGCTAGAATTGCTTCAAGTGCCAAAAGGCATACACAACACTGCAGCATCTGGTTATCCAGCAAGGGGCATGAGGATGAAACTACTGGTCCCTATCTCAGTACCGGCTCCTGACATCAACAGCTGCATCCTCCTCATTCAGAGCCAGACTGGCTACTAAGCAAGATTTCAGAGACTGGAAGGCCAGGGGAAGACTGCTGTCACCTAAAAGTCCCTGCTAGTAATTTTGTTTCTGTAACAGCTTAAAAAGAGAGAAATCTATTAATCTATGAGTACTCTCCTGACAACCAAAACAGAAGCCTCCTTCCTTCTGTATGTGCTTTCCTTGCAAGTCAATGCAACTATACTATTATAACAATTAAAACTAAGGTTTTCTAAAGTTTCTAGTGCACTGAAACATTTTTCTTCAATGTCATCTCACTTTCTATAACCCATCTAATACCTTAAGGATCAAAAGGACTGTTAGCACCGATTTAGCCCGCAGTGTAACGAGGATACAAAAGGCTGGATGTACCTCAAGTCAACACTGTGCTACGACAGGTTACTCATTTCTGGGGTCCTGATAGTGAGAACATGGAGCATTTCAGAGCAGAAGACATGCTTCTAATTGTATGAATGAGTTTCATAAATACAGCTGGAAATGTAAAATTAAACCAACGACTCTATGTTTTCATTACTATACAAGAATGGGACACTACATTTTAATAGTTGGTTGACCTCTGAGTAAAAATTTACCACTGAATATTGCACACAGATGATGTATGCACAGAGCTGAGAATAGAACAAATACCGCTTCAGAGAGAAAAAAAAAATTATACTGTTTCCAAATGTAAAATAGAAATATATCATTTTCAAATGAAACTGTGAAACATCTTGTGGTGGTGGTAAAACACAAATCGCTATGCAAAATGATAATACAAGAAAAGTCAATTGTATGTTTCTAATAACAAATGCTCTTGTGGCTTTTGAAGTCAGAAAAAAACCTCTTGGCTGAATTGAAGCATTGATTTCTCCAGTTATTTATGTGCAGTTCCTATTAGAATTCTATTGAATTCCTTGAATGGTGAATGGAAGTGCTTTTGAAAACAAACACACACACACAAAAAAAAGTTAAACAGACAAAGTAAATGGAAAGCCTAGCATTGCCAAAAAGTTTCAAAAAGTCAGTAGAACATTTCAATATTTTTTTGAAGTAAAAACACGCTTAGTCAGCACCTTACTGATGCGATTTGTCTAGGAAAAAACAACACACAAAACCTTATCCTACCACTCCTGAAGAGGTAGCATGAACATTATCATTTGATTTTTCAATGTTACTTCAAAAATATCAGCATACTCTCAAAATATGTTCTATAATAAAATACATATTTATTATTGCAATTTTTAAATGGCTTTGCTTCCACTTTTGCTCTACTATACACCAGTAAGAAAATATCTTGTTTAGTATACCTGTAGATATACCTGAAGTGTACAATACATGGTAACTGGATCTCAGACACTGAAAAGAAAATCTTTCTTAAAGATAATCCCCTTTAACTTTCAGTCACATTAACTAATGTAGTCAGTAGGAATACATATATTATAAAACATGCTCTGCAAGCATTGGGAGTCTATTGTAGGCTTGAAATCTGGGTCCCTAATGCCCTCAGTCATAAACATTCATTAATTTTGCATGTCATTCTTCATATATCTTAAAGCATTTGCAGAAGAACTGAATATCCCACCAACACTGGGAGGAGATAAAGCATCTCTCATTTGAAAAGGAACTCTATAATGTCAACTTCAGAAACATAAGGTCTTCAAAGTACCTTTTTTTTTTTTTTTTTAACTATTTCTATGCAGCAGAGTCAGGTTCAAATCCATTTCCAGACTTTAGAAGCTAGTCTAAGACAATGTTTATTTATTTTAATAATCATTAGTCAACAGGGTTTTTTTTTTTTTTTGCATTTTATCATTACAAATATAAAAATCAGACACTAGAAAAGGCATCTCTTCCTTTTCAACTTTTTGCATTGAAGTCTAACTATAAACTATGTTTTCATAACAGTCAAAAAATGATGACAATTCTACATTAAGAATAAAGAAGAATAAATAAATAAGCTTCACTGTGGCTTTTTCTGAGTACTAGGTATACTCCTCAATTTTGGGAAGCAGATTTTTAGAATGCAGTTTTCTGCTTACAATCAAACAAGGTACCATTAAGCATGGACAGTAGGAAGAAGTTTATTTTCAGGATGTCTTCTTTCCTCACTGAGCCCTATATCTGTATTCTCATAGGCTAACAGGGGAAAGCAACAAACAGTTTTGAAAAGCTCATCATACAGGACTGTTCTGCTTAAGGATGTAAGTAGTCAGTAGCTTATTTTGAAACTTCAAATCATTGTAATAGCACTACTTGGTACACATACAGATGCATTTTTCAATTTTTACCTATTTTGTTCATAGCAGAGCAATTCTGCTAAACTACAGCAACTACTTCAGTTTTGCAGAACAAAGGGCCTATTTGCAGTTACACATTTCCTCCCTGAGACAACAACAGTTTAGTATCATATGCTGCTCCCAAACTAGAGAGAGGTCTCCGGTGATTTAATATACTCCTGCTCTACAGTTTAACATGTTCAGCTCCTAGAGCATGCAGAACTGTCAGGGCTCGCCATAGAAGGCAAAGCATGTTCAGAATGAACCCAAGGAACTTAAGTTGAAAATTACTTTTTAAAGGTACCAGAGTGACTACAATCATCTCCTATAATAGCTATCCTTAATCAGCTTGCCCTAATCCTTAAAAAACTACTTTTTTAAAGTAGTTGAGTGGAAAAGACATCAATATAGAAACAGAAACCATAGATTTTTTTAATAAAGAAAGTAGATTTTTATAAAGAAAGTAGATTTTTATAAAGAAAGTAGATTTATGGGCAGTATATGTTCTGGTGGAACATGGCTAAATGCTAGTTGGAAGGTTCAGATGCTAAATATGTTTCTCTTTAAAGTTACTCTCTTACATTCATTTCATTAGTACAATTCCCACAAAACACATTGATTTGTTTTCTCAGAACTAAGTTTTTTCAATGCCTTTATTCAGAGGGATGCATTTTATGACATCTTTCTGCAGAACATGCTTAGCATTCACTACTTGCATATACAACTTTCTCATCAGGGCAGGGGAGAACATATGCAACAGGGTGGGGGGTGGGCAAGAAGAGGAGGCAGGGCCTGAGCTGGTAACTAACACTGCACATTTTAATTGCCTACTTCGGTTTTATTAAATAGCTTAAAGCTATCTAGAGAGTTTCTAATTTTTCATTTAATTAATCTTAAGAAATGAATTCTCCTGTAGGAATTTCCTCTTAGAGGACTTGCTGTCAGATGTTAATTTTTAGTTCACTTTTTAGCGTTCTACAGAGGAATTCTGCTCTAAGTAACTGTACATACCCATAGTGGTATCTATGCCTCATTTTCTTATTGCGCCTCTTTGCCTTTCAAGTGGTATATTTTTGAAAGCAGAGGCATTTTAATTAATATATTTTATTAAGTCTGTTATTTAATTCAATAAATTTGCTTAATAGTTATTAGGGAATAAAAAGGGAACCCAGTCTCTGCAAGCACAGGGATCACAAACTACAAAAAGGGTGGCAGAGCGCACAAAGCACCCACTGCACTCTGCTTCTCCCCAAACTCACACGAAGTTGCCAAATACAGTTCCTCCAGGTCTGGAGGTCTTTAGCAAAAAGAAAAAAAGGGGTAAAAAAGGAGATTTCAAAGTGCAGACCCGTATCTGCGTGTTAAGTTTCTGCAATAAGACTGAATCTGTTTAAGCAAGAGTGTGCCAAACATGCTAAGGAAATTACAGTACACAGGAAAGGAAAAATAAAAATAATAGCAAAAAAAGTACACTTTCTTGACAATAATCTCCAAAATAAAGTTACTTCATTGCTAACAAATATGAAGATACGAATATTTAAAAGTCTCAAATCATTCACAAACTGAATGATTTAAATATTGGACTTTTATGGCAAATTTTATTTTATAATAACAGGGAATCAGAAGCAGAAGATTAGTAAAAGGTTAAGCTGAGCTCAATCTTGCTCATTTATGCACTTTTACTACCATTAATTGCTTATGCTTTCTTCCTTAGTTGCATATATTGTGAACTAGATAAGAGCCTGCAGAAGCACAACTAAAAGCAAATGAGTTGGCCATATACTAAAATCTGAATCATTAATTCAGACTCAGAGAAATAAGTCAACACACATTCAAATAACTTGGAGAAGGAGCCCATAGCACAAAAGAAATGCTGCTCTACCTGCACTATTACAGCACCACCACTGCCCTTCAGCTTCCCCATCCTCCACTTTCTCTGTATTTCATGGCTATTTCAGGAAGAGCATCCCAAGCAGCAGCGCAATTCATGGAATTAATGAAAAAAACACCATCACCTTTCCTGCTGACAGAGGCTTCTCAAAACCCTACACTTTTCACATGCGCTGCAGGGCAAGTTCTTCCCCCAGCACCTCCTGACCAGCACCCAGACAAAGCTGAGGTGACACCTCCTTCCAGTTTGAAAGGGGTGTCACATCTGCAGGGGTGTCACATCTGCAGTTTTCAAACCACTCCTTTCCAATACACTTTTAATCTGGAAAAGGTTCTCCCAAATATTGCTTTTAAAGGGATTAGCTCCACCTAAGAACAGGTGCGTTGGGCTGAGCTGACCGGATCCTGTATCGTCTTACTGAGTCAACGCACACTTAAAGAGAAAAGGTGGGGGCTTAATCTCACGTTGGAACTCCCGGACACAGGCAACGGCCCCAGCCGCACCCAACAGGAGTGCGGTACCCACCTCCCCCAGAAAGCTGGGGCTGAGCCCCTCTTCCGAGGGGAGCCTCAGGAGGTCACAGACCTTAACTTGGAAGCCGAAGTGACTTAAACTTCATAGAGCTAGTTCTATAAAATCTTATTTTTAATAAGTTAACAAACTGCTAAGTCTCCTGAAGTTTTTATTTCCTAAATAGGGGCACCAGATAAACTTCAGAGCGCATCTTTAGATCAATACTGAGGCTATATGCAGAAACATGACACAAAACTGGCATATGCAACGCAGGTGCAAAATAGCTATAGGAAAAACTATTTACAATAATGATCACCTGTCACCTCTACAGGTCATATTTAGCTCTATTCACACTTTAAAAGACAAAAATGTGTCACACTGCTTTTTCACATGACACTAAAAAGAGCTTGCTGCAAAAATCAAGACAAACACAAAATGACAAATCTTAATTTAATCTTCAAAGATTACCTTCTCCAAAGCTTATTTTTCCTGGAGAAGCTGCATGGGATTTTTTCCCCCTCACTGAATCCACTAAGAAGAAAAACAAAAAACAAACTGGAAAAAAAAAAAAAAAAAAACACAAAGGAAAAAAACTACAGTTTTGAGATCTTTTTCTGTCCCAAAAGACAGACATCCCAGGCTGCTGCTAGAAAGGAAAAACAAACAAACAAACAAANACACAAAATGACAAATCTTAATTTAATCTTCAAAGATTACCTTCTCCAAAGCTTATTTTTCCTGGAGAAGCTGCATGGGATTTTTTCCCCCTCACAAAAAAAAAAAAAAAAAAAAACAAAAAAAAAAAAAAAAAAAAAAAAAAAAAAAAACACAAAGGAATAGAACTACAGTTTTGAGATCTTTTTCTGTCCCAAAAGACAGACATCCCAGGCTGCTGCTAGAAAGGAAAAACAAACAAACAAACAAACAAAAACACAGAACATTTAGCTTATAATGAACATGCTTCTGAGGTTTACAAATACATGGCATGGCCTAGGACAATAAACTGGCAAAGCATCATCAAGAAATGATACATTCATCCACACAAGAAGAATGCCAACTTGGGAGGCCAGAGAACAATATTTGTAATAACTTCCTGAAACTGGTCTAATTCTGTGCATCATTACTGCAAACATTATCATTACTCTATGTTAAGAGAAAGAGAAATTAACTAATTTTCTATTACTTTACAATCCAGTTGTTCAACATCAGATGGCTACAGGCACAGAGGGAACACAGGCTTCTGCTATGACCCACTTCCATCTCTTCTTTCAAATAGAGAGCCTCACAGTGCATCAAATCCACATGCCCAACTACTTAGCAAATATCACCTTGCACTGCACAAAGTAGCTGCATGCACCAGCCTTGCTCATTAACCTTCCTCCCAGAGCAAGTACCTTAGTTAGCCCGGCTCTGGGAAACAAAGGAGCTACAACAGGCGCTGACCTTTTACCAGCTGCTGCTTTAGTTTACACAGAAAACTGTCTGCTTCTGGTAGAGTTTCAATTTCTGGTTGCAAACTTGGATGATGTTATTTATAAAAAAAAAAAAAAAGCGAGAGAGACAGAGAAGGATAATACTTATCTGATAATAATTTTTATGTTACACAATTATGTTTCCTTTTTTAAACTTTCATTTTTCTCTGTGTTAGTTTCAGGATTGTACTGATGATATAATCTGTTTCCCATTTCTGTCAGTCTTTTGCAACAGAAACAAAAGACAGTATTTGAAAGCTTGGGGGTGTTCTGTTCTCTTCTAGGAAGAGAAGAGACAAACTAAGCGAGGATCATTAAAGCACACAAACCAGATTATTAGGACTATTGTATTGTTACAATAGTCCTAATAAACAACAAAAAGTAATGCCAAGAGCTTAGGTTTAAATTAAATTTTGTATTAAAAGTTCACGAATACTACCAAGTAGAATAGCTACTTGCATGAATAATATTAACATGCTAGCAGAATGGAACAGTACTCCCAAAATAGAACCAGTTAAAGAAAGGTTTTCGACATTATTACATTTATATATTTAGCAGTTTTTAATTTAAAATAAAATCCTAGGTTAATAAGAGAATGGAATAAATCTTTCTTCATTCTGCTATGTCATTCTAATTAACAAAAAAGAAAAAAAAAAAAAAAAAAGATAAGTATGGAAGTTTTAATCTTGAGCAGCAATACATTTCACTTGCATTTGAAGATTCAGGCTTCTGGCCATGCAGAATAATTCAGTCATTATTCTCTGAGCTAGTTAACCCTGGGGAAGATAAGGAATGGCCAAAAAGGCACTGAGAAAACATGAATGCAATTGGAAGGGCATTATCTGCTCTCCTCCCTCCCCTTAAATCTTATGAATGGCCTGAAAAATGTTAAGCATCAATTACAGTTCATTCCCAAAATCAGTGAAAACACTTCCTAAAGCATTCTTCATTACAGATCATAAGTATTTGCAATTAGAAGAATGTTTATTTTTAAAGGGATATTAGCCATTTCCCGCTTCCTCATACAACCATAGAGATGGCAGTATCTCATCAGCCACACAAGTAGAATTGCATTTATCTTATAAGCCACCTTAAAATTGGTCCAAAGAGATGGCTGCAGTGCAAGAGAAGAAAAAGGGTATACAGAGCTCCAGCTGTGACATTAACAACACTTTCTTTTAAAAAAGGCACAAAAGTTGAGAAAATGAAAACTGGTTCAACTCTCACATTTCAAGCAACACTCATTTTATGCTTGTCTGATCTACTTGCCTAAGAATGTGACTATCAGCTGTGATATCCTGTAGCACATACAGGGAAACAGCACACCGAGTCAGAACAGATTTTAGTGTGTTTTAACATAGATCACTACGAAAGATCAATTCTATAACCTACTTCCTTACTGCTAATTCAGATATGTCAGTATGTCAATAAAACTCTTGTCAACATGTTAAACTACTGTAAACTTGAAGTAATTATGCACTATGTGATAAGCAATAAGAGATTCCTAATAATTTGGAAATATGAAATACTATTTTAAGAACGGACACCAACTTTTACCCTCTCCGATTTTCCAGTAATTACAGATATGTAACTTCATGACATAACCTACCAAAAAACCTTCCAGAAAATTGCATTTTTTTTTAAATCAGAAGCTTTCAAAAGTCTGCATAAAACTATTTTTGTGCTAATTCAATGGATTACAAGCCCTTGAGGAAAAACAGCTTCTGTTCCCAAATGAGCATAAATGAACAGCTGGCCCAGAGAGCAAAGACCTGCTGTTCCACTACTAGGCCACTGCTCATCTCATTTGCTTCTGTCTTCTACTTAACCCATCCTCCTCTCTCCTTTTTGCTCCACCTTCGTAATTCCATAGTTCCTGCTTTTCACTATGAACAAATCCATTTTACATGCACCCAAGCCATTTTTTTTAAAAAAAGAAACAGTTGTTTAAACCATAACAAAATAAACCTCATAATTTTTTTTTTTCTGGCTATTTTCTGAAAACTGACAGCAGCAGAGCCAAAGTGGGTTTAAAAAAAAGAAAACTAAAAGAAAAAAAAAAGCACAGTCAGCCATCTGCTGAAAGATTCTCTTGTTTGGCCATTTTTATAATTGGTGAGAATGGAAGTGAGGTGACACAAAAACAGGATGTGAATGCATGGGATTCATGTGATCCTGAACCAAATTTAAACCCACAGCAGTGGGGTAGGGACAAGGTAGAATCATAAGGTATCAAGAGGGTCTACATAGTGGCATTTTGAAGACTTCACAAGATAAACCAGATACGCACTATTTGTCAGTTTAAAAAAAACACAGCTTCACCAAAAAATGGCAAGAACATGCTAATTTAAGTTGATGTTAATCAACTGACAACTTAAAAAGTAGTTTTTTTAACTCACTATAATTTTCCAAAGGCACTTAGCCCATCCATTTGCCGCATCCAAAGGTTTCAAGCACAACAAGAAAACCGCTCCGTTTCCCACGCACAAGTCAGCTGGCAGGGCTCAGAGAACCTCCCTGAACGTCCTCCCCACTGCCACGTTCAGACTCGTGACTTCCACTCCAGCTCCCAGAAACCCCTCACAGGATCAACCTGCCACTTCCTTAACTCAAGCATCAAACAATGCCCAAAACCTCTAAGTACAGCCATCAAAGACTTGTAAAATGACCCATCCAGAATAACAAGGCCCTGGAGAGAGGGGGAACCTCCAAACACTGATTAACACCTTTCAGCAGTGCTGAAATACAAAGCGAGAGCAATTTCAGAAACCATGTTTTCACGACAATCATGATTATGTCATATTGGGCTGTTATTCTGTGCTCCAGTGCTTCAATTCCTTGCATGCATTTGTGGAAGCCCAACCAACATGACACACAAACGTGAAGGTTAACGATACAACACACAGAACTTCCATATGCAGCAAACACTCAGGGTAAATCCTGGCCCAGTGTCTTCAGAAGGAAGGTTTAAGCTTCCATTTCTGCTGTGAGTTCTGTGTTAGCGAATCCTCCTGCTCAAGCAGTGGTCAGGGCAGGATCAGAGCCAAAGTGCTGCTCTCCAGATACTGCCTTACCGTATATTCAACATACGGCAACAAAAATGGCATCTAAGCACAAATAAATGAACTCTGTCCCATAATAGGGGTTCATCCACTCAATACAGCGATTAATATTTTAAAATGATATATATTCATATATCTTACTAATATATGCTTCATATAGTCACTAATAATAAACCATTGGGACTGTAATGTTTTTCTGCAACTAGAAAGAACTTTCCTGTGACTGTAAATAAACCCACCTCAGTATTTTTAGCAAGGCTGTTCAATCAGCACTATTATGTTCAACCTAAATTAGGCATTAGCAGAACCAGAAAACTGTAAAGCGTGACAACAAATAACGTATTTCATGGAAAATTTCAGTGAGTAACAATCGAACACGAAACGGCCTCCTAAGTGGGTGAAACTGATTCACGCAAACCAAACTGCAAATGCAAGGAAAAAGCATGGAAAAGTGAAACATTAATGCCAGCCTCCTTTGGAAGGAAATATGAATGTATTTCCAATCTCACTACAAGATCAGAAAAAAAGAATGAGTTAAGGCAAGGAAGAAAAAGGGCAACTAAAATGTAAAGACACTGCAATTAGAACAAAACTGATTTTCTAGAGACAGCCGAGCAGTCACCTCGCGGGTGCCCGGAAAGGGCCGCACACATGGAGCTGGATTAGGGGCTCATCCCCCAGCACCACGTTCTACCACCGCGGCGCAAACCTGCCTGATGCTAACGTGCAAAAACAACTTCTTAGCTCGGCGAAGCCAGAAAACCCCGGCCACCAACGCGGCGCCTGCACCACCGCAGCGCTCAATATTCCCTGCTCCGGCAACGGACTGGAAAACTTATTCCTTATTTGAAAGGGAAATAGGCTTCAGCTCGGGGTGAGCCCTCCGTGCCCCAGCCGCTCTCCGCGCACCTCCCCGCCGAACCCCGCGCGTTTCCCTCGAAGAGGCCGCGGCGGCCCCGAATCCTCCC
>VZSV01000018.1:6974284-6995036 GCA_013398735.1 Nothocercus julius | reverse complement strand
TGTGCGGCAAAACTCGCGAGACCTGCACGAGAGACGAGCGGCGCCCTCGCTCCGGCCGCAAGGGGCGAGGCCGCGCCGAGGGGCCGCGCCGCGACACGATTGGTCAGGACTGCGATCAATCAAGCGAGGCGCCTCTGCGTGGGGCGCTCCCACTGGCTTACGGCGCTGTCAGTCACGGCTCGCGGGCCCGCCCCGTCCGTGGGTGCCCTGAGCTCGTCGGGCCTCATCGGGAGGTCGGGGTGCGATGTCGCCGGCTGCCCGCGTTGCCGTGGGCCACGCGTCGCTCTCGCCCTTCTTTGGAGGAGAGAGCTTCTTTTCAGACGGGTTTTAGCTGTTGTTTGAGCCTCTCACCCACGGGGGTCGTTAAAAGAACCACAAAGTTGGTGCTGGTGGTGATGTCAGGGCAGAGCAGGAGGCCACAAGGCTTCAGGAACTTAGGGGGAGATGTGGCGAATAAAGGGGGCACGGGCTGCATGCAGCCCCTTCAGCCTGCGGGCCAGGACCAGGCTGCTGCGCTGCACGGACACGAAGGAACCCCCCGTGAGGGGCCGAGTCAGCCAGAGAGGGGGACGCGGCCTTGGCCCTGGGCCCTCGTCCGTCCGAGTTTGGCCCCGCGCTCTGCTCCTTCGCGTAATGGTTCCCAGCAGCGCGTGTGTGAGAGGGTTAGGCTGGAAATTTCTTTATAGCCTCATTAGACTACAGCCTTCCGCAAGGAGCTCTTTAGCAAATAATAGACGCGTAGGATACGTGGTTAAGGGCAAGTTACTGGGTTTCACAATTGAATTCCTCAACTTAGCAAGATGCAGCTTAATATTAGGGGAGTTAGCATGCGCTCTTCTAATTAGGAAGCCTTCTAAAATCTTGCTCTTTTGATGTTTGGAAACCCTCTTTTTCTTTCCAGCCTAAATTTATTCATGGTCATTTTATACCCATTTGTTCTTGTGCCAATTTTATACTTTTGCTTAAATAGCTCCGCTCTCTTAGCGGTGTTTACCCTCAGTTTATTTTTAGAAAGCAATCATACCAGCTTTCATTTTACTAGGCAAATAATGCAAGTGCTTTTAACCTCCATTTTACTCAGCAATATTAAGACCCACAGGATTCTCCTGGTGCCTTTTTTTTCTGTCAGGACTAAACTGGATCAGGGTTTCAAGACTAAATGTGGAAGAAGCCAGTCAGGCAATAATGTTAGATAACAGACAACATCTGAGGCACTTTCAAATAATAGAGTTTTAATGGGTTTTAGTAGAAAATACTCAAAATGCTTTTACTTAAGTGTTATTAATAAAGCCTCTAAATAAAATTACAAAGGTTGGAATGTATAGTTGAGCAAGTTCCTAGGAGGATGTCATAAAGGCCCCAAAATAACCCAGCATCAATAACGCGGGTCCTTGCTGTGTCCCTGTCACTTCCAGTCTTTGCTGTCGAGCACTTCTGCAGTTGCGTTGACAAAACTCTTTGTGCTCCCCCAAGTGAGTTGTGCACTGCTGAACCACTGGCAGCCTCTCAAGCAGACCACAACTTTTGTTCTCCTGTGCATTAAAGGGATCCTCATCTGCAGGGTTGACTTGGTTTCAGGGTTGTCTCCGTTTTTCAGATCACAAATTTGTTCACAAATTGTATAGATATGTTTTAATCCGTTTGCACCTGAACTTCAAAATCTGCTCCTCACATTTTCATATATTTTCTGTGCCTGGATCATGTCAAATTGTTAGATTCAATTTAAGAATAACTGATTACTATTTTATGCGGAAGGTAATAGAGAAACGATCCCATCCACTCAGTGTGACAGAAGAACTATACAACTTCTATTTCACAAATATCCCTGTAAATGGTTATGAAAGGATATGTTTTCCTAATCAAACGCAAAATTGGGGACACACAGAGATATTACAAGCTTGACACTTCAAAGTTGTTTCCTTACAACACATTATTATTCCTTGTTTACAGAGGACTTGATTCAAAGTCATAAATAAACCCAGGAGAATACACCTACTTTTTGAAAAGTGCCTGAAAGGTCAGGCCTACATTGCAAGAGTTTTGAATGTTTTAGTACAGATCTTGCGACAAAGTTATCTACTCAGAATATAACAACGTAAATGGAGCAAAAGTGCACAACAAATATTTCCGTGTATCTATTGGTCTGAACTGCAGTGTGGAGGGTAGCGCAAGCAGCAGAGAACTCGCTTTGGTTCCCGAGTTTTTTACTTTGAGTGATCGCTCTCCAAAGCTGTGAATTAGAGGGAGAGAAGAAAGCAAACTAAAATGTGATTGTCATTGTTTCCTAGAAAGAGAACACGTTCTTTTCATATGTAAAAACAGCATTTAGCTCACTTTCAGTAATGTGGTTCTTTTATGTAAGAGCGAGTTTTCTGCTACAGTCTGCCTGCCTATATAAGCAATGGAACCTGCCTTCTGCAAAGACACTTTGCATATCGAGAGCTTAATTTTCTACCTGGTATATAGGGAATTATCCACGCTGTCCCTGGTTGCTTTTTGGAGGATGTGTTATTTTCATGACTGCTAAAGTACTGCTAGTAAAAGGCAATGTCTCAAGTCATTTTGTAAAACAGTCCTGGAATAAATCTAGGAACATTTCAAAATATCCTCTTTTAATAGATCTGTGGTATGTGTTTGTGCCAGCAACATTATTACTCATGCGGGACCTGCCAACCACACTGTGATAATTTATGTGAGAGAAATGTATATTAAAAAATGTGAATGGGACGTTAAACCTCTCACTGAAACACCATACAAACTGCTTTGTTGCCATGATGACATGCTTAAACACTGCATGAAAGCAGTTCAAGATGAATAACTGTTGCCATAGGTGGAGTCCACCTGGGGAACGGGCAGGAGACAGGGCACTTAATTTTAACACTGAGATCAAGTATAACATGTGCTTAATATCAGATATATTTTCTGTGAAGTGGCATCCTGATTCAGCAACACGCTTCAGCTCATACTCCTTGCTCTCTGAAAGTGCAGAACACAGGCACAAACCGACAGTGAGATTAGCCAAATCCCACGTGGAGCGTGCCATCCGTCAACATGAAAGGCGGGCAGGTTTGTGCTTGAGCCCGGCTTTGGGATCGCCGTTAAAACGTCCTACTGACAGAAATGCTGAGACTGTTTGTTCAGCAGTGTGCGATGCTATGTAAGCTGTGAGGACAGCATCATTTAGTTTTTTGCGTCAGGGACTAACTTTAATTTTATGTTTGTGCAATACCTGCTGCAACAGGGCTCCACAATGTTAGTCATTAGAACGCTATGAAATAATAATTGGTACTAATAGCATTGCTGCAGCTAATAGGCAGGAGGCTCTCTGTATTTCTCTTAAAAATATTTAAAGGGTAACTCTCTAGGAAGGGACTGACTGAGAATGAAGGCTAATGAAAGCAATACTAGCTACAGTCCCACATTTTCCTAAGCCCTTCTCTCTCCATCCGGCCCTCAACAAACTCCTTTGCCTTCAGCATGCACCCGCATACCACAAGGGTCCATTTTTAGATACCTGTTGCAAATACCTGAGTCTTTTGTGAATGCCATCTGTGCTTTCATTTGGGGAATATTGTTATTTTCTTCTTCTGTCCAAAAGAGAAATAGCATAAACCCTGGCAAGTTAAATATAAAATCACAATAAAGCAGGCCAAAAAATATTTTGAAGCATGAAAACTTTTCCAAATACATCAAGAACAGATCTGCCAGAGGACATAAGGAACAAGCAGGCGATGGGGATGTAATAGGAGCATTCAAAGAAACCACAGAAGAAAAGCTAAGTAGGTTTTTCTAGCACTATTCATTATGGCAGGGTTTGAGGTGCCTGCCACAACAAAACCTTTTTTAGGGACGCAGTCAGAAAAAACATTCCCAAAAGGAAGCAGCCATATGAGATTTTAGAGCTAATCAGTAAATTTTACAGTAACTCACCGCCAGGACAACAAGCAGTTCATGCAGGCGTTCTGCAGAAGCTTGGTAGGAAACCGCCAAACTCTTAATTTGCTTTGTAATTCATGGTTCACTGTGAACTCCCTCCTGGAGAAATGGAAAGCAGCATATGGAACACCAATTTTTAGGAAAGACTTCAGGGAGAATCTAGAAACTCCAGACCACCCCATCAGACACATGATATAATGGGAAGAGCTGGGAATCACAAATCTCTTAGAGTGTTCTGAAAATGTCAGCAAACACTGAATAAGAGGATCTGGTCTATACAGACTTTGTATAAACATAAAGACCTGGGAGTCCTTCTCAGCCATAATCCAAGCCCCTGCTGGGAGGAGACCAAGAACATATCATCATTTCTCCTGTTTTCTGTCCTTCCTAGTTGCATTTACCCTCCGTCTGATTTCCACAGACAGGAAATCCAAACATATGGGGTCGCAGGGAGACAGAGTTTGTTCCAGCTGTCTTCCCAGTCTGGACAATTAGGAGAATCTAGACATGGCATGAAGAACATCTGATCCACAGCCTTGGTTAAGCAAAAGCGTGCACAGATTTCCCAAAACATAAAGGAAACAAGAGGGCAGTTTCTTTTTTGATTAGTAACTGCTTCAAAAGGAAAAGATAGATAAACAGTCACAAGGAAGGGAGTAACTAGTGGGATTCCTAAGGGACTTATACTTTATAACATGTTTATAAATGAAAACCGGGTGAACAGTGAGATAGCAATGTTTTCCTGCGACTCCTAATTCTTTAGGACAACCAAAATCAGACTGTCTGAAAAAAAAAAAAAAAAAGCCAATTTCTTGATAAGGATTGAATGGGTAATAAAATGGCAGCTGAAATGCAATGTCCAAAAATGCACACAGAGGAAGAATTGGAAAAAAAAAAAAAAAAAAAAAAACTCACTACCTGAGCAAAATAGTGTCCTCTAAGTCAGTTATTGCCAGTCAGCAAAGCTAGCATGGAGTCACTGTGGATGGTTTTGTGAACGTGCTAGCTCAGCGCTCAGTGGTGGACAAAGAGGCAGTTAGGACTGATGAGGAAAGAAGAGAAGGAAACAGCAAACATAATGCTACTCTATAAACCTTCAGTAACCATATGCTTTACTTACTACTACCTAAAATTCTCAAAATGCAGTAGCATCTTAAGCATTCAAATAGCTTAAGGAAAGAGAGAGAAGAAAGTGGCCAGTTTAATCACCAAGATGAAACAGCTGCTAAATAAGAGATTATTACTGTGTCTGGGACTCTTTTTGGAAAAGAGATGATAAAGGAGGATAATAGTACAGATATTGAAAACCATGTCTCACATGGGAAGGTGAATGGGAAACAGGTACTCATTTCTAATAAGATAAGAACTAGAATGAATCTAATAATAGTTTCCAGGTGTAGGAGTAAAACCAATAAAAGAAAGTACTATTTAAAGAACGCCTGATTAATTTGTGTTATTCATTTCCATAAGATACTTCCAAAAGTACTAATGGCTGGAAGAAACAACTAGACAAATGAATGGGATAAAAGGCTACTTTGCTGAGTGATGGACTTAGTCTCCAAGTCTAGAAGTTCTTAGATTGCAGATTTTTAGAAACTGAGAAGTTAAATAGAAGGAAAATGAAGTCATAACCGCTCTGTATTTATATTCCTACTATAGACATACTCTATACCTTCCATATAGGCATTCGTGCTATGCATATGCTGCTGGCTTTGATCAAATGCGGCGTGCCAGGCTGCTTTCACCTTTGGTCTGCCTCAATTCAGCCTTCCTTACGTTACTGTTGGAGCAGAAAGCGTTCTGCTTCGGGTGGTTTGCTTCCTGTCATAACCCAGAACTGTGGGTATTCAGCTAGAGAAATCCTGTGAAACATTTTAATGAATGAAACATTTAATGAAAGTTTTAAAGCTTTAAAATGGACTTGAGATGAGCTCCATAATGATCTTATTTTAGGCAAACCACTTCCATGGATTTTAAACCCAAAATGACCATTTATTTAGACCTGCAGTTTGACTTAGCCAAAAGAACCTCACCCAGTAATTTCTGCAGCAAGCCTGTAACTTTGGTTTGAGCTACACCATATCTTTTAAAATAGTTTTTGCCTTTTCTAGCTCCATCATTAAGCAGGCTAGCTAAGAATTGCCATGAAGCTTTCTGGCTTTGCAACTTGTCAGAAATTCTGTTGACAGGAGAGAAACAAACATTCAAAAAGCAACAGAGTATTGGTGAGCTCCAATGAGTACTTTGAAATGAACAGCTCAGGTTCTGGGGTTTTTTTGCCTTTTTTCCCCTCCCCTCCCTGTAAACATTCTAACTTTATATCCATCTGTATCTGGATGAATTCATGATAATCTTTTGAAATTTGAAACAGTTTTCTTGCAAAGCTAGAGCTTACTGTGCAATGATTCTAGTAAGCGGGTTGCATGGGTGCAGGTTGCGGTGTTTGATTTCTGTTGCTAAGATTTCAGCTCCTGAGCAAAGGCCGTGGCATTTTCCTCTGAGTTGCTGCCACCTGTGTAGATAAGGAATACACATCGCACCTTTGTAAAGGCTTTGCTTTTGTTGGTTTTGTTTCCTTGATCTGAAATGAAAGCGCTGGAAGGAGCTTTGGCTCTCAGATGGGCACTTTTCATGTTTCATGCCAACTTCAAGCAAAACGTTTGGAACATTTTGTGTTGAAACACACAAATATATATAAAATGGGGGAAGAGAAAATGGCTGCTTTGTCATCTCTTACCATTTTGCTGCTCGTGTTTAAAAAAAAAAAAAAAAGTAGTGTTTGTCTCCTTTGGCCTTTCACAGGCATTTTTACAAAAGTTTGCATAGGACTAGTCACTCATCCGAAACACAGAGAAGACCACATGTCACCTCTCACGGCTCCGCAGTTCCACAGTTGAGGTTTTGAGGTCTACGTTGTCTGCCAACAGCCAGCACCAGTGAAAGATTTTTCCCGCGAATGAGAAACAGCCAGAAATGCAACTCTAAAAATAAATAAATAAATAAATAAATAAACTAAAAAAAAAAAAATTCTTTGTGGCAATATGACATGACATATTTCAACAGTACATTTTTTTTACAAGGTAATATATCTAAAAAGAGAAATAAAATGCTGTTAGCTTGTACTAACAATTTATTTGAGTGTGCAGCACAGAATACTGCCAAATCTGACCTTTCCTAAGAAAGGGACAAAAGGCTGCACAGCAGCAACTCAGCTAAACAAAACATATGTACAAACTACTTCCTGATACACCCACATTCTGGCCTCACTGCAAAGTAATTAAAATCATCAAGAGAGATTTTGACCCATTAAGCTCTTCCAGGAACTGTACAATTCGTTCTAAATTCTTGATTCATAGAATGTTCCATTTTGGGCTTACTGGAGCAAGTCCCAAAGTTCATTTTACACGAAGCAAACAATTACAAAGTCTTGGGCTGATCATATAAAGTTAGCTGGATTAATTACAATAAAGTGACAGCTTTTAACAGTAAATTCCACTCTCTGCATTTTCTAACTGGGTACAAAAAAAAAGTCAAAGAATACAGAAAAATTGGCGTGTGCGCTTTTCTATTTAAACATATAGATACCCTAAAACTATAATACGGATACCACAAACATGACATATCCCCTTAGAAACTTCCATACAGATATTTCAATGGCCTCAACACCAGCAAAAATGAGAGGACGGGAGAGCCGGTAAAAGCTTTCAGCCTTTTTGCCTGCTGTTATATGCATTGAGCCCTGAAAAGATGCCTCTTCTCTGACACAAAGACTGGCTTTGCTGTTAGCTGGGAAGAGGAGGAACAGAGAAGGCAAAGAAGAGCAAAGGGTCAGCCCTGCTGAGCACAGTCTTCACTGAAAATGGTAATAGAGCCCTGTACTGGGGTTACAGCCGTGTGCTGGGGTTACACCACTACCCTACCCACACCTGTCTTACCCAACCACAACAGGACCACACACGGAGGACAGCGTAGCTTCATCTCTCTGGTGACACCACCACCAAGTGTACCAATTAGTTCAAGTTTTCACAGAATCACAGAATGGCTGAGGTTGGCAGGGACCTCTAGAGACCATCCAGTCCAGCCCCCCCGCTCCAGCAGGGTCACCTAGAGCACGGGGCACAGGGTGGCAGCCAGGCGGGTTTGGAAGATCTGCAGGGAAGGAGCCTGCACAGCCTCTCTGGGCAGCCTGTGCCAGGGCTCAGCTTTAATGTGACTTTGATGTGATGTGAAGCCTACCTTCTGATAGCAGGTCTGCAGTGTTGCCCACAGCTCATGAAATTTGATTATTATCTCAGAACTTTAACTGTCATGTATTCCCATTATGGCAGCAGTAGTGATGATAAGAATGATATTGTGACCTTTCAGGTCATAACAGTTGTGGAGAACTGGAAACATGAAAGTCCAAAAAGTCTGAAAAAAATGCTAATATATTCTGCATTTCACAATCTTGGAAACAAACTTACTTCTGAATGCTTGGTATTGGCAATAGAGTTGTTACTGATATTCTGAACTCCTGTTTGGGACAGTACGCACAAAGAAATTCCTGTATGCTTAAAGAAATAAAAATCTGGGGCTGGCTTTCTCCTGCTCTGCACATGGTAACTTCACTGGACTGCCATGGGCTATTTTGGCTGTGAAGTGTGGTGTCCTTTCCTGAGTTCTCACAGGAAAGGATATCCTGATGCCAGGCTTTTCTTCTGGAATTACTAGATGGGTCTCCCGGCAGTTGCCAAAGGAATGGGAAAATACGAGGGAATCGGTTTAGACTGAGGCGGGACTGTAGCGTAGAGCCAAAAGGCGCCCAAGGTGTCACCTCGGCAGCCTCGCTGCTCGAAGGCGGTATCAAACACACTGTCTGCAGCAAGGCAGAAAAATGTCCCCTCACTTTATATTATCTTCTGGCTGGCTAACAGGGATAAAGTAGTGAATAAATGTGAACCCTTTTTTCTCTTGGAGTTCTCAAGGACAGAACAGGTAAGCCTTGGGTCTCCTGTTACATACAGGTTAGTTCCAGCAGGCTAATACAGATACTTTTGTAACTGCGGGACAGCAGGGATGAAATGACAGCATGACAGCAACAGACATCGTCTTCATGAACAGGAAAGCAACTGTACCCCAGATATTTTCTGATTCATTGCAGTGTTCTCTAGAGCTAGTCTCAAGAATGGACATTTCTACCATACCCTTTGTATTTCTGCCCAAGGCAGCATCCCTTTCCCTGCCATATCATGAGGAACTGGCTTTGCAATCCCACTATTAATTCCATATCTGTATCCCTGCTCAAGCAGTGGTACTAACAGAAAAACGCCACCAAGAACTATGCCTAGAGACTACTTTGGCATACAGATTTGTGCTTCTTAGATCACTTCCCCATAAAACACTGAAGACCTTGCGCACATAAAGAAGCCTCCGTAAAGTTTGAAGAAAATTATCATTATAAAACACTCCTCCTATTCTTTATTGAGCTCATGGTTATTAAGGAAGCTTCCTTTTCTCCTTTTTCTCTAGCCACATACCTTCTACTAATCTAATCTGTTTATAAACAAAATATAGTCATGATATTCAAAAAAAAAAAAAAGATGAGGGTGAAATTGTAACTCAAACCTAGAAACCTATGTTAAATAACTACACATCCAACTCCCTTTTTCAGGACCCGCTGGTATTTGATATGTTCCAGTCGGAGTTCCTGAATCCTGGATCAAACCTTAAGAAAGACACCAACAGTCCTTGCTTTACTTGCACTCTCTGATCCTCCTTTAACTTCAGGGGTTTTGGGTGCACAAATAATTCAGGATTAGTCCTTAGCCAGTTCCACTCGGAGACAAATCTGGCTGAGGTGTTTCCAATGCAACCAGTCACTGTAGTAACACTGGCATCATTCAGGTTGTTCAGGGTGGAAGCCAGGACAGAGTTTGCAAAACAGTAGCTCTAGATCTTCAGTTAGACTGGAAACAACCGTTAACAGGAAAGGAAGAAAAGCAAAAATGACTGTAAGCCAGGGTAGAAACATCATCTCAGCGGAGAGAGATGAGTTTAACATGAAGTAGGGAAATTTCTAAGGGACAGTTTCCCATCATAGTCTGCATGTGCCTCAGACAGACCTTCTTAAGCTGAATTTCAGCCCATGATATTATCCTACTTTGTCAACATTGCAAGCCCCTCACTGTGCAGTTTACTGGAGCCGCTTCAGAGTAACCCTTCAAGTGTTTTTCTTCTGAATCATTTAGGAAAGCAAGCAGTTCCTCCCTCCACAACATTCACATTTTCTTCCCTACAAAGTACAATGCTTAATGGCATCCTCTGTGTTTCTGCTTTATGTTTTTTCTCTGTTATTTACCCTCTCTCCACTAGATGCTACACTGAGACCATCAAACATTAATTGAGCTAAATAACATAAATTTTAAAACTCAGCACAAAATAAAGTATTTAAAACAGAAAGGTGATACAGTTGCTGTGCATGTGCTGTTCCTCTCTGTATGGTGTGAAGAAAAGACTGGTGTATCCCACACTGGGGTAACTGCGCTGACTTCATTAGAGCTTCTTATTTACAGCTTCATGAATGAGGGGAAAAACAAGTCCATTCATATTACTGTTATCACTCAGACATAGCTGTATCATGTAATTATCCAAATGTATAAAACGGTTTACCAAAAGCATGCCACAAAATCTAGAATTAACAGAACAATACACTTGCAATATAATGAGACAGGCCCTTTTCTATTCCTTTATACTCTATCTTAGAAATCAAAACTTGCATATTTATCTGGAAGGATTTTACAGTAGATTGTATTTTTGATATGGTTCACAGTTCAAATAATATTCTACATACACATTATTTTCCCCCACGTTGTGCACGTATTTGCCAACTGGAGAAGTAAGAACTAGCACGGCTCCCACAGAGCCTGCCAGGCTGTTTTTTAGCTCGTGATGTGAATTGTGCAAAGCCTTGTAGTAGACAGAAATCCTCTTACCTCTCAGCAAAGGCGGGCCAGGACGAACATTTCTGCACAGTGTTTCTTGTGTGACAAGTTTATGGGGTAAATACATTAGGGCCCGTCTTGGAGTCTTTATTTAGGCAAAGCAAATTCAAATGCGGAGGCTGTTTCGCCTGAGCAAGGGGCTGTGCTTCTACCGGGTTATAGTTTAGCCCACATTCCTAGAGGTTGCTTTTTATGTATACCTTGCCTTTTGTTACGCTGTTTGGAAATGCACCGTGTGTTACCACATAACTGCTGGCCTTTTTATTGTTTTAGGCAAAAGGTAAATAGAATTGGGTGGAGCTTAACTATGAGTTGGTTAAGGTACAACATCAGCAATATGCTTCCTTTCTAGCAAAAACTAAAGCATTCCTTCAAAACAGTGCTATGTTTGCCTATCTTGCTGTAACATGTTTTCATTGGCTTAGCCAGACTTAATCTAGGACAAAAGCTGGAACAGCAAATGATGTTCTGTTAAAGTTAAATGAGGCTTTATGGAAGTAAGAAGTATTCTACTTACTGGTCAAGAAACCAATCTGTTGCTGGTGTGATGAACTTACAATTACTGTGATGTGCACCAGCTGAGGCACTAGCCCAGGTGCCCCACAAAATTGTCCCTGAGCTCTGACCTCCTCAATGACCGTAAAAAAGGTCATTTTCAGATCAGTATGGAAAGAGGTGGATTAAGAAACTGAGGGGAGGGAAATCCAGTTTTTTTCCTTCCTTCTTTCTTTCCTTTCTTTCTTTTTCTTACTAGTAGTTATGGTAAAGTTCAAATCAGTTTAGCCAGCAACAAGACACAGTGTTATCCTAAGCCATAGACTTTTTACTGTGTTTCAGACCAAAGGTTTAATTTTGGCAGATTTTCTTGTAATATCTCCCAGTGGAAGGCATGGGAGATTTCCCGCAGTCAGGAGATAAAGCACCACGTTCAGAACTGCTCACAGATAGAGTTAAAAAAACAAGAACCCTAAACATTTTATGGTTGGTTACACTGAGATGCTGGTATTAAAAAGCAACATTTGTCCTCTGATATTTACCTTACTTGCTTTCTCCATTCAGAAAGCTAAAAGCAAACAAAAGTGCCAGCATGAAGTAGGTCATAATTCTCTGCACAATCAAACAAAAGGTCACGACCGAAATGAAAGGGAGTTTCCTTCCTAATGATCCTCGGAAATAAGGGATCTGTCATTGGGAGGGATTCTGCATGCCTAAGGGAATTGTAAATGGGAGCTCAGTAGGGCTTCTCTTCTCTAGCCAACTGGTTCATCCTCAGCTCAGGTCGGTATTGATTGAAAATTGTTATTCTGGGCTGTGTGCTCAGTGCCCAAGGACTGCATCTGGGGATTTAATCATGTTCCCAGAGGACAAGCAGCCACATCGCATAAAAAGACTGCTGGACCTGAACTGAATTGCTAATTTTGCTGGCTGACTGACCAGCAGAGAGGTTGATACCGGGAAGTAACTGTGAAGACTACAGTACGTCAAGGAAAAGATGGCACTTCACTGCAGCACGGACAGCAGAGAAGCACAATGTGGCCAAGTGATGAGTGGTTTGCATTACTGCTTTTCAACATACTTACATTTTTGTGGTCAGAGTTAGTCTTCTGGATACAGGTGGAGCACTACCATTTGCAAGTAGCAGCTACTACTGTGAGGTCTCCTCTGCACGACAGGACCCTAGGTCTTCAATGCCATGTTCATGGCAGAGCAGAACTGGGCTGACTCTACCACGGCGCGTCTGTCTAGCACCTCGGTGCAGTTGCTGGGAGCCCCAGAAGGGACTGGACAGCGACTCCCTTGGGACTGGAGCCAGGCTGGTAAAGCCACAGGGACTACAGCCCTCCCCGACCAAAGCACAAGTGCCCTTCAGTTGACAAGGTGAATGTTAACAGAATTAGTTTTGTGGCCATCCTTACTGGTGGTGGAGGTGGGAGGAGAGTTTCATGGAATATTGTAAAAGTTGAAAACACCCTGATGTTGAAGGAGAGAAATACTTCATCTGCACATACTAGAAAACACAGCAGCAATGTTTTGATGTTCCCTTTCCTCTACTAAAAACTTCTCTGTTTGGACAATATCTGAGTACTTGTGGGTGGAGAAATCCTGCCTGCTAAGGAAAACCAGGGAGGAGACATTCAGCTTTCCTGGGACCCTGGGTTCAAAGTCAGTGTCATTTTTTGTAAACAGACATTGCCCCTTCTCCCTCATGTGTGTGGCCCTTTTTTGCTGCAATTAACCCCATGGCAAGAAGTGCTACACAAGAAATAGCAACAAAAACAGAAAGTGTCACAACTTGCAACATTGGAAAATTTGCTTTGCCGAAAGTGAGAATTTATTTTTTTTCAGCTAGTTTTCCTGCAGGGCAGTTTAGCATATAGTTAGTTACGCTGCCTCACACTCAGTGTGTAGTGCTGCTGATTTTAACCTGCAAACCACCACTGCGGACTGTCTGCCAGTTCATGGTAAAAGTAATCCCAGAAAAGTCTTGACAAGCAGAATCACTGTTAGGTGACAGGCACAAGGTGACAGGTTTTATGCTCACATAAAGCCTGACCCTATGACCCTAAATCCACACAGGTTTTCCCGGTGTTTTCTTTCCTGCATAGCACCTTGCAGAAACACCACACCGCACTTGTGACAACCCATCTCATACCATCTTCTAGCTTGCCCCAGTCTCCACATTTCTGTGCCATTTCTACCTCAGAACCACCACATCTGACCCCAGCTCTCTTGATTTTACTATACTTTGTTCCACACCACAATTTCAGCAGGTTTTTGAAAGGCAGAGATTCCTATCTGACATTTCTTATTCCTTTTGCTGTCCTATCCTGCAGCCCTGATGATCCCTAAGGAGTCTTTCTCTACACTTCAGGGAAAGAAGAGCAGTTCTGGGATTCGCTCTGTTTCAAATCCAGTTCTCTGGTGCCAAAGTCACCAGTGGGTTTGCAGGAGCTTTGTGCCACCCCCAGCTCTTCTGCACCCACTGTTAGAAGTGGCCCCAGGGAGCAGGAGCCTCAGGCTGAGGCAAAGCCTTGGGAAAGCTGAGCCAAATTATGGATTTCCACATTCACCTGCTGCAGCACCGCTGACATATCCCATGTAGTTTGATAGAGTCATCGCACATAAAATAAAATAAAATAAAATAAAATAAAATAAAATAAAATAAAATAAAATAAAATANAAATAAAATAAAATAAAATAAAATAAAATAAAATAAAATAAAATAAAATAAAATAAAATAAAATAAAATAAAATAAAATAAAATAAAATAAAAATGCAAGGATCACACTTTTCCCCCATGCATAACAGCTTTTAGTGCATACCGTTAATTACATTTGGCAGCTTTTAACCGAAGGCTCACAAATTCCCAATTCCCCTGCAGCCCTTTGTCATTGGGTTATCTTCGACTGGCAAAATCAGTGCCTCAAATAAAAAGTGAAAAACGAGTTTTCTCTTTTCAGTACAGTGCTCAATTAAACACAGCATGCAGGCAACACTGCGATTTGTACAAGACAAACCTGCCAGCTGCAGCGGGTGCAGTTCCTCCATGGAAGGACGGTCAGACCCACCGGTCCTCCATGGCCTCCACTAACCCTGGAGGGGGCTCCATGCGGAGATGCCCAGAGCCTCATCGCCAGGGATCTCCGTCTTCATGCTCCATCTTGGGAGTGGGAACCACGAGTCCAGCTCTAGGCTACGGCTCCAGCACCGGCGTTGTGATGCCGGGGGGTGGGTGTCTCAGCGAGGCCCAGGGATCCGTCCTGTCAAACGAAGTGGAGGGATCTGGTCAAGCGGGTATCAAATCTGCTAGCTGAAGCTTAGTTTTGATAATACTTTTAATGTGCCATGGTGTATCTGGTAGAAGTAATTAGCTCTTAGTTAATGCATCATTTAATGCTGTTATTTTTTTTGCTGAAACTGCCAGGCTGGTGGTTTTTAATTTTAGCTTTAACTACTTGATTTTGCTTTTGTGAAATAAAGAATTAGATCCAGGTAGCATCAATTTTAAACTAATGTCCTGAAGTTGAAAAATGACACTAATTAGATCCTTTCAGTACTGACTGATCCAGGCGATTCTTGCAGGGCTATCCTCTCAAGAGAAAATATAAATGGAAAGTATATATTTAAAATGCAACTAGTCAGACATTCAGAAAATAGAAGCACTTGTGCATCTGCATCACACAACCTACAGACAATCAGTCTGAAGCTACTAACTTTAACCATCACTTAGTAAAACATTAACAGTAGAACCGAATGCAGAAGGAGATTTGGCCAACATAACCATACAAGCTTATGACCTGCTCAGACACAGGCGGCAAACCTCGGCCTAAGGCCCCTCTCCTCCTGTCTCACACCCTCATTTCTTAGTCCAGTCACGGCAGATAATCTGGCAAAAAGACTGCAGCAGTTTATTCCTGACACTGGCTAATTGCACCTCACCTTTTCCTGGAGCAAAACAGAAGAAGTCATGAAGTACTCATGAAGTAAAACTTCATAAAATGATGTGTCAAGGGAAGGGAGGCAGAGCTGAGGAATGAGAATATATTACCATGTAACATGGATATCAAGAAAACAAGAAAGCGGAGAGGATTCTGACTCTCTTGGTGCTTTAGTGTGATGCTAAGATGTGATATGGTGAAGATGATCAGCTTTCTGAAGACGCACTGTGCTTGTGCAGAGGGCATCAGGTACAACCAGGACAAGAAAAAAAACAGAAAAGATGTCTTGTAGGACATCCCCCTTTTAGAGGGAATATCATCTCCGTTAGAACGGCAGTACAATATCAGCTTTCCTCCTCTCCCCCTCTCTCTCTGAAAAAAAGTAAAGCTTGTCAAATCTGTAAAGTGATAAGAAGGTTTCACAATGAAAGAGTAATGCCTGTAGCAATGAGGTGTGAATATGAGCTTACAGTAAAGTTAGATTCTTTCTGCAGGTTGGAATTTCTGTCACAGAAGAGGAGGGCATATCATTACTTAGAAAAGGGAATTTTGTCCCGACCTTTAAAATCCTGTGTGATCTGAGAGTGGCTTGATCCCAATGACACCCTCCCAGAAGACATACAGCTACATATGGTATAGGAGAATCCCGCATGTCCTTTCCTTGTCAAATCCTCTGTTCTTCCTGTAAGGAAAAGGTCATCAAAAGCTCTTAACCCAGCCTTGTGCCAAATGTCTGCATTAAGGAATCTTTCCCCAGCTACGTGCTCTGCTTTGCACAACTGTTTTACATCTACAGACAAAAATCTCTGCCCCAAATCTATTCTCACAGGGTATTCACCTAAGAGTCAGTCAGGGCTGTTCATGCACGTTTGCCTCAGTCTTACATAAGCAAGCAGTTTAACAAGCTCACAGGATGGTATAGCTAATTTGTAAGTCAATATTTCAGCTTTGTCTTTGACAGTATGCAGCATCTTTTTATGCATCAGGAACATCTTTAATTTACATACTCTTCCTCCTCTTCAGGCTGTTCAGGTGTGACCATTTTATAAAACCTACATGATTCCAGGACAGCTTTGTGTACCTAATCTATTGATTTGCTCTGCCAGCCTTTGAAAGCACAGAATAGCAGAGAGACATAGCAAATCAGTTTAGTTTAAAGATCAGCCACAAGATCACAGCCTGGCTCCTACAAAGACAGTTTGTATTTTCTGCCTAAACAGATATTCTTAACAATTTTTCAAGAGATTTAGGATTTAGAACACCAGATTATGCTAGATTTAGACATTGGGGATGGTATAACGTAGGATAATGAAAGGTCTGCAGGTTTTGTGTAGGAGTTAAACAGGGTTGTTTTAAGAAATGTAGCAGACTTTGCTTATGTAATTTTAAAACTAAACATTTCGGTTTTCTTGTATGTGTTGCATCCAAATTGCAACTGAAGGCTCGAACCAAACACAGGCAATACTGCCCTAGGGCAAATATCGTAATAAAGTAATATTTGCATATGTATCAATACAGGGTATCAGAATGAGCAGTTCACATACCCAATTCTGCAATAAGGTTCCTGTGCAACTCGTTGGTTTTGTTGCAATCTTGCATACAATCTGAGGATGCCTCCACTTGTGCTGGCAGTCAGCTGCACAGGTTGTTACACAATTCTGCACATGTGCAAATTATGCCTTGAAACTGGTTCTGTCCAACTCTCAGGATTGTATTTCTTACACGATCAGTAATTTACTGCTTGTGATTTGCGTTCGTACCTTTGTGGCGTCTGGTAACATCCTGCCCCAGTACTTTTTCCAAGGCCATTGTTATCATCTTGTTCTCCCACTCTTTGTGGCCCATCCTATAATCCCCTGCTTTTCCTCTGCAGGCTTCCACGATATGGCTTCCTGATGGCATAACAAATGTTTTACTAGCACAGCCTTGTCACGCACACACCCTTCTTCTGGGGTCACTGGCCAGCTCACTGCACAGAAATAATTGTCCATTAAAATGTGTGTCTAACTAACTAGAGTAATATAAACATGATACAATGCTTTGTTAACTACCTGTTATTAATATCTGTTAACAGACCAGTGATATTGCTGTAACTATCAAAACTTTTCTAAAATCTTTGTGAATTTCTAATCAAACAGGCTGATACAATCTAGAGAGCTTTTTGAAGTCAAAGACTGACTAACCCAATCAGATAATGATCCTGAAACCACACTTTTTTTTTTTTTTAAATCATCTGTTAACTTGTCTGCTTGAGAATTACAAGTTCTCCGTATCAGTGCAAAAATTTATCTATAAAGAAACCATATTCATTATTGGTTCATATTCTGATTTTCTCTCTCTCTCTCTTTTTTTTTTTTTTTTTTTTTTTTTTTTTTTTTTTTTTTTTTTTTTCTTAAACATGCCTCATCTAAGCTTTTGTGACCTGGAACACTTCAATGCCTGTCCAGAGCTGACTCCTACTGCCTGCCTACGTTTCAGTTATAGTAAAACAGGAGTAGAAGCATGGCAGAGAGATCTTTTCTAATGAGGTTTCTAGATTAGCATCTTGTCTTTTACAGAGCTTGTCAGCTTTTACCACAGTGCCAAGTAATCAGTCCTACCCATCATTTGATTTTTCCTTCATCAATCCGTTCGGTTTCTAGCCAGCTTGTAAACACTTAATTGTAGCCATTTCAAATACAGCTTTTGTACAGAGCAGGAAAGAAGGTGAAATTCAAACATGAGATTATTTCAACAAGGTCTGAGTCCAGTTTCCTACATTATCCTTCCATGCCAGTTCCAAATAGTTTCTCTGTGACTAACATTTCCATGACTTCATTTACAGGCACACTTAGCATCTGCAACTCATTAAATATATTTAAACTTCTGGGTGGCTTGACTCCTCTGAAAAATTGGACCTAATAGCATTCTATGTAGAAAAGAATATAAGTATCTATTAACCTGTAGCAATTTACACTAGCATAACATTTATAAAGATATGAATGATGTGCATAGTCATGCACATGGTACTAAGAGCGACTGAATAATTCATTGCAAATTCGGGCAATATTTTTATTTTTATCAAATATTTTTATCAAATACTTATTACAGATAAGTGTTTTCCGTATTCAGTACCTCAATACATGTTTGAACAATATTCTGCAAATATTTCATGCAAGTTTAGGCAATTTACTCCACTGAATAATAATTTCTGAATCAATTTCCTCCTGATTAACTATTGTTATTTATTCATTGAGCGAGTTCTGTCTAAGCTAGTAAATAGGCATGGCATTAGCCCCCAAATACTTACAATCTTAGCTTCAGACATACAGGCTTGCATACAGGCAGATTTCTATGCTACCACAATATTTCTGGGATGAGAATGGAAATAGAAGTATGGGGAGAAAAAGAGAGGAAGAAAAATGACATAAAAGTTACAAATGTAAAATCACTGGTTATTTATTGGTCAATATGTCTCTATTTCATTGACTGTCATTGTTTAGCTTGTTTTTGATCTTTCTCTGCCTTTCTCTAATTCCAGTCCTTAACTTTGTCCTTATTTCCCACCATGCTCTATTTTTTAAAAGATTGACTGCTTTTTATCTGCTTATAAATTAGCCACTCCTGATTTTATGTTATGCTTGAAGGACTGTAAAGGCACAAATTCTACAACCATGAGAAGATTTTTCAAGATGCATTTCCAAGGCATGCACGTTTCAGATGTTGGTTTTGTCTATTCCTTTAGTTTTCAGATAACTACACACTGTCACCTTGAACAAAATTCACCTATCACCAGTGGTCAAAGCAGGACCATTATGGCATTTTGTGATGCAGAACCTTATGGATATTTACAAGTATTGTACAATAGTATAGTACTATATATAGTATTTATGTAGGTATGAAAAAAAAGAAAGGTCTTATATTTTACTTCACTTGTATACTTTACTATACATGGCATGGTACTTTATAAGTTTCAAAGAAAGTCCTTCCTGTTAGGGTGTTTGAACTTGGTTCTTCTTTGGCTCTCAGGAAGGGCCACTGTTGTAAGATTACACATACTTATATAATTATACATATACATGTATAATTTATATATATATATAATTTTTTTTTTTCAATCCAAAGAGTCTAAAGCAACATGAAGTCTGTGCTGCAGCCCTTTAGAGCACACATTTTGCCTCATGAACCAGAAGGATGTGATGTGGAGCTGGTGTGTGGTGTGGGGGAATCAGAGAAGTCTAAGAATGGCACTGGAAGCTAGAATGACACTGTGGCTAGGTGACGCCCCAGATAAATGGAGTTTGTCCACTTCTAGTTTGGTGAATATTGAATTTATCTACTTTTTGCCTTCTAGGAAGGATAATAAACATGTGAAATCATGAACATTTTTATTTACTGCCATTCTTCTGTTATTACGTTACTCAAGCAAAGAGTACAATGGTTATTTCATGAAGTAGGACCATATGACTGTAAGATCAGAAAGAAATTTTCTAAGTCTGGGCTTGATTATTTTATTTCTTATCCTGATAATGAAACATGAAATGAGAAGAGAACGGAGCCTATGAGATCAGATGTCAGAATAATTTTGTATCTTGTCACGAGGTAATGTTTCTAATGGTATCTCTTACTTAGCTGCCTTCATTGACTTTATGGTGAAAATATTTTTCATCAAATCTGACCAGGTGGAATTGAATGTATTCTAAGGCAAATGATTAGCTTAATGAGGAAGAAGCCGATTTCCTGAAGAAGCACCTTACATAGTTCCCGCTTTAAAAAAAAAAAAAAAAAAAAAAAAAAAAAAGAAGGACTGCGACATGGACACTTTGTCATTACAAGATATAAAAAATACTTAACTTCAATTTGGTGTCTTTATATTAATCCTGCAAAGGAAAGAAGCAGATGAATAGATGTTCTTACCTGGTGAAACAGAAGGGAAAATGTGTCCCTCCAAGTCCTTCCGTTCAACAGAGAAACCTTCATTATAAGAGACTGTGCTCAAGGAGCAGACAATCATTTAGCTTCTCATGCTCTCTGCAAGTTTCACTAGGCGATCATTTTACCTTTGGGTGTAAAGGCTTGCAGACACTAAATGATAGAGCTGTGTGATAATCCTTTGATAAACAGTGAATCAGGTCTTACATCTTTCTACATGATACTTGAATGCTGTTATGGGCAAACGTATTTAACTTTAGTAGTCAAAGAGTAATAACATAGGATTTCAGGAAATGTAAATTACAGTGCCACAAGTGCCACAATATTTGGTAGAGCTAGAGAAGCTGTAGAAGGAAACTACTATTATCATGAGATCATCTAGTCCATCTTCTTGCCAACACAAAGGATATTTCTCTACTGCCTTGGCAAGCAAACCTGATAATCAGGCTTGCCAAAATAAAAACTGGCAAGAGCTTTAATACCTGA
>VZSV01000018.1:6918265-6966550 GCA_013398735.1 Nothocercus julius | reverse complement strand
TATATATATATACACACACACACACACATATATATATATATATATATATATAAAAGAAACCTTTGGGATCACTGGCTTTTATTTTGCTATGGCAAATTCTAACCATCATAGGCATATAATGAATGTCTAACATTAAGAATTTATGTGTGCTGCCTTAGATGAGCATAATTCTCAACTATTATTAATGAGGAACTATAAAACACATTTCAAGCTTTATGCTTAAATTACAAGGGCTTTCTGAAAAAACATAAATACATCTGTCTGTTGGCATCTACAGAGAGTTATATAACATGCTTTCATAACATAGTCACTGAGGCAGTAGAGCTCATCCCATCTGAAAAAAGATCTTACAAGGAACACTTTCTACAGAAAACTGCTCTGTTTTCTAAAATATTTATGGGTGTCTCTAGTCTAGCTAGGAAATGAAAAGAAAAAGAAAAAAAAAAAAGGTTTTAAACTGAAAACGTTATTTACAACACTACTTGGTCTCAATTTTCAGTCTCTCCTGAGTAACAGAACCAGCATTCCAACTTATTTTAATTAATTTATTCTTTAAGAATGAATACAGCTTAGCAATAGTAAAAACGGATTATTGTTTTATCTTCCCTTCTCTATTTGTTAAATATCTTTACAGTTACAGGGGAGTAGTTTACTCATTTCACTTCTGGAGATTCCAGTTTTGTTTTCTAAATTTCAAATTATAATGCCAGTCTCAGTATAAATTGTTATCCGCAGTGATACCAATCTTTCATCTATGGTACAGATCTTTCAACTATGGTCAGAGAACTTTTCAAAATTTCATTTTTATCAGGTTGGAGATCAGTTGTAAAAAGGTTGGCTTTTCCCCCCCTCTCCCCTCGGACCAGCATAACTGGTAAAGTCATCTAGGGGCTGAACTGTCACATATTGTTTAGAGGAACTTGCAGAGGGAACCACTAGACTCAGTTCCAATTTCCACTGAAGGCTATGGCAGCTATATAGTATCTGGCTCTGATACGAAGAAAGAGGGACTAGTGGACCAGTGTGGACAGAAGAACTGAAGAAGATTTCATTTAAGGGGTGTCTGTGTGTTTGTATATGTATATACGTATCTGTGTATCGTGTGCGTTGCCTGGAGCAGCCAGAGAATCGATGCACTTTGAAGTACTGGGAGAGGATGGCCAAGATGGGCTACTTGACGACATCTCGCATAGACGGAGTTTTAGTCTGGTTGACCTGGTCATAGAGACTCCACTCAAGAACAGCTAATACCCGTGCCTGCTCTCAGGACTGCAAAGGAGAGCTACTAAAAACCTAACCTGGAAATCAAAGGAACTGGTTAGAGCCCGTTGCAACTCTGCTGCAGCATGAAGTTACGTAACACGAATTTCAATTCTGTTTTCACCAGAAAATTTGAAGTCCTCCCAGCCAGCATGCAGGACGTGCACGTGGCAGCACCAGCAGAGAAAACAGACCCGCCTGAGCTGAGCCAACACTCGTACGAGCAGCTCAGGGTACAACATTCGGTATTATTCCTCTTGTCACGGTACATCACCCAACCATAAGAGTATATGAAATTCCCTGCAATTTTCAGGAACAGGAAACAAAATTTCTAAGAGCTCAGAGGGAGTGGCAGCATCTTAAATCTAACAGAGGCAAATAATATTAAGATCACAAGCGAACCAGCTGTGAGAAAGAAATACATCATTCAAAAATGATGTTAACTGACAAATTCAAACACAGTATTAAATTTCTTTTTACACAAAACACGAAGGTTAAGCACAATGTATATGTTTCCATTAGTCAAGGGCATTTTTTGCCATAAAACCATGCAGATTAAAACTAGTAAAACAGAAGAGATGTTTGAGCTGTTACGATCCCTGACTAGTAACAGTGATAGAAAGTGCAAGTAGCAAATGCTTTAAAAGTTCAGGAATCCTGCTGGGAAGAGACGAAGTGCCTTGCAGGATGAGTCAGCAGGAGCGCAGGCAACTAAAGTAGCACCGCAAAAGGACAGGGAAAGGAAGAGAAACATCACCACTCCCCTGCAAAATTGTTTCAGCAAATAATACAAAGTCACCAGTGGCTAGCAGGTCTGCCATCTACTACTAGCCACATACCATGGGCGACTTTTTTGGATGAACTGTCCAAACTGCGAATCTTGGGTCAGGCTCACGGTGTCTTATGATTTCTAAATACAGGGTAACTCTTGGCTATCCTAATTAGTGTTGATATTTTGCTTGTCATCTACAGCAGAAACAGCATGGCCACACACGCAGGAGGACACAAGTTACTCATTCACCCTGGAAGCAGCCATTAACACTTGGCAAACGTAGTCCAACTAAGGGGACTGAGAACTCCCAGCTGCAGAGATGTTTTAAGAGTTGGGATATTTCCATCTCTGGCTATCAGGTTTGGAGTTAGGCTCATCTTTGGGGGAGGGGAAGGGAGGCATTGTTTCTAGATGGAAAAGTAGTCCTGATTTCTAGCCAAGTCATAATTGTTTTCTCCACTTTGCAGCTCTGGCAGATGGAGCAGCTCTAATATCCTTGCTTTAGCGAAACAAACTGGGATATTCTCAATGAAGAAGCCGCCTAGCAAAACATCCACAAGCTGTTTTTCAGCTCAGAAAATGCATTTTTCTTCACAACATTCCAACCTATGTTATTTTTCTCTATTCTTAAGTCTAGTTTTGACAACAACCAAATTCAGCTCTCTTCTTTTCTTGAAAGCACTCTCATTACTCTGCAATCTTAATTACATCTTCCCACATTAGCATTCAGGTACTTCCCAGTGCATTCTGCCTTTCACTTAAATACCTCTTCAGACAGGATGAATGAGGAATCAAGGAGGAACTGGTACATGTACGGAAGGCAGGTCATCTGCAACTTAATCCTTTTTATATTAATGTAATGACATCTGCTACATGAAGCTTTAATGGGCAGAAGCACAAAACACTTGTAGGATACAGCCCACACTTGTGGCACTGTCTGCTGCTTGCTAGGAATTGCATTTCCACATAGTGGAGATGCCTGCAGTTGTTTTAAAGGTGCCTACAATGACTGTATATAGCAGTATGGATTTTGTTCAGTGGTTCCTTTAATGAAAGTTGCCTGTGATTCAGTCAGAAAGTGATGACTCGATTTGCACTTTTAAATTCACTTCTTCCACCCAAACCACACTTGCTCTCAGTGGTTGTTTCACAGCCGCTATGGCCACGGGCACAACGAAAGCGGCAGCCTCGGTTCCCAACAGCAGCTTCTCTCACCACCGCCAGCAGCTTCCCCTGCCCCACAGCACAGCAGGCAGTGCTCTCACCATCTTACCCGTGACATGCACAAACGCAGAAAGGGTGGTAAGAGCGTCTAGCGTGCTAAAATGTGCTATTTTCCAAATTAACTCCACGCGCCCACTGAAGTTGTATTGCACCCTTCGCAGCAATACCATGGGTGTCTCATTAGACCTATGAACCTGCCTGGAGGTTTCTCTCCTGAAAGCTACCCCCACAGCTGATTTTTCCTGTAGGCTACAAGAGGCACAGGCTCCCCTCTCCTCAGCTGAAGCATTTGGGTGTTTGAGCACATCCCTCCAAAGGAGGGCAGTGGCAGAGATTCCATGTTCACATACGTCATCAATCAGAACTTTAAATCAGGCAATTCCTACAGTTTACATTTCTTTCAGAAAACTGTCTAGCTCAGACTTATTCTGTTTCTGATAGCTTTCCATTAATGATCATTAAATCATCTGAAGGCATCTCCATGACGCAGAACTGCAATTCTTAGGATGAGGAACCAAACACATAAGCCCTACTTACATTTCTGGCATGGCAGGGGAATCTGAGCAAAGCACCTGGGGGGCTCTTGCCTCCTACAGCATTTTCCACTAGGACATCATCTAGCAGCAAACATAACATGACTCCCTGTGTATAAATTTAAAACAGTAACTCATTTTCGCCATTCGCTACTGATACTTCATGCTTTAATCACTACACTGTATCAGATAGAAAGACAGCTACATTTTTGCAGGTCATGTCTATTTTTGTGAGAGTTCATTACTTCATTCACACCTTGTTTTTTTTCCACTTTTTTTCATTTAGAATCCTTATATCCCATTTCTCCTACTGATTCCCTTTGCTTAACAGTTTTGTTGCTTTTCTACACATAAAACATGTATGAATTTTACCTCGGAGCACTGTAAGAGAACCCAGGTGTTACTAAAATCCTCATTTTCGGCTGAAAAGCTGACAGATTTCTCTACAATTCTATTCACCAGCTGATTCACCTGAGTTCTTATGGGTGACCTCACTGATTTACTTTTCCTCATGTGACACTTCTTAGCACAGAAGAGCATGATCTCAACCAACATTTCCACATGTAATTCCATGGGGCTTGTTTTTATCATACTGTCAAAAGCAGACCCAATTCTATGACCAGTATGTGGAATTCCTATTTCACTTCATCTAAAGTTTCACCTGCAGAAAAACATTTGCACTAAGATATTGTGTGAGTATTTTCATTGTCATATATTCAAACTGTGATGTGCCTGCTTTCCAAATAGCATGACTGATTTTGCAATTACCTGAGGACATAAACATGATAGAAACCTTTTGCAGGGCAGCCCACACCTTCACAGGGAAGTTCAGGGAAATCTTGATTAGTAGTTTTGATTTGGACTCCCAATTCCCTCATAAAGATGGTATTTACCTGCTTCCAGATTAACATGGTTGGCTACAGAATAGGAACTTGACTGTCTAGAGATGCAGATATATAAGCACTGCCTTGCAAAAAGGGAATGAAAACCAGCACACGTGCCTTAAAACCAGCCGCCAACCCTCCCTTCATTGACACAGATACAGCACAGCAAGTTAAAAGAAGGATAAATGGGACACAGCATTTACAAATCTGTGGAACTTCTTGAAGAATTCAGTTGAAATTCAGTTCTGAAAACAGAGTGTACAACTGCAAAATCCATTAGTATCACTCAGGCTTTTCAATCTGAGGAGGTTAAACAGCAGCACTGGCTGCCAACACCTTGATGAAAAGCAGCACTAAAGAGCGGTAAGAAACAAGCAGATTTCTTTAATTTCATTTTGTTTAAACTGCTACTGCTGTAAATCTTAAAGAAGGATTCTCTTTCCCCTCTGCACTCTTCATGTAGCAGCAGCTACTCGAACCAAGCAAGTGGGCCAAGTTTTCATTCCCAATATTCCATGGAATTCAGAGCTGTCTGAAGGAGGAACATGGGATCAATCAAATTCACAGACTATACAAAACAGGAGTCATATTCCAATCTTGAGTCACTACACCACTCAAAGTAAACCTCAAGACTGACCATTTACTTTGAATGTATGTAGAAAAGCTGAATAAAGTCTAGGCTGCATCTTTCAGTGCTTCAGGCTAATAATGTCCTTTTATTTCAAGGACTAGGTTTTTGGTCAAACTTTCACAGAGGTCACAAGGACAATAATCTTATGCCCCACAGCCAGAATGCAGCTAAAAGGTATCTCATAACTTAGTGCCCCAAGGACAACCACAGAAGGTAAGCAGTGGTCTGGTGGTCCAGAAAACTAGCCGTAACCCTGATTTCTTCAGCAGAAGACAAACAACTTCAGTACGACTTTAGTGCTATAAAGCAACACTAGTGCTTCAGCAGCCAGCCCGCCAACCTCATCACTATGTGATTCAAGGGGCAAACAGAACCAGCAATGCTTTGGGCAAACACAGGTACAACAGTATTATATGACAGTAGATGAAGGAAGGACATAATGAGGGCAGAGAGGACATTTGGTACCTCTGTGATAGAGAAGACAAAATAATACAACGGAGTTCTGTAAGAATAGAGACCAGAAAAGAACAAAACTGTTCAGATGTTACTGGGCTGGTTGTATGGCTGTTAGAGAAAAGTAAAAACAAGCACCTGCCAAGTTGGAGAGCTGTGACCTTACAGCACATATAAAAGCGCCAAGGTGAAGCTGAGAAGGTAAGTCTGCTGCTCTTGCTTTAAAGACCATTCCACCAGATTACTGATCCTGGGCAGAGCTTGTCTTTTGCAGCTGGTCTGAAAGAGGAGAACAACATCCTTCAGCAACTTCCCCTGGCAGACCTCACCAATTCCTTCAAGTGAGGGACATACTTCTTTGCCCTGCCTTCTTCAGCATGAAAGTTGGCATACATCAGCATGTATTTTTAAACAAAACAAAAACCCTACCAAAGCAAACATAAAACCCTCTCCTGAACATGTTTATCCCACTTGTAAGAAAACCACCAACCCATGAGAGATGTTAGTTGTGCTACCTACTGCCCCTACTGGGCAACGTTCAGTATAACACCCACACCGCAGACACAGTGCAGCGTGCACAGACCTGAGCTAGATTTAAGCTAAACGACTCGAGCACGGGCAGTAATCTAGCTGGAGTAGCAGGAGTTGCAGCACAGCTAATATGCCCTATTGAGGGAGGGTAGCTACAGTATAAGATCTTACACAAAATAACAACTTACACAGAACAAAAGCACCGTACCTTGGAATTCATGTACCAGTGTGACACAGTCTGTCTACAGACTTTTGAAGCATCTTTGGGTTGTACCATAGGAGAAGTGACAATTACACAAACAAGTACTCCATTTTAAATAATAATCTCGTCAAAACTCTGTGTTGGACATTACCTTTTCCACTTTCCAGACTGGAACTGATAAGAAACCAGAGCAGAATAACAGATAAACAGAACATCCAGAGGAACATCTGAGAAGTTCTTTCGGAATGGCTTTGTGATTTAAGATGCGCACAGAACAGAAGACTTCTGAAGCAAGTCTTCAATATTTCAGGAGATAAATCTTTATTCACAGAATGTGCAATGGCTCTTTCTAAACTATATACAAAAAAACCCAAATTCTAATGAAGACACAGAAAAAAAAGCAGTGCAGCAGTGTTCCAAGAGAATACATAATTCACAAGTTTAAAATTCAACTGCTCCTTCCTATGCCTTGAGCTCTCTTAAAATATTAAGAATCAAGTCTCTTCGGTAAGTGTATGGGGTATACTTGATTCTGAACCAGTGCCTTGGAAAAAGGTTACCACTAGGGGCATATACTTTTACTCCCTGTTTTCCCATCATAGTACGAAGAATCCTGTTGCAGGACAAGATTTTGTCATAAAATTCCACCCCACCTCTGGCATAGTCTTTGGAAATGGTAGCTGCTTTTCTGTCAGCCTTGCAGTCTAAGTGATGGGTCACAGCATCAGAAGAAACATAATAGCAAATTAATCCAGTGGCAGCCACTAAGAGGTTACAGATGCTGCGAAGTATCACAGGGCCAGGATTTAAACCCAGAATTATCTTTACGCCTATCCCACCAAAATATGTACCAGCTAAGCAAGCTGGAGCCACAGCTGCATTTACCAGAGGGCTGCCATTTTGCAAATACACAATGTCTCTGGCAATAGCAAACTTCTGAGCTTCGGGTGAAAATGTCAGAGCTTCCCTCAAAGCAACACCTTCGCTGCTCTCCCAGTCTACTTGCTTGCCATTGATCACCACCACATGGTTGACTATTCCCTTTTTATCCTCCACTGTGCTATCAAAATTAGGAGGGAGGCCCACCAAAGAGCCTGCAGGAAGCCATGGGATTCCAGCACTCACTGGGTGGAAGCCAGAAGCTGCGAAGGCCCGATAGGAGTTTGCAGATTTCACATGAGTATCTTGAAGGACGTCGTGAAAGACATCACAGAGTCTCTGGGAAAGCTTAGCTGGCTCTCCACCTGACCAGCACTCATGTAACAGTTTGAATGTCTGCTCAGGAAACACGTGATAGGAAAGGTTAGCACCAAACAGTCCCATGCAAGAAACAGCCAACAAAGTGGTCTTGTGCTTCTTAACCCACGCAGATGCCTTCTGCAGGAACCGTGCTCCCATAGCCAGATCCTAACCTGTTTACAACACAAAACCAAGAATTAAAGTATGCATAAATGGGTCTCTCACCTCTAAGATTTTAAGCACAAAACAAAACCCATGGGAACTCATGATAATAAGCAGCAAAACGTTATCTTTTACATAAAGGAAGTAAAGAAATCACTCCACAAAGAAAATGATACTTATTCATTCTTGGGCTTCAGAACATAGGATAATTGATACACAAACTTAGTTTCTCTATCTTCTCCACTAAATCAATTTACTGTAACAAAGAGAAAAATGCCACCATATATCCTCCTCCCACAGCAATTAAAATACATCTGATATTTACTCAACATACTTACATATCCTTTCCAAACACAATCCTACTGTTGCACTCCATGAGACACACAGACTAGTGATACTAAAGGCCAGAAAAAGACATTAATTTGGTTAACCTATTCTAACCTCCTCTATGGAACAGCTTCAAGAGTTTTCCTTATTCCCTCAATACTGACCTCAATAACTCCAGCTACTGAACACAGTATCTTGAGGTTAACTAAAATACAATACCCAAAATAGGGTCATGCCTTAATCCAAAAATTTCAGGAGACAGAATTTGCCTTTGGAGTCAGTTTTAATGGTTAAACCACCTCACCATCTAAAAATAATAATAATAAAAAAAAAAAGTAAAAAGATGAAGAGTGGTTTGTGTTGTTTCTAATTTACCAGATTTCAACTTCTTAGCAGTGATTCTAGTCAACTCGGGAAAAAAAAAAAATCAGAAAGAAATGTTTTTGAAATTGTAACTTAAATATTTGCTCTGAAATAATTTCTCTGACAAATAGTATCTACAATTCAGAGCAGAAACCGGAACAGAAATTGTTTCAGGGCAGAAGACTATCTTGTGACTGTTTAAATACGTGGATAAACATAAAAACTTTCAAACCCGCCAACTTCTTCAGTTCAAGAGTCCTGCTTCCCTTAGGGAGTATCAGTTCCTTTTATGGTCCAAGCCATAGGATGTGTTCTGCCCAGGAAAGCTCCAGTTTCCTAAAAAAATCCCCATGACTACAGAATTCTCATCTAAAATGATACTACCATAAAAATGAATTAGGCACCTAAACCCAACAGACATCATTGACAGTTGTGTGCCCGTGATCCCGTTTGCATCTTTCAAAGTTTATTCTCTCACAGCTTTAACACAGAAGCTTTGGAGGATCTTGCTGCAGCTGTTTAAGACTTTACTTAATTTCCAGCTGTCCTTACAGGAAGGCAGAAGGGGAGCGTGCTTTTCTTCAACAACCAAGGTCTTAGTGTGGAGTGCCATCAAAGGTGGGTCTCAGCTATGCTGCTGGGCTTGTCCTGCAGCAGCTGAAGCACAGACATATGTTCTTTGCTTGCCCTTATGCTGAACAACCACCTCCCACAGAAGGGCAGAGTGGACAACTGGGGAGCTGTAACACACCAGGCACGATAAACAACAAATGAGTATTAACCACAGAGAAACAGAAAAGGATTAAATTAAAAGTGATGTTTTAATGATATGTTATTACAATTCCTACAAAGTTCTTTTAGGCTGCAAACTCACCACAGGGGGCATAATCTTGTTTAATGTTTGTACTGCTCTGAACTCATACAGAGTTCTTAATGAAACACAGCACCTAATAAAAACAATGATGCATGGAAGTATGCGCTGGTATGATGTACATTTCTCAGTGCGATACACGATGGCATGTTTACATGCTAATGAAGACTGGAGGTGGTGATTTGCTTGACAGAATTATTTAAGCTAAAAAAAAAAAAAAAAAAAAAAAAAAAAAAAAAAAAAAAAAAAAAAAAAAAAAAAAAAAAAAGAACATGCTAAGGAGACCAGAGCTTGGAGAAAACCCAATTTTGGGAGAAAACATCCTTAGTAGTGGAGCTAAAAAAGCAGAAAATTATCATAATAGCTTGTACACAGGAAGCACTGTGTTTACCTACACACATCTCCCAAACAGCCCCAATAGCAGGATGCACCTCCAGGGCACAGGCACCTGCTTCCCAGCACAGGGGAGCTTCCTTTCTCCTGGTTCAATCCAGAAAATTTTAACAGGTGCCCCAGTCCTTCATCTCAGACCTTTCTGGATAGACCCCTCACAACCCGTGATATATCCTAAACGGGACCAAGCCCTATAGTCATACCACATACCAAATGCAAGTGTAAGCATGAAATACCATCAGAGAATTACTTCATCTTCTCATGACAGTCAAAAAGCTCAAAAGAAGACTAGTCTCAGTCTCTCAGTATGGTGTTTTACCCCTAGCGTTTTCAAACTTCCTCCCTAGTTCAGCCCAGACCCTTAGCTCATATAAAACCCCCAACTTTAAGGGGAACACTTGTTGTTATTCCCAAGGCCTGTGTGACTCATTCGCGAACGCGCCAGGCCGCACACGCGGACGGTGCCCTGCGAGCCCGCGGCTGCTCGGCCGCCGCGCAGGAGCCACCTCGGCCTCTGCGCGCCGGTCTCCACAAACGCTGCAGAACCAGCCTGGTTTTGACGCTACCATTTCAATATATAAAAAGGTATACTTTGGATACATATGCATATATTTATATACCGCCCATCTAAAGCAAAATATCCTCCTTCTCCCCTGCTACCGCCACCACACGAACACCAGGGTCACCAAGGTGCCCTCCCGGCTTAAAACTTTAAATTATAACTCGGGAAACAAAGCGGGGAGACGTGTCCGCCCGCAGGGCTCTAGGTTAGATCCAGAGCCGGATCAAACCCGGATCAAACCCCGGCACCTACCGAGGCGGCGGCGGAACCGAGCCCGGAAAGCGGCGCCGAGGGGCGGGAAGGGGCGGGCGCGGCGCGACATGGCGGCCGCGGGGCGGAGCGCGGCCCGGCCGGGCGCTGAGGGGCCTGGGCCGCCCTGGCTCCGCTTTTAACGGGGACCGTATCGGGGTCGCGGCCGCCGCCCGCAGCCGGAGCAGCCGCTCCGGGCAGAAGCCGCCGCTGCGGCAGCTCTAGGGCCGCCCCGCCGCGGCGTGCGGGGCAGAAGGGTTTTGCTCGCGTTTTCCTTGTTTTTTAAGCCTCGGCCCAGCAGCGAGGCCCGGTTGCTTTTCCGCAGTTGCGGGAGGCAGGAGCGTTTCGCTGGCATTTAAAAAGGGAGCACTTGGGTTTCAGCGTGGTCCGCGCTGAGCACGCTCCCAGTGGGAGCAGGGATGAAGGGAGCCAAGTTACGTGCGGCATCCTGAGGGAAAATGCGTGGAGTCCTGAGGGAAAATGGGAACATGGGGCCGTCCGGGCTATTGGGAGAGCTGGCTGGCCAAAAGCCCAGCTGCTCAGTCCTCACAAAAAAAAAAGGTGTTTCAGCAGCTGAAAATACAAACATAGGTATTATTAAGAGAGCCCTCCAGCTATGGCGCCGGAGCACCTAGCAGGGACGCAGTAACTGGCCGACCTAACATCAGTCACTGGTGACTTGTTTTCTCCAGCATCCTTAATTGGAGGAAAATAACGCACGTGGTTATTATTTTGTCTTTTTCTAAGTTGTGGTTTGGTCAGAGCAGATGGCCAGTGTAGTTCCTATGTGAATGTATTTCCCTGGCCCTGGAATCTCTGGGAAAGCCCCTGGAAAGGTCTGCGGTTGTAGGAAGTCCTGTTTTGTTGGGTTGTAGAAGGTGGTGGGGTCACAGCCACACAATTCTTTGAATACCTTCAGTGCCTTCCCTTGTCTTGGGCATTTCTGAATTAAAAAAAAAATAAATAAAAATAAAAATAAAATCTTTTGCCCAGCTTAACTCCCTAGCTGTGGCCGTTCACTCTGCGGGGGCCTGGCTGAGGAAGGAGGCATGTGCCTTGCCTTAAAATGCCGTGAGAAAATGTGATTTGAAAGGAAGATTTGGAATCGGGCTGTCCCAAAGTCCGTGCAGGAGCCTTTACTTAATGCTTGTTCCAGGATGATGCCCCATGCCCTGTGTTACCAGCTCCAGAATTGACTTGTAAAGCTCCAGGTTCCGTTCCCTGCACTGGGGCAGCGGGTACCAGCAGCGTGGTTCTCCCTTGCCTGCTGGCAGGGTGTGCCTTGGCGCTTGACATTGTAAATCTCCCTTCACACCGGGCAATCACTGGATGGTTTTCACAATCCAAATGGAGATAACACTTTACAGTGGGCTGATGGACAGTGCAACAGAAATTAAAAAAGGCCGTTTTCAGGATTGATTTAGATTAATTCCAAGAAGTCTTTCATTTAATTGTAGCAGCTTACAGATTAAGACATCTCTGACTGGGAAAGGTTCAGATCTTGGAACTTTTGGCCTGAGATTTGCTTCTAAAAAATCTTGATCTGGTTGCCAACTCTACTTTTTTTTTTTTTTTTTTTTTTTTTTTTTCCTCTTGCAGCATTATCTCCTTCTTATAGGCCTGGCTGGGTGTACCCAGCATCTCTCCCAACTGTGAACAGAGGCTGTTAATGGCAGCCTTCATCTTAATTTACAGCAAACAAACGGCTAATTGCTAAGAAAAGTCACCCCTCTGTGAGAGGGCATAGTTCAAACTGTAGGTTACGGTACTGTGCAATATGGCAAGACAAATTAATAGTTTGCTGCCACCCAAAGGGAAAAGTGCAAGAAAATATCCCACTTCCCCCACTCCTCTGTCTCCTTCTGAGCCACTTGCTGTTTACCAGACTGGTGTTGATCACACTTCTTTCTTTTTTTTTGTGTGTGTGTGTGTGTGTGTGTGTGTGAGCTGCTTTTAACTCTCTACCATCTGAAAACAGCCTAAGAAAAAAAAAAAAAAGAAAAAAAATCATTTTATACCAGATCAATAGGATCATGGAAGAGTCTGAAAAGTGCCAGGGTTGTAACAAGGTGGGAGGCAGTCAGAAGAAAGGAGAGGGGAACCTCCTGTCCGCAGCAGAGAGCTGTCAGAACCGTGGGGCCGCAGCTTCGTCATCTGCCAAAACTTACCGTCCGTGAAGAGCTGTTGTCATTCGTACTCCATACTGATGTAGAAAGCAGAAATGCATGCACATGGCATTGGACTCCTTGAGACTAGACTCCAAACAGGCACACCGCGTGATGATGATGGATTTAGAAAGCCTGTCTCTTAACTCTGAGAATCACTAAGACTTACATATGCTCTGAGAGGGTTGGGTGGGTTTGTGGGGTGCTTTCTGGATAGTGCTACTGCATTCTGTACCATAGGTCTAGAGACTTACGTTTTTTAAATAAAAACTCATAAGGCTGGCAGAACATTACCTTTTGTACTATGGTTTCTCATAAATGCTTCATAATAAAGAAGATCATTGAAAAAGAGAAATCCCAGCTTTACTAAGCATCCTGTTGGCATGGCTGTGGTTGCCACAGCCAGCTGCTACAGAATGGAAACCAGAAGCCTGAAGTGCACCCTTTTGCTGTTGCATAAGCACGTCGTTATAGTCAAAGATCTAGGGTTATAGATCACTTTTAAATTAGCCTGCTAGGTGGTGCTATAGGACATGCTCTAAGTTACCCTTAAAAAAAAAAGTCAATTCTGTTCCATGTTTTACAAGAAAAAATAATATAGGTGTCTGCCATCACCTGCCTTTCTAACTTACCATTTTCTGTATGAAACCTTGTTACTACATTAGCTGAAAGGCTGAGTTTTGTTAAAGTGAAAAACTGACTTCTATTTCTCCTATGGAATATGTGCATCTCAAGCAAACATGTCAGCTTTGCTTGTGGGATCTCCAAATATTGTCAGCTGGAGAATATTCACCAGTCTGAGGTATACAGGATTCCTCCCCCAGCCTCTCCCTTCTCCATGGAGTCCATTTGTCAGACCCTTTGCACAAGTTTTTTTGTGACCCAGCCCTGAGGCACTTGGACCTGAAACAGATTTACTTTAGTTTCTGTGGGAAGGTAACATAAATAACCTTGCACGTCTGAATCAAAATTGTGTATTTTTTTTTGTCCCAAACCCTTCTTTATGTAATTCAATTTTTGCATGTGTCAGATGGAACGGACACTGTAGGATTCTGGCACTAGCTGAAGACTGCAAGTCTATGAGAAGAGTAACGTAAATAGCAGTGAGAGATTATAAAGTCTACAGGACAAGGATCATCTGCTAAAATCTACTGAAGTGATCTTGAAAAGCAAGAGACTGTACGAGTGTGGACGTTAGGGATTTCTACAAGAGGTTTTGTAAAATAAAAGAGAAAGACAAGCGGACAGAGAAGGACAAGTCTGATGAATAATCCAGGGAGCTTTGGAGGACAAAAAGATCCTAAAGTGAGAAGTGGCAAAAGATCTGGGGAAGATCTTGTCCAAGAAGGAGGGTTTGACATGTCAGAGTGTTTGTTGCACAGCTCCTGGGCACACTTCAGTGTTGCAGACTGTAGCACTACAGCGGCAAGTGGTGAGCACATGGAGGAGCACTGCAAGGCCCTTAAGCAAAATATATGCATAGAAAGTACATATATTAAGGTAGCGTGCAATGACCCTTGCAGGAAGTACTTGCAATTCAGCAGAAAAAGGGAGATAGTGTGCTAAAAACTGATGTGCTAAGGGAACACCAGGATTCTTGACATATGTCAAAAGATCAAGCTTGTTCATACTGAAATGGTCATTGTACTGCACTGGAGGGGAAGAAAAGCTCACGGCAAAATAGCTTTCCAGCTTGTCAGTCTGAGCAAACTGCATGTCTTAATGTTACAGCTAATAACAAGGCAACAGTGGGTTTAAAATGTACAGAGGGTCGACCAAAAGTGCAAGTCGTAGTAAATCTCAGCAATTTCTGTTCCTGAAAAGGGAAGATATCAGCCAATATTGATAATTCCTTGCACCTCCTTTCCCCTCCTTTCCTGGTTTCATCCCAGAAGATTTAGTGAAAATTCATAACTTACCAAGGAATAAGCAAAACCTCATTACTATGATGTGCTGGTCTAGGGTAAAATAAATTTATTAAAAAAAAATCAGAAACCATTAAGAATTTCATAATAAAAATGTTAGCACTGAGGAGAATTTAGGATTTTGCACTGCTTTCTCAAAGGGATAATATATATAGTGACATGCAGAAACAGTTGTGGAAGCGCAACAGGGAATTAAATCAAACTCCAATATTCAAAGATGAGCAAAAAGATGGCTAGCTATATCATTGGAATTGGCCAGTATACAGATCAAGGCAATCAAAGTACAACATGAGTTTTCAGAGGAGCTGGGAAGATATTGTCTTCCCCGTGCATAACAGCTCTGAACGGTCAGGGAGCAGAAGCAAACTCTGTCCAAGCAGCAAAGAGGCTGTGAAGCATTTGGCCAGCAACAGAGTTTTATGGGACTGACATCTATATCTACTCAGGCATCCCTGACATTAAATTCTGAAGTATTTCTCTGCAGGTCCCTCCTCCTGAAGCCAAAGCACGTTCTTTTGATGACAAATGGCAGAAAAGGTAAACATGAAGGTGATCGTATTTTTATCACTTGATCTACAGCAGTTTCAGAGTGTGGGTCCAATCACACAGCCCCCCTCAGCTCTAACTGGACTCACTGGAAGTTGGAAGGTCTACGATGGCACTCAGAGTCAGCTCCTAAGCCATAGTAGAAAATGCCATCTCTCTAGCAGGACTTCTAATGTGTAATAATCAAAAAAAAAAAAAAAAGTGACCTGAATGTATATTGCAATCTGCCGAGGCCAACAGACACATATCTGGGTAAATATGGGCACTTGTGATAAATTTGGATACTGGCAGTGAAATCTCAATCAAGCAAAACTACCTAGCTTTTCAGGGCAAATTAATCCACGCAGAAGTCCATGGTCTTGCGGCTAGTCTACTGCCGTTTAGAACTGGCTCAGATCTATCCTCGTTATGCAGACAGCCTCTATACGAAACTGCATTTTAAATCGTACTAGGCTTTGGTCACATTACCAACGTCACTGTGCTACCATGCTACCCGTGCTACAAAGCAACACTCGCAAACATAAGCTCAGTTTCTAGCCTGGATTTTCTGGGCAGTGCATACCAGCTAAGCTTCCTGCAACCAGAAGAGTTGTGCGCTGTCTTCAACTAGTAATGCAATATAGTCTTTATTTTCAAGAGCTGTTGTTTGGCAGTTAGCTAGCTGTAGTGAAAGGAAGGTAGCTATAGTGAATTAAAATGTCACATGTCATCATAATAAAGCTAATTAGTGCATCCCAAATTAGGAAGGGAAGGATACCATGTCTTCAAGGCCATGCTGTAATAATTACCAGATTTAATCATAACTATTTAGCCTCTGTAACGTTTACCCTTCCTGATGCCCATACTACAAAGGTAATGAACGATGTTTGACAGCCAACAGAAACTTGGGCTACGTCACTAAGGCAGCCAGCCCTGGTAGTTACTGAGCTGTGCTCTGTGACAGAAGTACTTCACAAACACCATGAATTTCCAAGAGCTACTGCATGTAAGAATACATTTTTCTCATTTCCTTAGTACCCTGTGGAAGGGATAAGCAGAACACAGATTTTTCAGGCAAGAGAGAGGCAGGGAACAGAGACTGTATGTATTTGGTCTTTGGACTCTGTTTTGCGTTGTGGAGCAAAGTTTCCAAATGCTTCTAATCCTGGCCCAGAGATAGACTTGATCCTGGCTCTTCCTGGCATGTCTTAAAGGCAGAGCTTGCAAAGATTTTTTCTTTTGTGGATTTACTATGAAAATATTTATTATTAAATATCCCAATTATATAGGATTTAGTTATTTAGATATTCCACAGCTAGAATGATACACAGGGACATACCTGGCACAAGAAAACGCATAGCTCTGGTGCAGAGTTATCAATAGGAATAACCGGATTAAATGAAGAGGAAATGCAAGCTGAATGTTAAAGTGAGATCTACTGCAATGTATTGAGCTGATGGGAACCCAAAAGCTTTAACACTTGCCTCATTCAGTGTCACAAGCAAAGCCCACCTTTGTTGCACCTCCACATCTGTACTGTCTAGAAAAAAAAAGGAAGACATGAACTCATGCTGATAATCATAGTGAAAAAGACATTTATTATTGCAGGAATTGTATTCCATTACCACTTAAAGTCAAACTTTTTCTTTATGTTTCCCCACAGAGTGCCAGTTTGTTCAGTGCTACTTGGAAAGCTGGAAACTCCTAGTCTCGACCTGTAGAGTTTCTAATTTAAAAATAAATTCTACCTAACTATGCATTTTTCTTCCCTCTGAGTCAGATTTCATTCTTTTTACCTAACTATGCATTTTGCTTCCCTCTGAGTCAGATTTCATTCTTTTTCACAGTCCGAATACCTTACCTAAAATACTAAAACTTAAGGAAAAGTCATCATGAAAAGATGGGATCATTCAAAGCTGTGACTCCCAGCATTTTTTTCTTGGGCAGTACATTTAACTGGAGAAAAATGACTCCTTCTGTGGGAGGGCTGATTCAAGGCTTATAAGGAGTCAGTAAAACAGACAGCAGCCACAGTAAACCAAGGCTATTTTCTATAAACCCATTCTCTGTCTAACTAGGTGAAATATGTCTGCTCTAGACAACACAGTATGTGTCTGTGCATAGCAGGGGAGGGGTCTGAGCCCACACTGGTTCTCTTCTTGGGAAAAAGCCGAATATGTGTGGTCACTGAACAAATCTGTGTTTTTAAGGCTCTTCCTACACTTTAAAAAAAACATTATTAAGATATTCTTCAAACTGTGCAGGTCTCAAGAGTAAATGTCTTGCAGCTCTGAAGATGTCTGGGTAGAGTCGTGCAGGCCACATACTTGCACGTGAGTTAAGTTTTGAAAAGAACCTCTCTCAGATGTCTAGGTAAAATGGTGTAATCTGAAGACACTCACTCCTGTTTAAGTTGTAAGCTTGATTTGAAGCAGCCAGGTTTGTTTACATGAATTACTAGTGTCTCTTTAAGCAGCAGCTTTGCAACTAAACAACTTTTAAGGACTGTTGCTGTAATTAAATCTGGGTACCACAACATCAGGCTCATTTATACATCCACTGCCACTCCGATATGTGAAACTGGTGATATCTGGTGAAGTTTGCTTTAAATACCATTTTCCGTAGGTGGTTTGAAGCATAAGCATCCCATTTGCAAAACTAAGCTGTAAAGAAAGAGGCTGTGGATTCTTTTCAAAACAAATGTGGAAGATATGAGCAATGGAGTCAGCATCACAAAATCCAGTTGAAATCTAATGTCACCTCCAGACAAACCTGTAGGCTACTCTCTCAGAGCTGCCTAAAACTGCAATCATATTCCACCTCTGAATATTGAAAAGTGGAATCCACAGGTTCAATATTACTGGAAATGATAGAGCATGATCAAAACAATAACACTTTTCAACACAATAGCAGTGGGTTCTTTATATCCAGTGAATAACCCCACCTGAGGAGAAACTCCTGTGAACCCCGAGACAAAAAACTCCTGTGAACCCCGAGACAAACTTCAAGCCTTTCAGCAACATAGGAAGGGGAATATATGTTGGTTAACAGTTCTGTTTTAGAGAAGGTACAGTTTGTATCCCAGTATCCTAAAGAGGGTGTTACGTCCTCTTCCAGTCTCCTCACAAAACATTAATCAAATTCAAAATAAAACCTTTTTTTTTTTCAGTTAAAGATATTCTCCAATTTAAAAGACCCTCTTATCAACAGTATAAAAAAATAGCAAAGGCTTGAAAAAAATCCATGGAAAATGATAAGGATAACACATTATGTGCAGATGAAAAAGTGTGAAATGCTATGACAAAGAATATGTAAGGCAGGAATCTTGCTATTATCACACTGGGTCTGCAAAAAACCATTATCAGAGCAGCTGGCACTGGTATATCACCAAGGAATAACAGTTCAGAAGATTGTGAGACTGATAATCCACATTCTGAAACAGAAAATGTTAAATGCCAAGAAGTGTTTGCATTCATCAGAAGTGATCTCTCCGCTAATCTGGAGTTGATAACAGTGACTGATCTCCCATGCTACATCTGGAGAATCACATGGGAGCCAACAACCTGGAGATTTAATCAAAAAGCTGGAAGCTGTGTGCGGAGGAGCAGCCACTTTATGCATAAAGACAAAGGAAAACCTATGGTATATTCTGACATTTATCTTATTGGTTAGCTTGCCATCGATAATTAATGCTAAAAACAAAGTTGAGAGCAGCCTTATCAAGAGCAACAGATATCCAAGTGATTTTCAGACAGCAGCTTTACAGACAACTGATGGTATCTAGGATCCAGGTGTGAATGAGTCATGATGACCTCAGCCCAGAAATAGAATCAAGGTTTAATAAATATATCTATCATATCTACTTTTGTCACATGATTTCTTCATGCAAAGTTTACAGAACAGAAGAGTGATTTAAGCTTATCAGCCAGAATAGAGCAACTGATAAACTTCATTCAAGATAGTCTGTTTAGACATGGGTAGACGTTGTGTTACCTATCAAAGCATATTTTGCTGTCATTTGCTGTGAAGTCTTCACCAGGGAGGTGCTGGGCCTATTCAAATAGCAATTTGTGTGCTTTAATGAATAACTGAAATGACTGATATAGCCCTTAGGCTCCAAAAACTGGTGTTAGCCACGGAACAAGAAAATGTGCCCCCCAGAAAATATTCACTCTAGTGCCTGTGACCCTTTAGCTTGGGAGAGCATTGAAAGATTTGAGGAGGCAGTGCATGGAGCTGAATTCCCTGAATTGCTATGCAATCTCCACTAGAGTCCAGGCAGCTGCCAGTTAACATGGAAAAGGTGTTGGGGCCAATCCCAGTTGGTGTGTGGGCCTCCATGGTGTACAACAACCCTGGAAGGTCTGCATGGAAGGTGAAGCCTGGAGCCTTAAGCTGCATGCAAAGGTATCAACAGACCTTTTCCAAACCCACAGGCAATTTCACCACCTCTTTTCAAAACTACTTGACATTATGGATATGCTTAGGGAAATAGCACCATAACCCCTAAGAGCTGATGTTAGTTTGCAAATCACTTTGATATTCTGAGTTTCTGCACTCTTCCATGGAAGAGTTATGGGACATGGCCAGGAAGAATATTATTAAATACAATTGCCAACCTTTCACTTAGCTATTTTTGCTTCATGCACTAACAGGTCCAGGAGCAACTAAAATGAACAGTTTGCATGGGAACACGTGTACAGACAGATGCAAACTGCAGCCCAGGGAACAGAAAAAAAATATCAACAGACCTGTCCATGTTCCAAACCTATTCATGGTAATGTAATGAGTCAGTAGCAGTGAGAAAAACATTGTCAGAACTTTGTATTTTACTTTTTTTGCTTGCACAAAGAACACCAAGATAGCTGAGAGAAAATCAGACATAGAATTTATTTTGTCTTTCCTCTTTCTTGCAAAACAGACATTTGATTACCCAGCAAGTTCTCTTTTTCTCTGGAATCTCCCCCAAATCAACTATGCTATGAAGATCAAGCTGTCTGCATCTCTTTTTGGTTTCTAACACACATATTTGCTAAGCATTATGAACCATTTCTAAGGAGGTGATCAGTGGCTAATTAGTCATTTTACACAAAACTGTTGATATAATTGATATAATATAAAAAAAATATTTCTTGATATATTTTGCAAAGCAATCTATGGTGCAAAATGCAGAGTATGTGTAATACGAAATAAAGCTGCTTATTGCACAAATGATGCCAAAATTAATAGCTCTGAATTTTAATGGAGGTATTCTTGATTTCTGCTCTACTGGGATTGCAGGGAGTAAGTTAATACACAGGAAAAAGGAGGAAAAAAAGTAAATACAGCGACCAAGTTTGTAGGATTTCATCCAGTTAAATGGCTGCAACAAAACCAGTCTGAAATGAGCCCCAAAAAAACTTTCTATTTTTTCAGAGACTTAAGTGCCTCAGCTGTAACCAATTGCAGTCCCAGGCTGTTCTAGATCCAGGCAAGGAGTATTAGAATGGATTTGTTAGGGGAAGGTTTGTGGCACTGGGGGCCTTTTCAGAGTCAAACTGTCATGCCAGACGGACAACTGCAGACAACCTCACCGCCTTCTTTACCCTGCCAAAGTACCTCAGGAGTGACCTAGAGAGCCCCTTTCTCCAGCTTGAGAGTTGTGCTGAGCCCCTGCTGACCACAAATACTGTGTAGCATCCAGTCGCAAGGCTTGTTTTGATTACGCATGCAAGTAGTCAGGCTGTGACTAAATGGTTATTGGCAGAGGTTTTGAACCAAGGTCCGAAAAGAAATTGAAACTCTCCTTTGGACTTCAGTGGGCTTTGAATCACATGGAAAAAGAATAAAAGCTCTAATATTTAAAGCAAACAAGGCAAAACTTTAAAATTTCCCCTCCCTGTTTAATCTCTTGTGCTCAGAAGCGGCTATAAGGATTGTTCCGCTGTCTGATGCTATCAAAAATGTTATCTCATACTGCGATAATTAAAAGAGATCCCTTGAAAAGAGCAGAGAAAAAAAATATGTGTTTGTGCTGGCATAATCCGTTCTAGATAAACAACACAAAGACCCAGTTTCAATTTGAAATGGTTCCCAAAATGCCACTGGCCTGCATGTGCTACCCAGTTACTTAAACTGAAATTTACTCTCCATCCCTCCAGAGAAGGAAAATTCAGAATCTCTGAATAATCAGAGGAGAAAGGTATTTAGACTTGTTCAGGTAAAGATTTTTTTCTTTTTCTGAAGAACTGACTGGCCTCAGTTGTTCTTCACACTGGTTTCCAATTAATACTTGTTTAAAGTAAACTTATACAATAGCTAGATGTGCTTAGAGCCCTGGAGACCTTCCAGTCAGACCAGTGTTAGGCACAAGATTATGAGGCAGCTCCAAACAGTAGGGAGCAAAGTAAGAACATGGTGGGGGAGCATTAAAAAAAAACATTACCTGCCTATTGTTCAGTACTTATGGGCAAGAATGGCTTCAAAGTGTGTCCTGAACTCCCTTTCTATCTTCTTTGCCCAGCTAAGATCTTCTGTCCAGGGGGAGATGTCTTACCATGATTTAAAATGTTCCACCATTCTTAGCACCTAAGCTCCAAGGCCAGTGTGCCACTAGCACCCACCAGCTCATATGTGCTCAAGAGAACAGGATTTCAGCTGTTTTACAGCAGCATGGACTTAGCCATGTCAGTCATGCTGGCTGAGTTTCATTTTGTCACCCACATTGCCAGTAGCCTGTGCACAGAGACACTGAGGAACCCAGTTAATTATGGTTGGGAAGTAGGAGCAGACCATAGGGAATTCTACCTGATAACTCTTGGGAGAAAATCTTCGCCGTCAGTAGGAGAGGATGTCCTGGGGGCAGGGAAGGAGAAAGGGCAGCTGGAAGCAATCTGTGATTTGTCACCCTCAAGAGTCAAGTGTGATCAGGTTCCCTGTAAAGGGCCATGAGAGAGACACTCTCTATTCCTTTCCACTCACCCTTTCCCCAGTGCCCTTCTGCTCCCCAGGATGATGGGGAAATCTTTTGTCTTGGCCTCTTTGTTCAGGAAGGGTGGTCTTCTGCAGCCTCTAATTTCCTTTTATTCAAGTAATTGGTTCTTCATTTGAGCTTGAGCAACTAGAAAGCGCTTGTCAGCTCTGCGCACTAAACAACGTATCCCCCATCTCTCATTCTTTAATCTCCACACAGTAGCAAGACTTGGAAAACAGAAACACTGAACAATTTTGGTCCTGGAGTGTCACTTATTTCTCTGAGAGCAGCCTACGGCATCACACATTTTATGTAAGCAGTGACCCCATTCTTGGGTGCACAGACACACAACATATCTCATTTAATTTGTAGGCTCAATGCTTCATAAACTGTACTTTCCTCGAGGGACTGTTATGGAGAGACATCAGGGTAGAGAGACATGTTTTAGGCCGCTGTTTGCTAAATCTTAGCATTAACCCAGGAAGCTTTTTTTTCCTGCCCAAGTAGAAACTCTAGTTCCCTTTTAATCAGCTCTTTACAATTAAGTTCTGGTTATAGTAAATCCCTTTGCAAAGGGATTCACCCTGAGAGTTTCTCCTGAAGTGATGCCTACCCTGAATGCAGCCACCTGACTTCAAGTGCCAGAGTCACATTAGCTGCTGAGGGGCCATCCTCAAGGAAATGACTCCCGCAGAAGAGTGGCTTGAAGAGAGGCGTATTCAGAAGTGCAACTCCACACACTTCCCCTACGACTGTAGCCATCCACTCTTCCCTGCGTTGAGGCATTTGCGTTGCTGTATCCTGAGCTGCTCTAATTCTGTTCGCTGGGATCAAGACAACATCCCTACAGTCTCAGTGTTAGATCTGAACTGGGCTTAGCTCTCCTGCAAGAATTTGATAAACTGTATGACTCCTTGCAGCATGACTGTAGTATAGAATTCTCCAGTCTTCCAAACATCCCAGGTTAGAGTACAAACAAATAACTCTATTGTAGGCAAAACATCAACAATTCAATCATAACTGCAAACAGAGAGCAAAGTCCCTTTTTCCTAGTAGCTTAGAGAGCAATCCTTCTCATCCCCTGTATCAGTGAGAACCTGCTATTTGGAGCAGCCACGTGGCCACACCACAGCCAGTGTGCATTAAGAGAGCTCCTGAGAGAGGAGCAGAGGTGTAGCCCATGTTTCTCTACCAATCTGTCTGCAAGCCCCAAATCTTTTGGCTAGTTGGGTTTATTGGCTCATTTTTATCAAAACCTCAAGCAGGTGAGTTATCTACTTCATTAATCCTCTGCCTCATCTCACAAGGCATAGTGCTAACAAACAAGAAGGGGCAGGCACTCTTAGACATTAAGCTACAAGCTGTTTGCAAACAAATTTTCTCTCCCCTTCCAGACAAGTGTTTGCTACCTCTCAGCATCCAAATTCAGAATAATCATAGTGACCTCCCATTGACAGAAATGCTGATGACAGATTTATGCCCATGAAGAGCATGAGCTGCTAGAGCTACCATATATCCTGGTTTCACTGGGCACACTGCACAAAGCCGACTTTCTCCAGACAGCAAAACGACTTTGACCGCTTCTCCTGAATTTCTGCGTGTCTTCAGCTCCTCCTCGCCTGGCTGACATTTGGACTGGAGCCAAGAATCCTGCTCACATCACCTGCACATGACTTCAGATATGGCCAGGTCGACGTGTTCGTGCTGCTCGTCTGCTCGGGCTCAGCCTGAGGGGCCTCAGAAGTGCCCGAGAGGGAGGCTCAGCCTCGGCACTGTTGCTTCTCATCGGAGCTCTCTCCTGCCTGCAGCTCCCAGCGTGCTGGCGAGAGCGGTTTTGATCAGGAGGCAATGGCTGGGAGGAGGATGCTCCGCAGAGGCCTGGGAGCTGCAGGGAGCGGGGTCTGCCGGAGCGGTGCCGTTGGAAGCACCATGGATGGGTGCAGGACGTGCTCATGGAGACCTGCTGGGAGCCCTGCCCGCGCGGTCCCTACTCATGGAGCCCTCTGCTAGCGCCTGGCCACCACAGAGCCATCACAAAACGGAGGCTGTTCCGGCACGGACTCACCTTTGAATAGAAAATGCTTTCTGCAACCCACTGCCTATCACTTGCCTGCAGATTTTAGCAGCCTTTTAACTGTAACTGTTGGGATTTAAATGACACAATCTGCACCCTTCATTTAGAGTTTTGAAGGACACATCCCATGAACATGTTGCCATAACATGAGATCATGTTCCCTCTTCATGTCTCCACTGAAATCTCTAAGGCTGTGAGTCTCTAGTTTAATTCACTGTAAACTTTGCAAATGCTGAGTTTGGAGAAAAGTTTCTTTTAGCTCAAAAAGAGAACAAACCAAACCAAAATAAAAAAACAAAACAAAAAATCCCATGAATTCCATACCAAGGAAACCGAGAAGAAAACAAACAATTAGAACATGCAGGGCCTGAATTTTTCCTCCCGTGAAAAACAGACATTTTAATAATTAAGCAGTTTCATAGTAGGGGAAATGTAGAGGGAAATGCAAGTTTATTGCTTCTGCTCTCTCTGTCAAGGCACAAGGCAAAGTGAGAGACTTGCAGAGCAGAAAACTTAGTGGAAGGGAAGGAAAGAAACCACAGTAATACAGGGGGCAAAGGAACAAGTCTCTAATTCCTAGGATGATATTTACAATATTTCAGCAGGAGTTTGGTTAAAGGAGGAGAGAGTCAGGGTTTGAGGCCTCATTTTATAAACCAATATTTATGCATGCAAGGAACTTGGGTGAATATGTACTGGGTTGTGGTTAAAAAGAGACCCTCCAAGGCTGACCCAGTGAAAGCTGGATTGTGCAATTCTGACTCATATTTTAGGATTTCTAATGCTCTAATTTAAATTAACGGGAATTTTATTTTACTGATGTGAACGGGAACAAGATTAAGCCTCTGCTCCGTTGTAATTCCCTTGAAGAATGTGGGGTAAAGTTAACTAATGCTTATTAGAAGAAAAAGATTGGCCTCCAAAAGCAAGCAATCACCACTTCCCTCTCCTTCAGAAAATGTGTGTGAATTAAGAGCAGAGCATTTCTTTTTCTTCTCTAGGCAAACAGAGATGTGGATTAAACACTCACAAAGTTAGGAGGATTGTTCTGCATTCCTATCTAAATAAGAGAAAAGCAAATCTGATTGAAGACATACAGAGCTAAAAGATTTAAGCTGTGCCACCTCTCTTACAAAATGTTTAAATGGATACAACATGGCTGGGACTGATTTTTCCTTCAGTGCTGCAGACAGACCTCAGTGAGGCCTTGGTGTCTTCTTTATAAGTGGAGGCTGGGGGCTAAAAGTAGTTAGTTTGCATTTAGGAACAAAGGGGGAAGAAAGAGATACAGAGCAGGAGCAGCACAGAGTATGAAAGGGAAGAAAGCCACAGAGCCACTCCTGACATTGTAATTGATATTACAATTGCACTGACGTTGTAATATCAATTGTATTGATAATACAGCAAATATAAGAGCCTGGTCTGACCCCTTACACAGTGGGAATACCCTGCTGCCCAATATCACATGGACTGGAATAGGGCATGACATGAGTGAGGAAGAGAAAGGAATTTAACACCCGTCAGAATCCAAGAAATATTGCTGAAGAAGGGAATTTAAATTTTGTTTAGCTTTGGGTTTTTTTTTCTTTGGATAGCATAATTTCACATTTTTTTTTCTTTTTCACACAGTGTGATAGACCAGCCAAAGTAAAAAAAAAAAAAAAAAAGAAGAAGAAAAAAAAAGGTAAGTATTTCCTGTTCAGTAAAATGATGGCAAATCTAACAAGTCACCAGTTGTGAGCTGCTCCACTCTCCCACTGAAAGTCTTGCATTCCCCTGCTATGGGTGACTTGCCTGGCTAGGGACACCAGCCAGGGTGGCTGCCAGAGAAAAGGCCACATACGTCTCTGCTGGCTGATGGAGGCAGATGTGCAGCAACGTCTCATGGCAACGTCACCTACCTCAGCTCATTACCAGGCATGAGGGGATGGGATGAACTACATCTGTGTTAGGTCCTCTTCTACCCTGCTCTGCTTCATAAATGCATGCTCTAGTCTGGAGAGAAGGATTCTTTACTACAGAGTAGAGAGCATAGAAATAAAGCCTATTTCTAAAGCATAGAAATTAGCTGGATCCACTCCTGTTCTCTCCATAGAAACACAAAGTAATACATCACTTTTCCTTTTCTTTTCACACTTACTGTGAAATCCACTTTTCAGTGCTTTCATTAATATTTCATAACTTGCAAAAGGAGGCATATGTCTGGTAAGAGTACATGAATCTCTATGTGGCATATGCTTACAGCTTCTCCAGCTGCAAATCTACTTCGAAGAAGTTTAATGGCATGAGCACAGGAAAAGTTAAAAACTTCCAGGGGTGGGAGCAGACAGAGGTGGGACTTGAACTCAGGTAAACCTCTTGCACTGACTTACTTCAGGAGAAAACTGCAGGTAGACCCATATCATTGCAGAAGAGCCCAGTAACGGACGGTGTTATGAACTTTCTACTGCGAAACAGGATGGATGAGGTGACAAAGCTGTAAGGAAACACAGCTTTGCTTGCCTCGCGGCCTCAGAAAGTGACATGGGGCTTGGATTGCACTGCCAGATGTCAAAGCAATGGTGGGTTACCAAGCAGAGATAACTAATGCATGGAGGGGAGGGAAGTGTCAAGTGGCGGTATGTATGAGCATCACAGAAAATGTACTTGCTCTATAAAGAATGGATCCCAAAAGGCCCATTTTGCATTTGCACATAACTGCCTGGACAACACAGTCTCTGCAGGGATTTGTGTGCTTGTTCAGGCACTGCTTAGACACTTCTCCTCATAAAAAGGGACATCTGCTGAAAGAGCATGTGGACACGTCTATGTAGGCTATGTAAGCACAGGCATACATTTGGGTTTAGAGGAAAGCAGGGTGGTATAAGTGGCCAGCTCACAATGTTCTCTGTGCTTAGGCTCCCAGCACATGTGAAGTAGGAAAGGGAGGCTGTTACCACTGTTGGCAAGGGAGAGGGGAGCAGGGGACCTGAGACCAAGAGGTGCAGACTTGCTCACCCACAGCCACTTGCTGACCCACAGCCACGTGCTGACCCACAGTCAGTGATCTGGGAAAAAATAGAGGTCATACGGGGATGTTTTCTCTACTACTCAGCCTAGGTAGGGTGGGGAGAAAGCCGTGCACAGAAATGTTAAAGCTTGGACAGTGAAACCTCATCCCCAGCGGATCAGCTTCTCCGGGTGGAGGTCCAGCACGGACTCCACCAGTTTAGGTAGGGTGACCTCCATCTCATCCTTCCCTCCAGCCAGTTCGACAGCTGAAGGTGCTGAATAGCACTCATCCTCTCCACCCATTTCATGAAATCCGTGGAAACTCATTTCAGATCCCTCTTTCCCTCCCACTGCCAATCTGTTCAAAGCTGGGTGATGCATCTGAAAGCGATGGGCCTGCAAGGAAAAGGGCATGGATGACAGTGATGTTGCATAAGCCTGTTTCCAAAAGGAAATCTGGCTAAAAATTGAACAGTCTGGTATTTCATGCCGCTAATTATCAAAAGACAACAGCAAAACACTGGCAATGCGGAATCAGATAAAAACGCGCTGAAACAGAGCAGGCTTTTACCAGCACAGTTAGCAGTGTGTAACAAAGTAGGGAATCTAAGAATGACTTGAGGTTATTTCTTTGGGATATCAACAAAGCTTTTGTGTCTCCATAAGCAAAAGGATCATGTTTTTAGTTAATTATTAAGCAAGTTCTCTTCGCTGTGTAATCACCTTTGCAGAGTGATTAGTGTGGAAAATATTGGAGAGAGATTTTGAAGCCTCATAACCGTAACTATTTTTCATGCCCTAATTATCTGGCCAAAATCCTACTCTTCACTGAGATTAGTGGAAGTGCTCTTGATTTACAGTGAGCTATGAATTTGCAGCATGTACTCTGGGGAAAGACAGAATGCTATTTAATATCATTAGATAATGAGAAAGAGAAGCCAAAATATCTTTTCTCTATGCCATAACATTGTCCCAAAAGAGGTGCAACATCTCTGGATCTCAGAGGGCTAGAAAGGAGTAGTGTTTTGATATATGTTCTTTCAAAAATCTGGTGGGGGGATTGAGAGGGTGGGGGATATGATACCTCCATAGCCAATCCAAACTGCTTGAGAAATACTGCAGTGGAAACCACCATGGATGGAGATGGAGCCTTCTGAGCACTTCCTTCAGCAGCAGCGTGGAGATCCTGGCAGTTTAGGCGTTAACGTGAGGCTAGGGCTGCCTTTCAGAAAGAGCTGGGAAGGTCAGCGCAGGGGAGCCTTGAGGAGGGGAAGGGATTTGCTGTGGTCTTTCAGATCTCTTCAATATAATTATGCCCTGGCAATGAAAGGAGCAAAATAGATAAAAACATTGAGAAGAAAGAGCACGGAGGAGATGGTGAAAGCAGCAGCCACGTAGACGTGTTAAGGACGCTTGCCATGAAGCAGCCGTACCGACTGCTAATTAATAGCAGCACTGCTATTGCTACTGCAGCAGAGCCTGGCAACTCAGATGCTAATTGGGCTCCCACCTCCCTGTCGTGGGGGCACTGCCAAGTGCTCGCCTGAAGGCTGCATGACACTCGTGCCCGGTCCCCAGGCGCCCATGTAGCCTAGAGAGCCTATAGATTAGGAACATCATGTGCATGTGGATCTGGACTGGAGGATTTTAGAGCCTTCTCCCCCAACACACATTTAGCACCTCCTGGAGCAGTTTGCACTCGGCTTGCATAGCTGTGAGCAAAGCCGCAACTGCTTTAATTGCATTAGCAGAATGGAACAAGGGTCTTGCCATATGCTTAGCTGCACAGATTTGCTTGCCCAAAAGTAGGAGACAGTGAAGAACTGGGGCCAGAAACTCTCTAAAGAGCTTGCGATCTGCTGCCTTAATTAAAGACACTATTGATTTGAGCAATAGCTGCCCGCTGGATACTTGCCCTGGATGTGCGTGTTGCCTGTGTGATTCTACAGCTGGACTGTCTTGTCGTCTCTATAAAAATATGCTCCAGCAAGTGATGTATTCCTAGCTGAACCCAGGGTGGACTGTGTTGCTGGGCACTGAGGATGTTACAAGAACACAGCTAAGGTCCGATACTACCACTGTCACGGTACTGAGAGCAGCAGTCATGGTAAGCTCAAAGGAGGAAGAGCTGGAGATGGTTTGAGCAGGAATGGGAATCCCAGCTTCTTCGCAGAGCTTCCCACTCCATTTTACATGAAAGATTGGGGCAAGGTGGAAAGACATCGTTTGGTATAGGTTATGCTTGCCCTGGAGCATGCAGCTTTGCTTCTCATGTATGCATTTTTATAAGGCGATTGGCAATACGCTGTTTTCCCAGGACTGCCTGTGGGAAAATCCCACTCCCGCTGTTTCTGTATGTTTCACCTGAGGCATCTCATGGTGTCCTCAGTTCATGCATTTTTGCAGTGACAAATTCAAGCACAAAAGGAAGGCCCTCCCCGTTCCCCCTGCCAACTGCTAGGATGTGCCACCTCATTTCAAGGGAACAGTAAATGAAGAAATGAGAAACCCAAATGACACAGCTGAAAGAGAAACCTCAATTCCTAGGAAAATTCCCAAGGCTTTTCTGCTCTGTATTTACTTGGATCTGCTCACCTAATAAAATGGGCAACAGCTGAGCGGTTTGGAAAAAAAGGAAACTTTGATTACACAAAAATCTGCATAAACTCTGAGGCTAATCCCTCTCTGCTTCTTTGCTTTCCCCATTTCTTCCAAGCGTGTTGCCTTACCAATGCAGCCATAACAAGGGACTCAGTGGCTTGAGAGGCTCTTGGTTTTTCCTCTTTTGGAAATATTTCAAACCTGCCAGCTGGGAGCTCCCAGCAGCCTGGGGAGCTGCTCTGACGCTGTGCCCAGGCATCCCTCTCTGCGCCACCCCAGCGAGCGCCTGTGCTGGAGCAGAAAGTCAGGCCTAGTAGCTTCTCGCTCTCACACACGGAAGAAATTACTTGTTTTCTCCCATAAGTCCAAAGTAAAGATTTTGTTTACTGCTATCCCAGAAGTAAAGCTGGAGAACCTCCAGAGAGAGCAGCGTGTTGTAGGAAAGGGCACTGGCTGACACAGCAGTGAGTTGACATGAGATGAGAATCACAGCTTAATAATTGCCTGCCTCTTAATAGATTTCATGTGAGAGTATGTCACAGAAGTGGATAAATAACATGACATAGTAAAAACCAGTACTGAAAGCAATAAGTACCAAAATGATACGAGCTGCTGCTATGTGATTTGCACATGAACATGATCTGTGACTCTGCTTTGCAGGCATGAAAGCCTCTTGTACTTGGGAATGTTAGTAATCAAATCTTATATCTGTACATGGAAGTATTTGCTCTGGTGGAGCTACCTCTGTTATTTACTCAAAAACAAAAGGAAAAGGGAAAATACTTATGTCTTCTAACCACTCAATATAGCTTAAAACTGCCTTCGAAGGGCTCCCAGCCATATGTGAACAGAATGCAATCCTTCTGAATAGTGACCTTGGTATGGTAGCTTTACCTAGTATGAATATTACATTGGCCATCAAAAAAGTTCACCACATTCTGCATTTCAAAGCTTTGCCCCTGTGAAGACTTAGGCAAACACCAGACTCCTGGCATTACACATTTCACTGCTGCCTGGGAAGGGGCACCCGTTCCCCTCCTCCGCTCGTGCAGATTCTCCAGGGCTGCCACCCCTTTCTGGGGCTCTACTGAGTTACCCAAACAAGACTAGATTATGTCTGATCACACAGCCAAAGCCTGGCCGCAGGATTAACAAAATCATGCTAACGCATCCAACACAAGAAGTTTTCTGGCAGGAAACTGAGAGGAGCAGGAATGCTGAGTGTATTTTTTGTTCTTTGCCTAACAAAGCTGGGGGGATGCTGAGGATAGCAGTGGGCAAAAGGAAGAGGAGCTTTGCTCTCAAAGCTGGAGATCTGTGGTTACATTTTGAGCAGCAGCAGAAGAGCCTGAACCACTAAGTCAACCTACCCAGTGCTTCTCAATATAAACACATCAGATCAAGTGCGGAAGAAGCAAAACTACATCTGCACAGCCCTGCACTGAATGAGCACAGCTTTGGGGTCCAAGCTGCCTCCTGGTTGCTGCCACTTTGGATCTTGGGCTAGCACAGGTGGAGGCAACACGCCAGCACCCAGATGCTACACGTACCAAACCTGATAGTTTTCATGTTCATCAGTGCTGAGAATATGCCTGTTTTGTATGCGGGAATGCAGCCAGAGACCTTAGGCTAATGCAATTTAAAAATATTTTTTGCTTTAATGAAACTGAAATACTGTAAAGACCGTGGAGGAAATAAATAGAGGAAAACACCTCAGAAGGTACAAGAAAATCTCCCTTGCGTTTGATCTGTCTGCCGTACCCTTTGGAAGCAGCTGTATTTATTTCCAGCACGGTCTCGGGCCCGCTGGAGTCAGCGGGAAGCCTGCGTGGCCTTCGCAGCAGCCGGCTGGAGCCGGAGGGGCGGCCGGCAAGGCGCCCGGGGCCGCGCGAGGCACCGCTCGTGCCTGCCCTTTGGCTCCTTGCTGGGCTAAGCGCATTTATCTGAGCCGTGACAGCCTAAGAAGCAGTTTTAGTGATTAACCCACTTTTGCTGCCATAAAATTAATCAAGCTGTTACTTTTTATTTACTACGGGAGTCTGTTTTAAGTTTCCGGACGCTCAACAGCAGGGGAAATAAAGGGGAAGGGAGAGATTATTTTGCATGTTGAAAATGGAGTATTGTTGTTGTTTAAGCAGCAAGAGAGGGGAAGGAGGCCGAGCGACAGCCAGGCAGCCCCCGGGACAGAAGACGCTTTGTCTCTCCCAGGGCAGCCGCAACTCCGACAGCTGCTGGTTCGACCTCTCCCATACGGCCCACTAATAACACCAGGAAGGATCACTGTATCCAGCTCCACAGGGAAAGGCCGAATACATTCATCAATGTGGGCATGGGAGACGAGCCGCCAGGTCAGCCCATGTTCCAAGCTGCGGCTCTCTGGGATCAGGATACCCGAGAGATCCGGGAAGGCTGAGATGCTCCACATGCCTACAAGGCAGTACAACTAATCTTTGGGGAAATAGTGATACAAGAAATTTCTCAGGCGCTATGGAGAAGTGTGGTTGGAAGGTACCACTTCTCTTTGAAGTCAAGTTTGAAGGGTTAAGTGCGCGCTTTGAAGATCAAATGTAATCTGGAACTGCAACACGTCCCACCTCCTGCCTGCTGCTTCTGGAAATGTCTCCTTTCTCCTTGAGCTCCTAGAAACCAAAGGCTGGTGGCCGTGCCTGACCAAGGGCTGCAGTGCACGGGGCCGAGCCACTCACGCTCCGGCAGAACAGCAAACCCCAGGCACAGCTGCTGCGGCACTGGCGAATGCCATAAATGCAGGGAAAAGTCTAAGCGGAGCAATGGGGCAGTTAATGGCCCGCTTAGATTTCAATCGCTGGAAATGTGGAAGATAACTGGTTTCAGCTCTAGCTTATTCTGCCTCCATTAGCAGCAAGTACCGGCAAAACTAATTAAGACGACAGCCACAAAGCAGCTTTATTGGTAACAGTAACTGGTTCTGAATTGCTTGACAATTTTAATAGTTTTCAGCTGACTCAGGCAAAAGAAACTACTCATGAATTGTGCTACAGAAATGCTGAAATTAAATGCGAGAGCATAGAAAGCAGACAAAAAAAAGTGTCTTTTTTGCAAGAGTTTTCAAGTACTCCCTGGGTATTCCCAGCAGGGAAGAAAAGCCTGAAAAGTGAACCATTAGCTCTCTGAAATTCTTCACAGGAGCAATGGACATTATGGCAAAAATGGTCTGCCTGAGAACAGCTGGGGCCCTCCTAGGTTTTGTGGCTTGTACTGAGGTGCGGAGGCTAATGAGGCAACAGAAACAGCGGTGCCTCATCGCTAGCATGAAAGTCATAGGTGGTGGAAAGGAAACAGGTGAACCCCAGGATCTTGCAGTAGTGAGTGAATTGCCAAAAAGGGGCATATAAAATGGGGCATGAAAATATTAAATTCTCTTCTCTCCAGCCGTGAGTTTTTTCTTTTTGCATGGAACATTTTCTCTTGGAAGTCTCCATCCTTCTGCCTGGCTGTAAGGCCCAAAATTGTAAATTCTGTAAGGCAGACAGAGAGATGGACGGAGGGACTGCACAGATACGGTCATCTTAGGGAGCTATTCTAGGAAGCTGGGACCCTATATGTACATATAACTGAAAAAATAAAGAAATCTGTAATAAGAGAAAGTTTTGTTTTGTTTTAAACAGCAACAAAATAAACATTTCTGGGGACAAAACAGAGAGCAAAGAGTTTTCTGTAAATCCGCAGAGAGAGAGCAGGTACCCTCAGAGAAGCAAAGCACATTTCTACATGCTCAGTTCCCCCTTTGGGCAATGCTTCTTCCTCAGACTGACATTTCAGTTATGTTCAGTCCCCGAGGCACCTCGAAGGAAAACACAACAACATATTTGCTGGGGTAGAAAGTGCTGAACTTTACATAGATGGCATTTGGAAACACAGAGAGATCACGGCTGGGAGCTCCAAACTGCTTTGAAAGCAGCAGAGCTGCTGGACTCAATTATGTTAGAAAAGTGAATTTCGTGTGGCAGAATTACCCTGACAGGGGGAAAAAGTTAATGCAGCTATATCACACTAACCTCAGCTGCAAAATATACTGAAAATTCACAGCAAAGTTGCTAAAAAGAAAGGAGTGAGAAGACTTTTTTGCTTGAAAAAGGCTCGGGAGGGGAGTCATACCCTCCGTTATCCAAAGCAGCCCTTTGTTTTGCGGGGTTAGAGCCCACAACGTGGAACAGAATTACGGAATCCCAGAATGGCTGAGGTTGGAAGGGACCTCCAGAGATCATCTAGCCCAGCCCCCCTGCTCCAGCAGGGACACCCAGAGCACGGGGCACAGGCGGCTTTGGAAGATCTCCAGAGAAGGAGACTCCACCATCTCCTTGGGCAGCCTGTGCCAGGGCTCTGTCACCCTCACAGGAGAGAAGTTGCTCCTCGTGTGGAGATGAAACTTCCTGTGCTTCAATTTGTACCCCTTAGCCCTTGTGCTATTGCTGGCCACCACTGACAAGAGTTGGGTCCAATCCTCTTTACAGTCTCCCCTCAAGGATAAACAGGCCCAGTTCACTTAGTCTTTCCCCATAAGATAGATGTTCAAGTGCCCTTAATCCTCATTGCTCCGCACTGGACCCACTCTAGAAGTTCCACATCCCTCTTGTACCGGAGAGTCCAGGAACATATCTCTTAAAGGTCTGAAGAAATCCAGGCTGTTCCCAAGCCCCCAGTCCCATCAACAAGCACAAAATGAAAGTGTCTGCCTTGCGTTTTGGATATTGCTTCAGTTGGGTGGGCCGAAGCTCCAGCAGTTTGCAAGGAGGCGCAGGCTCGGGTGAGGCGGCGCGGAGGAGAGCGCCTCCGAACAGCGGCACGTGGGAAAAGGTGCCGAGGCCGCCTCTGCGCTGCGCCTAGCAGGGTCACACTGCAGCAGAGGAAACGCTTTGCTCACGCTGACACCGGTCAACACAAATAGGGGCACTGCCAAACGTGGTCGCGGGGAGAGACACAGGCCCCCTCTCATTTTGGACGGGATCTTGAAACACATCCACGTCTCCTGAGAAAAAGAAAATTCCCTCCCTTCTTTTTCCCGGGGCGGGGAGTGGGAATGACTTCACAAACCTCAGTGCCCCCTTTACAGCTGCTGTAAATTGTGAGCAACGTGCGCCGTCTGATGTGCAGCTCTCACTTATAGAGCAGAATTTATGTTTTCGCCCCTTAGAGCTGCAGATGGGTCTTATTGTGATTTATGCTTTTGTGGTGAAGGACCATATATCAGAATTACCTGGTGTTATCGGGGGACCTATTCTTTTTGTCCCTTATCTTTCTTCTGAAAGCAGAGACTACTTAATCACTGTTAGCTGTACACTGAATGCAGAGTCCTCTGTGATTTACCCATATTCCTGTTTTCAGTATTATTAGCTTGTGATGGGAGGATGAACCCTCTGAAGTACACACAGCACATGCTGACTTGCAACTACAAATATAAATTATAAATGGCTTTTCAGTGACTTTTTAAAGGAGACATTGCACCAATATTAACTAAATGCTAGTGTCAAACTGAGGTGCAAAACAGGCTTTTGGGGTTCTTCGGGAGCAGACTTAGTGAAGTATTTAGATTTCCATGATTATTTGTGGAGGCTGGACTGCAGTAGCCTAAGTTGTCCCATTTCTCAGAAAGGTGAAGACCAGATTTCTGAAGGTATTCAGGCATCTATTGCCACAGACTTGAAAAGCAGCCAGGCTTCAGAATATCTCACTTAGAAAAGCAGGGGGACATCTAACAAGAGTTTCAAAACACATCATGCATTAGGTTCCCATAGTTTTCACTAGATCTAGGTATCAAAGAGGTTATGAGGAAGCAACTAGGTTTCCCCATGCCACTTTCAGTGCTGATATGCCCTCAAAAATCAGGTCGATAATCTATTCTTCCTTGAAAACTCATGAAACTTTATCTCCTGAAGCTGTTTTGGTGTCTTACAGTTACTGGAATCACTTTTGAGGGCTTGACTATAGCTGTGCAAGCCTGTGCCAGCTACAGTTTTGAAGGGTTTGCAGCAGTTTCTAGGAGACACGGCAATGATTGAATAGGTCTTGTTAGTCTCATGTATGCAAATGGCCAGGCAAAGGCCAAAATGTGAGGATGCCATAATGCAACCCACTGTGCAAATGCTCCCTGGTGGTGTAGGCCTTATAGTCCGTTCCTCCATTTCTGGTCCAGGAGAGATGGGAACTTTCTCCACTCAACAATTCACACAGTGGTGATATCTATCATTAGGAAAATCACAGAAAATGCGGCCTTAGCGCTGCCATTCCTGCAGCTGTGTGATGCAGAACCTCATTCTGGTCAAGGCTATACAAACTCGCTATACAAACATGCTCTCTAAGTCAGGCCTGCGCACGCGTGTGGCATCAAGTACCACAAACCAGATACATGGGCAAGCCTCATATCTTATCACACATTCACCCAGCGATAACCATAGAGCAACATCCTTCTTCCCCCATGCATTTCTATCTCCCTGCTGAAAAGTAGAGGAAGTAAGCGAGTGCAGAGGACGCTTCCTTACCTCTGCTCCCTAAAGCTTTTTGCCTTCCAGGAGAAGGACTCACCCAGCTTATGGCCGTGCTTGTGCTCTGCCTGCCGTGGTGGTGACTTCTTCTCCCATGGAGAGGAAACAGCAGATTTCTGGAAATAAAGATGGGAATCTGGGTCATCTAAAAGATCACACAAAGGATGTCAGGGCTTGGTGAAATGGTTTGTTTAAATAAATTTGTCTTCAGGAAATGACTCTCAGAGCTGAGTTCTGCCTGTCTTTTACATCCGCATGAAGGTGCGTGATGTGCCAGGACTTTCATCTTAAGCACGGGTGTGGGATCTGCAGAGGGTGAAATGTCAGACATCGGGCTTAGGCTTTTGGTGAACTACGCGTGGCTGCCGTAACGTCCTTTTAAGAGCTTGCAAGCAGGCTGAGCTCTGTGCAGGCGTAGCAGATTTGTCTGAAGCATTCTTAGTGCGTGCCTACCAGGCTGCGCTGCTGCAGGGATTTAGGGAAAGGAATGCCAAATTTCTGCATCCCAGTCAGCTTTAGATGGGTGTTACATGCTGAGCTGCTCAGCCCTGACAGGACTGGGGCAACTCTGATTTGGAGAAGTCGCAACAACTCTAAAACATCTGGGGAGCTTCAAATAGGGAGGTGCTGTTGGAACTGACATGTGTTGGAAGTCTGTCAAAAGCTGAGTAGGGATTTTTCACAATCACAATTTTATACTTAGACAGCCCCATCCCACTTTAACTTCAAGTTCTTTATGGGATCTTCTTCATACTACTTAGATTAACTTCAGGAACTCTTCCCTTATTCTACATCTAGGTCCCTTTTCCAATCCATGTCCCTACCAGACTCTCAACCTAAAGCACCCCAATTAAAGATTCTTAACTGTTAAGTAACATATATTTTTCATCAAAGCAAGTACAACTTTTAAATGAGCCTATATTCTTACCAGAAATTTAGCTTTCAGCTATTCTTGCATTTATAAAGGTGCAAGCAGCATTTTTTAAGCATGAAAATTAATTTCCTCTTCATGCTTCTGTAATTCAAAAGCAATTTAAGGACTACAAAATAAGACCCATTCCACTGCTTTTGATTGCATCTTCTTACTCTCTCTCTCTCTTTTTCTCTCTCCCTTTCACACACTTTAAGGATTAACAAAATCCTCAGCCCCAGAGGAGCATCTGAGATAGCACAAGCATCTGAAAATGAGAAGGTGTGACGTTCAGTGTTTTGTAGCTTTCTAATCAAGCCTAGAAACATTTACAGTCTTAGCTAATCACGTTACATTTGCTTAATTAATGGGAAGCGCCTGTGCTAGAAAGCTGACAAGCTTTGATAGATGGGTGCAGCTGCCCTGGCTTCCAGCAGCATGTGCGAGTGTTAATGGGAAGAGGTGGGGGGGTCACAGGAGGTGCCAAGCCGAGAGTAAATATACAGTAAATACGCATATGCACATACAGAGTGTACTCTATGCCTGCAGAACTCCAGGGACTAAGCACGAGCTTTAAGCTGCCTTTGTGTTTGCTGTGGTCCGTGGCTGCTCAGGGGCCCAGCATGTGGTTGCTGTTGGACAGAAAAGTTTTTGGACTCCTCAGCATCATCTTCAACTACTTTCATTGACCTGTGAGTCCCATGGAGCAGCTGTGCCCATTCCTGGTCCTGGCCCTGCACAAGAAATCGAGAGGTGCCTGGGAGAGGGGCTGCTGGAGCACCTTCAAAGAGCCTTACTGGGATGAGGAGCTGCCTGTAGATAAGAGCTGTGGGAAAGGGAAGGCAGTTGTGGCTTCCTAGGAAAGGGAAGAGAAAGCCTGATGTAGCTGGCATGGAAAATCACCTGTGCCATTCAGGGCTTCCCCTGTATTTAAATTGGAAAGTCAGTCTCATCTCTTGAATTATCTGCTCCATCCCTGTCCAAATGACTTATTCTGTGCTTACAGTATAGCACCCTAGCCTGAAACACCCACAAGCAGCTGCCAAGCCCGGCGGTGTGATGGTAGCAGAGCCAGTTGTACAGAGCTTCATACATCGTCCCGCGCCCCGGCCTACTAACGCTGACTGTGGGACCCCCTGCTCCCCGGCTGTTTTCCCAGGAAACGGACTTTGCACTGTAATTTGCACAAAGCCCTCCAGGCTGCAGCTATGGCAGCAGTGCAGTTTTCCTCTTCCCCATTTTCCTTCCCCCACTTTCCTCAAGGCTTGGGGTCGCACAGCCAGGCGAGTTAGGAATTCCGGCCGGGTAGAAGGTGAATATCCAGTAGCAGCGACAGGCAGCGGCGAGATTGGCGAGGCTCGTACGAATGCTGCTGGCTTCCAAAGCAGCATCTGGGTTGATTCCAGAAGCTGTGTCTAATTTCAAAAGGGTCTTCCAAAAAAAAAAAAAAATGTTCAGCAGTGCGTGGTACAGCAAGCAGCTTCCGCAGCTTTATTCCATCCCCGAAATATCAACCAATTACTAACAGTAATGCGTGAAAGAACTAACGAGAGCTCTCACTTGCCCTGATCCTCCTGCACATTCCCTGAAATAGGGATGAGACTTTTTTATTTTTCTGTGAGCTTTCCAACAGTCAAAGCTGCACTGGTCTACATCTGCTTTTACCCTTAATTAGTTACCTATCTCAGGAATAGTGGCTGGAAAATAAGAATAATAGAGAGGCTGGCTCAGCAGAGTGAGAAAGCACACGCTGCATTTCCTACTGATGTAACTGCGTTGCGCTTTTTGTGTTTTGGGCTATTTTTATTTTTTTTTGGAGGAAGCAAGGCCTTTTCTGGCACGTCCGCCAGCCCGCTGTGTTTGGTGGCCCTCGCCGGCGCGTGCCCTGCCGTGGGGCTCTGCACTTCTGCACGGCTTCTGCAGCGTTAAGCCAAGCCCTGCCACCCCCTGCCCGTCCTCCTGCACCAGTCAATGGCCCCTCAGTGCCATCCTGCCACATCCCCTGCTGCCAGCCGAGACAGGAAGGGAGCGGGAACGCTGCGGAAGGCGCTGACCCAGATTTCCGCCGGGAGCCTGGCAGCGCTGCAGGCGCTGGATGCCGAGCGGCGCCGGGGAGCGCGTGTAGCTCTGCCAGCTGCACGGAGAGCTGGGCGAGCAGCCCATGGAGATGGTGGCTCTTTGCCAGCCTGCCGTGCTGGACACCCGGGAAGCCCGAGCGGATGCCGGGAAGCTGCGTCCCAGGCACGGGGAGTCCTCAGGTGTGTCTGGGATGGGTTAGACTTCCCATGCGGGCACAGGGGCTCTGCTGAGCGATTAGGGCTGAGATGCTTCAGAAGCTGCTTTTGGGCCCAAACGAGTTGTGAGGCCTGAGAGCAGAGGCTGCAGCGGGGTCAGGAGAGCACACGGGCAGACCCACGTGGGGCAGGGACTCCTCTAACGTGGACCTCAACTCGCGTGGGTCAGGGAAAGGAGGTGCCGCTTCTTGGCCGTGCTGTCTTTGGGCCCCTGGGGACGCCGTGGCGGGAGGCAGGCGCTTCCAAGGGGATGTCCAAAGCCCAGCTGTGCTTCCCGAGGCAGGAGCCCGCCGCCTTGATCACCACGGCAGGACACTCGTGGGGGCTCGGACACTCACTGGCACACCTAAGCCACAGCTATGCCCCGTCACGGGCACCCTGAGCCTTGAGGGGAGATTCACCACACGCCTGTGTTTTAACAGCTGCCTGCACGGGACCAGGCATCTTTGGTGTAGGTACCAACCCCCCTCCAACCCTCTACTGGAGCAGATCCTAGCGGCCCAAACCAGGACAGTTTCCCCTTGTGCTGCACTGGGCAGGACTGCGGCTCCTGGCCGGTTTCCTGCCGCCTGTGTCCTGAACCGAGGTGCGGTGGGTGCAGGAGCTCTGAGCACCCTTGAAAACAGTAAGGCATGGGGCAGCCAAAGAAGTCTCATCTCTTTGAAAACTTTTACTCCTTTGGGGACTTCGGCTTCTTTGCTTTTGAGGTGGGGGAGCTCTTTAGCACCAGTAGGGCTCTCCAAGCAGGTTTGCAGGGTTTGGGGGCGCAGACCTTCCTTTATTTCATAAATACCTGGGGGGCAGCTGCAGCTAGAGGGGGGCGCAGCTAATCACCGATGCTTCATTTAAGGTCTCCCTGTGTGCAGCAGTTCATTAAAAAGCCCTGGGGACCTAGAATGAGGGTTTTATTTTAAAAGCTCTAATCGAACACACAATGTTCTCTCGCAAGGCAGATTCGTCACAGCCGGCTGCTACAGCGCGGCCGTTCTCGGGGGAGGCATCTCCAGCGCACTGTCGTTATAATTGACAACAGACTGTTTCGAGCGACACTCGAGGAGGACTGGGGGATGACAGCACATGACTGAGCAGAATTACGGTTGGGGAAGCATAGGAAGAGACGACTCTTCGCAGAGAGCTCGCGGCTCAGGCAGGATTTTCTGTTTGTGCCTGAAGTGGGATTAAGCCAGGAGGCTCTCGTAGATTTACTGCTGCTTGTGCTTTGGTCCTTCAGGAAATCGAATAAACCCAGGTCTGTTCTGAAAGCACGAGATTAAGCTCTTCGGATCTCGAGGGGGGTCCCTGCGAGGACCCCGTGGGCAGCCGAGGGGCGGCGCGAGCCCAGCCTGCCGACCTGCGCCTTTGCGGCACCGTCACGGACGGGCTCCTTGCCGGGAGCCCTCCCACGCAGGCGCTCGCGCGGTGCCGGCGGGGGCCCTCCCAAGCTGATCGCAGAGGGTAGATGACGCCTCTCTCCCGCTAGTGTCTCACACAAGCAGCGTCAAGCTCGTCTTCATCTAACTGCCACTTCCCAGCCATCTGTAAACTCCCACCACTCATCCAAAATGACCAAGACTTTTCTAGGTTCAGATGAAGCCCCTGCACAGCCTGGACCAAAATGCTTCAATTTATAATAAGCCTCAAAGAAATGGATTTCCACCGCTGCAGAAAGGGCGAAGGTCCTACACCAGAGATGGAACACAGGCAGACACTAAGAAAGACAGAAGGGAAGGACTAGGGGAAGTAGAGGCTAAAAGGGAATAGAAAAATGCAAAAGAGAATAAGATGCAAGTGCTGGTTTGCAGTGCACTCCTTTATTCTCATATACGGCAAAATACAAGTGCTCTACCTGCAAGTACCCTGCACCAGCTAGCCCAAGCAATTCCATCCATAATGCACGCACTTGTTCTGCACTTTGGCTTATATCATAATAACCCCCCATACATCTCTAAAGCATAAGTGAACGTACATTTAAGCTAAATGGTTTTAGGAGGGCAGCAGGTCAGAGAGACTACAGCCCTTCTGCAGACCACGAACTCACTGCACTGGCTCAGCAGATATTACCCGCACTAGTTCCGAGGGCTCACTTACATCTTTTTTCAGTTTTGCATGGCAAAAAAAGTGGACATCATGTGCTAAATCACCCCTGCGTGTCGTTGGCATTATTAGCTGGTCTTGTATTAACAACCCCAGTGAAGGCAAGACCCTTGACTGAGCAGGGTACTGTGCAAACAGAGCAGAAACGCAATTCTCATAGCACAGAAACTAGCAGCACTCATAAGGCAGATAAATAAAAATGAGCTTTTATTTAAAAAAGCATAAACTGCTGTGATTGATTCACCTACATAAGCATCTTTCTACCCAGTAGAATTACCAAATGTTAAATCTTACCAAATGTTGTCAGGAATAAATTAGGTAGCAAAACCGAATATTTTATAGAGAGATCATTTCTTAATTGAAATTCTCTGGTAAGAATGATGACAATGAATTAAGGGGTAAATGCATGCCTTTTTGTACAAATTAAGATGCTGGTCACAGCTTCAAAATGATTATTGAATGGAAAATTATTGGTGAAGCCGACACTTTCCGTGGCACATGTATCTTTTCATAGAGAAGCATCCAAGTCCGTTATTAGCAGGACAAATGGTGCAATGGATAAGCCATTTTCTTCCCCCTTTAGAGCTTTTAACTGAGAAATATCAGAATTAGGTTTTGGCTCTCTTGAAGAAAGTTGACATTTTTCTGCATCTCTCTCTGTAGCTCTCCCCTGTGCATTGCCTAAGAAATGCAAAGCATGGAAATCAGGCAGCTACAGCGCTACCTCTGAATGGACAATGCGCTTTTGCAGGGACTGAGGGCTCCTTTAAAACCCCCAATAAAAGCATCTTTGCTGTCGAAGAGCTCAAGGCTCACAGGGGCAGAAGACTTTAATGACACGATTATCTCTCAGGCAATTAGGACTCGCTGGCAGAGTCCGGCCTCGGTACTGCTGCTGCTTTGATTGCACTGAAATGGCTTTGGGAGACGCAAACTGCAGAGACTTCCAAACGTTGCTAAATCGCTTTAATCTCCAACCACCAGCATGGACGAAAATGTACTAATATGGGCAGAAATAGAAATCACAGGCATATTTTTGCTTTTAAAAACATATGCACAGGAACAAAGTTCTGCCCCCTCCCTCCGCACGCACGATCCCCACAAGCCGTATCCTTGTGCCTTTGCCCACCCGCCGCTAAGATGGGTTGGAGGCTGCCAGCTGCGCGTGGCCCTGGTGCAGGGTGGATTACGCTTTAATGACATCCCCTAAGCCTCTTAGGCACCAACACAGGGGCCTTTAGCCGTCTGCGCCTTTGTGCTCGTTTACAACGCAGAGGGGTCAGACAGATTATCCCCATTTCTCCAAGAGGGAGCCCTCCGAGAATTTCCATGGCACTTCCCAAAGCCTCCGCGCTCGCGAGGTCTCTGCCGTGGAAAGTCGCCCTGGCTGAGAGGGCCCCTCTCGCTGCCGGCCCCAGCAGGTGGCCCAGGCTGCGGAGCGGCGGCAAAGCCGGGGCTGCCGCGGGCCGGGGGCCCGTTGGCCTGGAGAGCGACGCCGGCGCGCGCGTCGCGGAGGCCACCCGCTCCCGCCTGCTGCCTCGCAAAGACAATTCGTTACGGGATTTCGCTTTAATTAATGCTGTGTGCTGGCTCTTAATAATATTTCATCAGGACATCTGGTAAAAGCACATTAGCTACGGTTTTACGTGACGGCATAACTGAGCAGAAGTGCTGGCGGAGCTCGGCTCTGGCAACAGGCTTTGCTTCAGTGTCTCCTTCAAGCTTCTGATTAAAGGGGTTGGGGGGCTCCCTCGTAATGTAGCCTGATCCAAAGCCCGTTAAACTTAACAAAAGGCCCCGGCTAACATGCACAGGCTCTGCCGTTGGCCTCTGAGGAATCAATCAAACATCCGTGCTGTGCTTACATACCAGGTACTCTTGGTACTGCTGGTGATCTATAATCCTGAATAAAAAGTAACTCTGGTGTTTTGTTCTGATTTTGTTTGAAAGGCCAAAGTCAAATGGTCTTTACAAACCATTTTCCTTTGGCTTAACTTAGAGCTTTTTTTTCTCCCCCCGTCCCAGCTTTATCTTTGCATAATTGTTTGTTTTAATACTTACTTGATTATCTTCCCAAATTAACGTCAGCGCAGCAGCTTTCCAAACAGCCATGTTAAATATTCAAGTCCAAATGAGATTTTTCAGCCCTTTGTTTTACAACGGTCTCCTACAGTATAAACGGGAACCCTTGGAAGACTTTGGTTACTCAGTACTTGCTAGGTCATGATTACTTAAGTCTAATCAACAGCTTCAGAAGATTAATGCATTTGGAAAAAGTTTGTAAATTATTTCAAGTCCTCTGTTTGGTTTGAGTCTGATTTCTGCACTTTTTTTTCTTTCTTTTTCTTTCTTTTTTTTTGTGTGTGTGTGTGCGTGGGGGTTAAGCGTCTGGGTAACAAGTAACAGTATAATAATAATAAACACTCTCCAGTAAAACATTTCAAAGCAAGCAAAGAACTTGGTTTAGTCTTTATGTTCTTGCCCTTCAGCAGTTTTTCACTGTTGTTTTCTGGGCAGTTTTACTCCTGACCTTTGCTGAGAACTGACACAACGGACTAAGATGTTTGAGACGCCTTCTCCTGCTGCTTGCTTATTCTGCGGGTTGTTTTACTCATGGGTCTCCAAAAATCCCTGCGTTTTGCCCGTGGTGCTTGGCACTCGGTAGCACTGCTGGCTACCAGACCGGAGCAGAGGGGTCCTGAGGACACGGCCACGTTCCATCCACGAGCTGGATGCTGTCCTAGAAGCCACCAGCTCAAAGCACTGCTCCCCCCAGGGAGGAGCCTCAGCTCTGTCCCGCGTTCACGGGACCTGTCATAGAAGGATATTACAGAGAAGAGGCAACTGGGCAGTAAGAGATGCTGTGATAGAGCCAAACTGCCACTCCAGTGATTTTTTTCAATGCCACAAGCCCAATTCTGGCCACAGCAGGAGGAAATCCAACTGAGGCCACCTCTATGGCTGAATAAACCTGCAGTAGTCTGTAGTCAGCAATAAAGAATAGGAAACATAGGCAGCCTTCCTCACTCCAGTGTCTGTCAGGCTGATGCTAACTATGGCCCAAGGGAGAGAAGCAGAAGGAAGATGAAACAGCGGTGGCATCATTAACATTATTTCATATGGCCAGGCCTGAAAATCCTCTCCATGTTCAGAGAAACAACCACACGTCCGTCAGATAGGATCGTTTTTTTGCTGCTGCCTTAGGACAACATTGCCAGAGGACTTGATGTCATTTTAAAAATAGGCAGACCCTCTGCCCCTTGGAGATTTGAACCGGCGACCCAGCCCAGCCACGTGCGCGCACGGCTGGTGCTGCGCGCTCAGCCCGCGCTCCCCCGGGGTCCCATCGCCAGCGCAGCCATCGATACTGGGGCTTGCTGGAAGAAGCAGGCTGCAAGCTTTGCTTCTATAAGAAAAAACGAATTAATCATGTAAATACATCTAATGGCATTTTACAAAGAGCTACAAAAGATTTTGTATTTTTTTTTTCCTAAATTGAGTAGAACTTGTGTCCTTTTCCATTGAGACTGATTGTTTAGGAAAATAAATCGATTGAAAAGAACCTGGGAAATACATCCTCTCTAGAAGCAGCAGGAATTCGGTAGGTGTTTACAGTATGCATCAGGGACTGAAACTTGCAAGATAGCTGGTCCTTAGACCCTTTCTTTGAGCATTTAGCATTTATCTTCAGTTAGTCAATGCTAATTGCAGCTTCTCAGCTTGAAGCAAATGGAGCCCAAGCCCAGCAGTGCTGGGTGCCCAAACATCTCACCAGCTTCAGCTCCTCCTTTCTCCTCACGGCAGCCCTCTGTACTCTCATTTCTGCAGCCTCCAGCTGGAGACCTGCTGCTTCTGAGGGCCCTGACTCTGAAGTGGTGAATGCATACCTGAAAAATGCTGAGAGAGCCCACAATGAAAAATCCTTAGTGCGCTTAGCTGGTCTGATACTATGAATTTTCCAAGGGCAAATGTTACACGTGAGAGTAAAACCAACCAAACCCTAGCAGAGGCTGAACTCCGGCTTTAAGGAGTTATCATCAGCAGTGCGAATACTTGGCTTTCCTTCTCTCCGTCTGCACACATCCTGCTCTCCATGCAACAGCTTCTGCCGAGGACATCCAGACACCCACACAGCAGAGATCTCCCCTTGCTGGCCAAAGGGCGGCAGGGGAGACAAAGGGGGAGACAACGTTGCCCTGCTGGGCAAAAACGTGGGAATGGAATTCTGTGAGCAGCTCTGTGGGAAATTCAGTGCCAGACACCAGCTTAAAGCTCCTCTCGAGGTTTGGAAACCAGTATGAGGGAAAGGCAGGAAGTTCCCGGGGGAGGGAAGGGGAGCACCCTGTCCCAGGGCACATTGTGCTTTGTGCAGCTCCACAATTGTGTGAGCAGAGGCTGGCGCATCAGCCTTCGCTTTGAATTTCCTGCTTTTTGTCGCTTTGCAGCCAGGGACTGTTGTTTCAAACACAGCTTTTATTATGAAGCTTACAGAGAAGAATGCCCGGCCCCTGAACATGTGCCCAGGCCTTTCAGCAGGTTCCCAGCACTAAGGCACCGGCTTTGAGGGGACACAGGCTATTGAGATGCAGAGGCGCATGGCAAATACCTTGGTTTCGGCTGGGTTAGGGGCGATTACTGCCCTCAATAGGAACTGCTGTTAGGCAGAAGTTACGGCTAAGCACGGCTGCACGCAAGAGCACTTGTGCAGCCGGGCTGCCTGTGCAGCAGAGATGGTCCCAACTACGGCCCTGCCAGTGTCTTCTACCCAGACTTGCAGAGCATTTGGGGTTGGTTTTACTTCTTTCTCTTGCTCCTGGTCCCTTATCAAACAAATCTAGGCTGTTGGCTGGTTCCTTCCTCCCTGGCTCCTGGAGCTGATCACATGCCCAGTCTGAACATTCAGCCTACGCTGTCCGTGCCCTCTCCACGATAGAGAGCTGGGAGAAGGGATGGAGACCAGCCCAAACAGTAACACTTGCGTCAAATCCGGCTGCTGTGCTGGGCTTGGCACTTGGCTCTGCCTCGTGACATTGCTGGTCCCCTGGGATTTGGCAAAAAAAAAAAAAAGGCGCCCTGGATTCCAAACAAATACAAAAGCTCTGCCCGAAGTGCCAGGCTGTGTGCAAATGGGATTAGGTCATTTTGTAGTCTGCTCTGCACACGTGTCTTCTTGCCATAGCCGTCTCCATGAGAGACGTTCGGCCTTCAGCCCTGTTCTTGCTGCGGCGGCGGCGCTCGGGCTGCACACGGGCCTTCCTCCTCCTCGCCGCCCTCCCTCGCGGTGCAGACAGCCGCGCAGCGCCCACGCCGCCTCCTGCTGCGGGAGGTCTCGCGCCCCAGGCCGCCCTCGGCCTCCCTGCCCTGCCGGCCGCTTACGCGACTTCTCTGAGCTGCAGCTGGGCCGTCGCCGCAGCCCAAGAGCAGACGTGAGCGCCTGCAGCTCCGCTCGCCGTGCCGGGGTCCCGCGCAGCTGCCACCGCCCCCCGGGGTGGGCAAGTCCAGGTCTTCACAGAGCCTTGAAACTGCGCTGGGGACATCACCTGTGAAACATTTATTCCCTTCAAATGCATGGCAGGGGGAGAAAAAAGCCTGCATAGGATCGATGGAATCTCTGATAGCCAAACACTGAATTATGTATAGTCTAATTGTACAAGGGATACTCATGAGAATACTTACGCAAGATGCAATAATGCACTCTGCACTTCTCTCTTAGGGTTTGCTTTGAAGCAATGGCGAGTCTCTAAAATCCAGGTGAGACCACTTTACAGGAGAGAAGCAAGAGCACAAACACACTCTTGCAACTTTCCTCAGGGCGCCACTGAAATTGGAAAGGGCACAAAAGCTTCTGAAATTGCCATGGGCTCATTTAGCTGCCTAAAAACGGGCATCTAAAACCATTTCAGATGCTCAGAAGAATCTCACCTGGCCTCTAGCTCTCGCTCCAGAAAGGCTCCGGTCCCTCATACGTCCCATGCTGCTCCTGAAAGTCCCATCTTGAATATTTCAAAGCAACCCAAATGGCACTAGATATGTATGTGTGAGAGGCAGAACTGAGCCTATATGATGGCTGGCCCCTGCACCGCCCCCAGCACAGGCAGCTGTTTCCAAAAATTTCAGCCTATGTAGCAGCCTCCTGAGTAGCTGTAACACAGCACTTCATACACGTATTAAAGTTCCTCCTTCCTGCCCAACCTGAACCACATAACAGTAGCTTTGGCCATTGAAATCCAGCTCAGAGAATTGGATTTAACGATGCAGAAGCCATTTCTTCCCTTCCATGAGTTTTTATGGCAGCTGTCGCTGTGCCTTGGATCTTTCTCTACTGCCAAGCTTTTCTCAAACCCTCCACATCATTAGCAAATAAGTAGCTGAAGCCTGACATGCAGAGTTAGCCTGTGGTTGTGCCTCTTAAAAAGCTCTTATATTCTTAGGGCTGCCTGACAGAACTCTGGGGCAGTCACTTCCTTCTTGAGCACTTCAGCAGCAACTACCGCTTGAAACACTGGGGCTGAACAAGGCTGAGGGTAGTCACAGTTTTGGCTCTAGGATAGTAACCATTAAAAAAAAAAAAAAAAAA
>VZSV01000018.1:6894876-6917341 GCA_013398735.1 Nothocercus julius | reverse complement strand
TAATCATTTCTTTCAGCTCACACAAAAAAAAAAAAAAAAAAAAAAACCAAAGAACAAAAAAACATTTAGTTATACAGTATAAGAGACTGCAGAATTTTATCCCTTCTCCTCTTAACAATTTTACTTTCTCCTTAAGTATATATCAAAATAAGATAAGGCTGTGGTCATCTCAACTTTTCAATTTGTTATCTAGCAAGAGGAAACAGATTGCTATAAGAGAAGTGAACACAGAGTTTACCCAGGGGCTGAAGGCGAGTCTAGATCACTCAGACCACAAGAATTTTAGGAAAACAGATCCCCAGCACATGCTTAAGAGAACATTCCCCAGACCGTCCCTGTTGAAAGCAGAAATGTCCTTTTCCTTTGGATATTCCATAGAAAAAAATAAGCTATGGGCACACGCAGTGCTCTCTACAGTGTCCATAACAGCAACTAGAGTCTTGCAATCCTGGGCTCCAGGAGAGGGAGATGCTCTTGGTTTAACAACAGATCTGAATATGAATGAGCAAGTTGGATGTCAACAGGCTTTGTGTCCCTTTGCTGTTTTGAGGACCCTCAACTGCTTATATCCCTCACAATGTTTATTAGAGCTGTGATCCCTGCTGGAAAACAGACCTTGCTCTGAGCTGATTAACTGGAGAAAACACATGCGTTCCTTGCTTGCCATTATGCATATTGAGTTGTTCATCTATTCTTCCCCCTGCCCTTTTATTTTGCAATAGCTGCTAAAGAAGCTGAAGAAACAATTAAGATGCTTCAGAGAAAGGAGATTTCTCCCATGCAGCGCTGAGTACCCAGCAGATTTGACTCAAGATACACACATGCTGTTTTTAAGTGAGTGTTCCTGTTGTTTTAGATAAAAATAATAAGGATGAAGGGTTTCAACAGAAAGCAGGTTACTTGCAAGTGGAAGGAGGGCTCTAGGGTGCATCAGCAACCCTGCCTGAAAATGCCATCAGCTCCCATAGCATTAGCTGTTCATAATTTAAAAAAAAAAAAAAAAAAAAAAAAAAAAAAAAAAAAAAAAAAAAAAACAGACTAGTAGTCAGACTAGACGGAGATTCTGGCAGCAGGGCAATAACGGGGTTAAAGCAAGCTGTTTTGGATGTAAATACAAGATACCTTGTAATTCGCTGGAGTTTTTCACAGCAGACAAATGAGGTATCTACAGGGAGATCTCCACCCCACATAAGATAACAGCAAGAGTCAGGATTTTACCCTTCTGCTTCCAGGCACCACAGTCCGGCCAAGCAGGAAACAGTTTAGTGGGAGAAACCCGGTGACGGGTTGGAGCCAGATCTTAGCTGACACAGGGTGTTGCAACTGTACCAGCGCATATGGCTCCTATCCAAAATAAGACTCCATGAAAAACATTTTTCCAATATCCCTTCCCTAATCCATCCCCAGCATCTGTCATCGCACAAAAGAGGACGGAGACAGTTCAGACAGCGCTATGCTAAGCAGCCTGCTGAGACTGTTTTAGACATTTGCCATCTTTTGGTTGCGACAAAGAATGACAAATTAGGAAAATGCTTTCCTTAGCCGCACTTACCTGCAAAATAATCAACCATCCAACTCCAATTCCTCCTAATTTTACAAGGTGGCCTGCCAAAGGGGCAAGCAATGAAAGGCAGTGGCAAATAGATCACACAAGGCAAATATAACCACTTAAGTTTGTGATGATCCACCACGTTGAGTGTACCCTGGGTATCCAATACCAGGATTTTCTGCACCCAGACACACAAATCTCAGGCATTCACACTCTGCCAATATTTTAAGCCATGCCCATAAAGTATATCTGAACAGGATTCAAGCTGATGAAAAGCAAGTTGTTACTTTTAAAGGGGGCTGGAGACCCACTGAATTGAGCTGGTGGCTTTGGGCCAGCAGATGACAATCTATTAATTTATGAAAAAAATTGCCACCAAGATTTTTAGCACCAGCAGAAGGTGGGAAAGAAAAAGTGGCCCCTCCAGGATGTGCATGACTGTATTTCTGGTGTTACAGATGGCAGCCTAAATTACCGCAGTTTTTTTTTTTTTCTTGCTTTTTCATAAGGCATCAAGATACTTAGACACCACAGTTTGCAGTGAAACATTTTAGATACATGAAGTTCATGAAGAAACACATCTCACTTGCGGCATTTTCCAAACACCTCTTCAAGCCACCAACTTTGGGGGCTTGCGAGGGAAGAAGAAATGAAGAAATGTTGAGCCAAAGCCCAGAAACAGATTTAAGTGGGATGAGCCTGGGAAAAGCAAAACAATTCATCGACCCTGGCAAAGCTGCTCCGGGGAAGGTTAAGGAAATAATAAATGAGGATTTAGATCGTCCCACTTTATATACACTTATGCAGGAGAAATCCAACACACAGATAACAAATTCAGTGCAGCTTTTCCTTCCTCTCTCCTCCTCTCCCCCTCTGCTCAAAGACAAGTACCCTTCCATTTGTCAATTATTTTAATTTAAATACTTCCAGGTTAACAAAAATGCCTCCACTTCGACATGCCCCAAATTACAAAACAGAACCGCAACTTCTCGACAAAGGAGAACCAGAACAAAAGGAGCGCGGGGCTGGTGCTGCCGCCGCGCTGGCCGCCTCCGAGGCTGACACAACGTCTGCGGCGCCCGCCACAGCTGGGACTCATTTGCTGCCTTCAGACCCAGGCGCTTTCGCATGAAGTCGTGTTTTGGCACTGCCGCGCGGGAGAGAGTTCAGTGCAAAAAATCCAAGCCCGGCCGTGCTTCTCCCCAGCCCCGGTGCTCGCTGAGCAAACAACGAAAAAAGAGGGGGCAGGGAGAGGGAAAGAAAAAAGGAAAATAACAGAAAAAGGGAAAGGAAAGGCCTTTCCCTTCCCCCACATATCCACACAGGAGGGGACGAGGCGGGGGGCTATTCACGGCTGCTTCTACATGGGTCACACGGCGAAACGTTTGCAGATAAAACCAAGGCTTTCTGGTTTTTCTTTTCTTAAATAAACACGGCGGAGGCCGCGGGAAGGAGCCGAGGCCGCGCTGGGGGTCCCAGGCGCCGCTCCCGGCCGGGGCCGCGGTGCTGACAGACCCCGGGGGCAGCTGGCGCTCAGTCCGGTGGGTCCCCCGGGCCGCCCGCCGTCACAAGATCGCGCACTGCAGCTTGTGCGAGCCCGTGGCCCTGTCCCCGCGCCACTTGGTCTTCTTCTTCTTCTTCTGGCTTTTCTCTGGGATCTGCTGCCTGTTGTGGGAGACGGAGAGGAGAAGCAGTGGGTGAGACATGGGCGCTCACCAGGTTGGAGCAGATCCCCCCAGCATATACACACACGCACACACAAATATGCATGTATATAAACACACACCTCCATACTTAGATGTATATGCACCATACATACACATTTATATGCCTAGACATACATACCACATATATATCTCCACATACATACATACATATAAATATAAAATGTTGACATCTGTATCTCTCTCCCTATTCTATTTTCATATGCTCTTCCTCCACCATCCCCTTCCTCACCCTGCACAACTAGCAAGGCAACCACCTCTGTTCTCAAGGAAGGAGGGAGAAGCCGTAAGCAGCTATTAAGGCTAAAGGTGGGACGGGTGGCAGGATGAGGGGGCACTTTGCCCCTGCCGACTGCTAAATCCGTCTGGGACGCAGGGAGACCCTGGGACGTCATTTATCACCCTGCTCCTAATGCCCATCAAGCCAGTAGACTTTGATTTGATTGCAAGCTAAAACATACAAACGCAGGCAGCTTCCTTAGATTCAACTAGTGTCTGAATAACAAACTTGAAAATTTGAAAAGTTCCCAAATGAGCCTCTTTTGCGATGAAATATGGCAGGCCCTGAACTGTTTAGAACAAGTTATTCAGATCAGAATAAGACATAAATGGGAAACAAATTATTATGGCTTTTCTTTGGTGTTTTCTTACTGCCTCAGCCACCAAATGCTTGCAACAATATGAAAAGCTTAACTCTGATTCATAAGACTTATTTTTCAGCAAGTTTAAAGGCTTGAGGCATGAAAAATATAAAACTTAAAGGCTCAGAACTAAAAAGATAATTTAAATTATTTTGCATAACCACCAAGCAGCAGCAAGCTGCTTACGGCATCCTAGAAGGATTTCTGAGATTCAGAAAACCACGTCCTGCATGTGTTAAGATTTCTACTCGGACAGTGCTTACATGAACACCAGTGCAGTGCAAAAGAGGGATCAGAAAACTCAAAATATTCACTGGGTGGTCACAAACATCCCCCACCTTTCTGGAGTACTTTCAGACAGTCTGAGCTCTTGCAAGAAACTAAATAAACTGGGAATCGACCAAGTGCACAGACCCTGCCAATGCTGCATGAGAACCCTCATGCTGCAAACCCACATGGGCCCTCAGGAGCCTCTATATCTGTAAACATTCCCAAAAAGACACACTTACTAGGGAGCTGTAAATTTACATTTCTTTGGTTGAAGCTCATTTTAAAAAAAGCACTGTTGGGTGGGTGATGGTATCCTCTAAACACAGAGGATTTGCAGGGACCCGAAGATCAAGCGAATCTGCTTTGCAGCTGCCCTCTGACTTGACCCATATCCAACCTCTTCTGAATCTCTCTGGTGTCCTTGATGCCATGTAGGGTCCCATACACTAGTAAAAGTTTTCATGATAACTATGAAGGAGACTGAGATAGATCATCTGCATCTGAAGTCACGGGGTGCACTTTGAAGGCATGAACTTAATGAATATATAGCATGAAAATGCTCCGTCTAGTCTGAGTCTGTCTGCAGTGACATTATGTAGAAAAAGGCAAAAGCAAAGCTTTTTTTTTTTTTTTTCCCCCCCAAACTCCTCCTCCAGAATAGCTGGTTGTAGAAGCTTGTGCAACACAAAAAGCAGCATCTGGCCAACTAACGTGGAGTTACAGAACAGCTGGGAAATAGCTTGGGCCACTTCCAAGCCCGCTCCAGAGCTCTCTGTGTATTTTCTGCCCCCTGCTTCTGCGATACGCGGGCAGAGTGGGCAGCACCATCTGCTTTCGATGGAGGACGGCTCGAGGCTGTGCTAAGATCATTGCTCGTACATGAATGTTGTGAATAAATGTGAATAATGAAGGCCGAGCAAGCCCCTTGGGCTGCGCGAGGGATGGGGGGCAGCGCGATTTTCGGTCACGTCTCCAGCAGCGCCTCCCCCAACGCACCAAAACGGAAGGCCCGTAAAAACCTGGCCAGCGGCCGGCATCACGAGAAGGACCCTTCTGGGCGGCAAGGTGGGTTATGGTGGAGATGTGCGGACAGCGGCGAGGGAAGGGCCGCGCTGGGCAGCGGCGCCGTGCTGGGAGCACAGCGAGCTGCCAAAGCGACCGAGGGCCAAAACTGCGAGGAGGAAACCTGCGGCTTAGCCCTTGGATCATGCAGAACGGCTTCATTTTTTCCATTTAGTGGGCAGAAAATGTTAAACACAAACTAGAAGATGAGAAAATAGCCAGTCCTTTTAACCTCTGGCAATGCACAATCCCAAGACTGCAGAGCTACCAGAACCCAAATTACTTGACCCGAGTTTTTAATACAGAGTGCTAGAATAGGTCTTCTACAGCTTGTTGGCCGATACATTTTTGTCCTGTCCACAATCAGTTCTCAAACTACATCTTGCAAAGGTAACTAAGTGCTAGTAATATCCATCTGCAGATACAGAACCAGAAAGTTTATCAGAAAACAGAAATCCCCTCCCGTGACCCAGCCACCCCTCTCCTGCTGCCACGACGGTTGGCCCTGGCTCTCTGCACTAGGATCCACGGCTCATCTGTGGGCACTAACAGAGGGTTTCCAGCTTACCTGATCACTCTAACGAGATCGTGGAAGGCCTTGTCAACATTTAGAGGTGGATCCTTGGCACTAGTTTCTATATAAGGAATCTGAAGGAAAGAAGATATTACAGAAGGTATCAGTAACAGCTCGCATGTTTATAAGCAAACTAATCTCAAAATGAAAAAGCCAATAGGCTGGAGAAATTGGATGCAGGAATCCAGATACATAAAGTGCTGTCCTGACACCACTATCAAGAGCTTCACACTCAGAAAGGTCAGCAAGTGCTTACAAAAGATGGGGAAAAAGCGACATAAAAAACAGCTGCTATGAGAAAGTTCCAGGTTTGGGGAAGAACGATCATAGACCTCATGCAGTCAGATGTTCTTTTCCACCGAGGGCTGCTTGCAGACAAGAAAAGAGCTGAAGGCTGCTGAAAGACCAGCACTTGCCAAAAATTCTTGCTTGCCACATTTTATTAGGACTACTGCATGCATATTTCATGACTACAATCCCCCTTTAGTGTAACATGATCTTCTCCTTCAAAGCCTGAAAGCCAGATGGGGCCTTCCAGAGTGCTCGCCCAACACGCCTGGCAGATTTCTAGAACGGCCAAATTATATTTTCATGCATGGCCTTTTCCATAGCGCCTGCATATGCATGGGTGCGACATGTTCCATGGCTGGTTAGGTGGACTGGCTCTTGCAAAAACCATCTTCCCTGGGGAGATGAGGGACCCAGTGTGACCGAGCTGCCGAGCTCCCACTGGAAACACGGCGCAGGTCGCCAGTGAGGCCCAGCAAGCTGCCAGGAGGCCCCTGCCTTGCTTGCCTCAGCCTTTCCAGCAAGTTCCTTCTACTGGAGTCGCTGCCTTCCTCAGGGCATTCAGGAGCAGTGGCACTTAGCAGTGGTTAGTGGAGTATCGCATAATCTACACCAACCCAAGACCATCTTCTTGGGCTGAACTACAGAATTATTAAGAGCTCACAGAGGGCCACATTTTCGTATCCTTTACAACCATTTCAGCTTCATTATCTGCAACACACTGACTTCATATTGACAAACTTGGGCACGTGGCCTAGCTGCCCCCTGCCTTTCTGCCCCGGGAGGAGGTGCCGTCCTCCCGGCGTCCGGGGGGCTCGCGCTTCACGCCACCAGCGCACGCAGCTTCGTGATGGTCACAGCTCTGTCACAGCCTGGCACACGGCACAGCTTCCAGTTTCACTGATGAACTGGTCCCACTGAACAGAAACTGTGCAGCGCCTGCTTCGTAGCATTTGCAACGGTAATTGCAAATGTGCCATCGTAAGGGAAATACTTCAATCCAGATCCAAATGAGCAGCAAATTCAATTTCCAATGTCTCAAACGGGACTTAACAACCAATTAAACAATCCCACAAACTTACATTATGTTTTGTTGCCATTTCTCTTCCCTGCTCTCTCGTGATTTTCCGTAAATGCATTAAATCAACTTTGTTCGCCACCAAAATCATTGGGAAGGACTCTCTGGAAAAACAGTAACAGTTATTAGCAGGCTACAAGAAAACAAATGCTCAGTGGCAGTTTCACTTTCTAATGCTGCCGTCTTCAAACATTTCCAGCTCCAGAGATACCACATATATGTGCAAAAAATACAGAGAAAGATCAAGCAATCACATGGCAGCCCTAACACTACAGGTTGCTATGTGTCACTCGGTGAGAAATTTACCTTGCCAGCCTGTGTGCATGCACACATTCACCTTTCATTTACTTATTTATTTTTTTCTCCTCAGGTGTTCGGGGGCTTCTTAGAGTTGTCTTTTTTTGAAGTATGAAAACTAATTCCAGCTGAATGAAAAACTACCCAATTAGGCTGTACCTGTAAAAGGGAATTAACTTGGGCTCAGAAGCAGCTTTTGGGCAGGAAAACGGGACTCTTACATCTCAGCAGCTGCTAGTCACTGCCAGGTTAAAAGGTAGCTTGGAGGGCCTCTTTGGGGTGGCCCTTAGAGAAGCTCTGGGGAAGTAAAGGAACCACGCTGGGGCCCGACTGCCACAGTAGAGAAGAAAAAACAGACTCTGGGAGGTGGCACTTTGGAGGGATGCCAAAAGAGGACAAAAAAAGACAGCATTGCCATCAGTTGTCCCCCAGCACAAACTGAGGCACTGGTGCTGGTAGCCGCAAAGCGGCTGGCGGGAATTGCAGAATCTTGCAGATTTCCCACACGCTGTTACCTGCTGTCTTCTAATAACAGGAGCAAAACCCTGATGACTGAGTGCCTCTTTGTGCCAAAAACATCTAGTTCTAATATTGCTCAATATTTCTTTAACTTTATCAGGCGTGTAAGCAATCGCCTTCAGCCAGTGCCTGAAAAGAGAGCCGTCAGTCACAGCACACCACGCCGAAGGCTTTCCTGATGAGATGTAGCCAGGCCCTCGGCTGATCCAAATCTCCTTTACTAACTGCTGGCAGTGATGGGGTCTCATAATAATTGACAGTAACTGCAATATTCTTTTCTTACATTTATATTTAAACCTTCCTAAAATGATTTCAGCGTCCACTGCTTTAACAGAGCTCATTTCATGGGTGTAAGGACCAGCTGACCACACTCATGTCCCTGTAAAACACTGCTGAGTAACTTGCAATTTTCAGAGAGCTTCTGTGTCCTTTTTCACAGAGACAGACAGGGGCTCCATCTTCTCTCTGGCATGTTGCCCCAGCACTCTGTATTGCAGGAATAGCCCGCATTGCACTCTGCATTTGAACAAGCCTTACCATTACTCTTTCTGATCATCTGGATTTAATTTTAAAATTGATAGCATTGATATATCTTGACTCTAATTATTCTGGAGTAGGAAGTTTGTCTGAATTACTCGATCTCTTTCACCTTGCACGCTTTGGTGAGGCAGGAATCGCCTTTGGGCAGCCCGCTTGCACGCCAGGTTTGGAAACCCGGGCTCGCTCTGTGCCCAGCGCGAGCCTGCGCGACCGCTTCCCGAGTCACCACGTTACTACTGCTACGACCTGCCAAGCACCGCAGGTTTTAGAGGAGGCGTTACCCCCTCCGTCTGCACGCCTCAGCCATGTCGAGCTGCGAAACAAAAACCATTCTGCCAGCCTGTTTCACTTCCTGCTTCTCACACATTAGCCGTATGTTTTTACAGGTTACCCCTTACGGGTACGGCGAGGGGCAAAAGCTTCAGTCCAAGACAAAACAATGAATAGCACTTCTTACTTCCATGAAGTTAGATAAGAGCAACATCTGCTCGGGGCAGGTTACAGGCAACACTGTCCTGTCGTCCTTAACTTGCAAAGGCAGATTTAGCCCTGGCCCAAGCTAAGCTGCCAGTGAAGGGAGCCCTTATCGAGGAGGCCGCCGGAGTGACTGACATTTTTGTTCATTTAGATGAAATCAAAGGGCGGGTTTTCCTTTGCTCTTCACCCTTGTGGGCTCTGCTGCGGATGCTTTACTGGAAGAGCTGTCAGCTGTGACCCTCACATGATACGCGTCCACCCTTCCTGTGGGGAAGTTATTCAGATCTGTGAAAGGAAGCCAGCAACGAGGCCCGAACCCTCCGGTGGCTTCGCTTGATGACTTCCATAATTCAAAGCCATTATGAATGGAAAAAAAATAAGTGTTTTAAAACTGCAGACATTTAAGGGCTTAATTCACGCTCCACCCAGGGAGACAAGATTGAACTCCTGAACTAGCACAGGAAAAGGGAGTTATCTGGTTGATAGCCCCCGAGTTTCCTTTCCAGCCTGCCAGGATGGGTTTGCTTACCACAGTTTAACTTCCAGCATGACCTTTTCTAGTGTGTTCACAAGAGGAGGAGCAAGGTAAATGTCTCCAATCACGCCGAGATATTCCAGCTTATTAATTCATGGAAAACGGGTGCTAAAGAGCTCAATGAGTTAACCGAACTACACCCCCAACTAAGAAATAGAATTTCTCCTCTGCTGACCTTCAGCTGACATGAGGTGTTTTCCCCTTAAAGACATGTGCTCGCAGTCCCCTATCATGTAAGGCCTTTTATGGTTTGGCATATACTGAAGCTGCGGAAACAGAGGGTGCTGCCAGGACATACAAAAAGATCAGGCCTGAATAAATACTTGCTGACTCTCTGCTGGAGTTTCCTAAGTGCCTGTGCGGTGACCAGAGCATTGCTCTTCCTCACTGAGTGCCAAGCTGGTCACCTTCAAAGGAGAGTTATCTGCCTTTTGTCATGCTACTGTTAACAACACTCTGGCTGGAGCTTTCCCCTTCCAAAATCATTTTCACTTTGAAATAAGGCTATACTGAACTTGTTCTTATAGAAAATGCTTATCAGAGAAGGTAAAATATTTCTTATTCCCCTTATATAGGCCTGGAAACCAGGGCACAGAGTACGCAAGGGTTTGTCCCAAGACACCCAAGAGGTTGAAGGCAGAGCAAGACATGCAACCTCCCCACCGCGTTGCCCCCAGAGGTGCAGGAACGCTGGTGGGACCAGCACTATCTGTGGCACCTACCTGTCTTTGACTCTCAGAATCAGCTGGTGGAATCGGTCCACGTGCTCGAAGCTGGCCTTGTCTGTGACAGAGTAAACTATGAGGAAGCCATCTCCTGTCCTCATGTACTGCTCCCGCATTGCGCTGAACTCCTCTTGGCCTGCAGTATCCAGAACTAGGATAGAAGAGATGGAATTCTTTGTCATAACAAGAAGCTGTGACTGCTGTGGCTACTCTGCATCCGACATTGCATTTCTACCCCTACTGGCCTTGGTCCTACTGAAAGACTCAAGATCTGAGGAAAGCAAATCATTACAAAGTGAAAAGTGCCACCAGACTCCCACACATCACTGTGGCATCTTGGCTTGCAAATGAGGATGAGGACTATGCGGATTTTACTTTCCTTCAGAGCATCAAATTCTGATCACTGAGCTTAGGGAATGAGGTGTTCCTCTAGCAAGTATGGCTCAAAATATCTTGTAGCCCTTGGTCTTGTCCCATTACAGATCTCTCTGATCCCTGCATGCAAAAAAAAAAAAAAAAAAAAAAAAAAAAAAAAAAAAAAAAAAAAAAAAAAAAAAAAAAAAAAAAAAAAAAAAAAAAAAAGAACAGTCTTGGAAGAGTAAATAAATGCCAGTTCAAATGCCAGGGACAATCTAAAAACTGTGTGGTGTAGTAGAGCTGGGAGATGCACATACATATTACACTCTGGGTTATTTCCCAGGATATTATTTCCACACAATTCCGTGCTTTCAGAGCAAGGTGGTAGACACTGAGGGACCCAAATACTTAGCCCCAAGTTGTATGTTGCTATTCAGAAGCTAGTTAGAAGGAAAAGCTTTAAGTGCCTTCATCCTATACAGCAGACATCTACCTTCACATAGGGTTGTGTTACACGACAGCCAGTGAGGTTTCCCTAAACACTCCCATTTGGGTTGGCAACCTAGACAGACTAGGCAAAAAAAAGATGCTGCTTTTGCCTAGTAGGTGAACCTCTTCCCTAATGTGACCCTAAGTCACTGCTTTTCCATTGCTCTGCCTAGCAAGGGTCCCACCGGTGCCAGCATGGGCACATGCAGCAGAAGCTGAACATCCTTCTGGATAAATCCTGGGTACAGCTGCACATTTTTGGTGCCAGCTCCTGGGCCTCAGCTTGGCCTTGGCTGGCAGGTACAAACTACTACAGGATTTATCAGTTTAGGCTATGCTAATACAAACAAGGCAGGAAATCAAAGGGAATGGGCTGCTGAGGTAAATGGATGCATATGGATGCATCATTGTCACCTAGAGGCAAACGCAGGATCTTCTGGAAGACTAGAAACATTTGCACTTCCCACCTGGCTAGGAAGGATGGGAAAACTGTTTTCATCTTGCTTTAGCAGCCACATCGTAGCATGCGCTGCCCACAAGCGACAGGGAAAGCCCAGGGCAGCGGTGGATAGAGACCGCGTGGCAAGGGAGTGCTGCTGACCAAGCAGCAAAGGTTCACGCAGGTTTTTCTAGTCTGAGCAGGTACCCATTATTAGCAAGATGCTCCCTGTAGGGACAGGTCCTTGGGCTGCCTGGGCTTCCAGATGAGGCCAGGATAGAGCCCACGTCCCTGCCGGTGCTGGATCAGCGCGGCGGCCGGCCCTGCCGACACGCCACGCGCAGCAGCGTGCCCCAAGCACAGCCCACGGGCTCGTTCTGCGCCCACAGGGAAGGCAGCTACGCGGGAAGACTTGGAGGCCTTTTAACATCTGTCTCCCACAGCTGTTCTGTTGTGAGTGGCTGTTTCCAAAATCCTTTGCAATGAGAGAAGCTTCTAGACTCCTGCAAAGACCCTGAGCTTTGGGCTTGCCTGTTGAGCAGCTGAACCTGCTGTAAAGTCATGGGTGTCATTTTGCAGCCTTTTATGCCACTCTACACCTCTAAACCTAGGAAACAAGGGTCTCAGCTCAAGGGTGTTACAGGCTACTCCTAAAAAATATACGCAAAGAGGAGGGGGAAAAAAAAAGGAAAAAAAAAAGAAGGAAAAAAACCACACCAAACACATCACTTACACTGGTAATTTTCTATGGCCCTGAGCAGAAGAGCTAACACAGAATAAGGCCAAGACCATGGCTAAGATGGAAGAGGAAACTAATCCTTCCTACTCACCCAACATGTCAAGAGATGCTGGGCTGCCCTCAGCTGGCTCTTGTCGCAGCTCAGCGCGATGCCGGGGCCGGGCGGGCCCGTCTCTGAGCCGGCCCCGGCACATGCTCCTGCCCCTCTCCAATGCACACGCACAACCCCCGGTGCCGCTCCTGGCGTCTCCTGTCCTGCTGGGGGAATCTGTCTGCCTCCCCACGGAGCATAAGAAGGGTCCCCAGTTCTTACGTTTCTACTGCACCCCTAGACCCAATCTCAGCTCTAAGCGATTGGGAGGGGAGGCAGAGCCGACGCCGGTCGCTATGGTCTGAAGTTACGCGGGTCCTGGGGCCAGGCGGACAGCAGACGGTGAGCGCAGCGATGCGCTCCTGCCTCCCCTGGACGTTCGCCACCGCACTGCGCTGAACGCAGGCAGAGCTGCTGCGTCAGCAGCCACTATTTAAAGGGAATTCACTTATAGCTTTCATAGAAAGGCAGGCAAGCCCAGGCAGCACTCAGCAATGGCACTTTGGAAATAAAAACACAGGCAGCAGTGAAGGTTCGTCTTGGATGGGTTATTCCTGCAAAGTTAAGGATCATGTGGTTGGCCAAAAAAAAAGTCTTTAACTTTCAAGCAAGCTCTTCTAAAGGATGAAGAAACAGTTCTGTGCTACATGAATTGTGAAAAAGTTCAACAAGAGGAGACAGTGATCTGAATCCTTTGTGTGCAGAATGGAAGCATATCCTGGAAAGCACCAGCTCTGAAAAAGGGCCAGATGCAAGCAGCTTTACTTAAACTTCCAGTGCAATCTTGTGGCACAAAAGCTGCTGCAAGATTCTAAAAAAATGGCACTGGGAGAAAAGGACGCAGAAAGGGACAGGCAGTTTGACTGGCTTTCCAAAGGTGTTAGAAGATTTGGGATTTTAGGCCAGTATTCACCTTCTTCCAAAATTCCAGCTTCTACAAATTGTATGCCAGAAAACACAGAAAAATCATGAGGAGAGAAAAATTGCAAGCACACTCTTCCTCCGCTATTCTTTAAATTAGCAGTTGCCTCTTACTGGCAACACATAAAAGCCAATGTGGAAATAAGCCTGGAACAAAGCACAGCAGGTTCCCCCTACCTCATTCTTCCAAGAACTGAAATCAAATTCATAGACTGTGTAATACACAGAAAAGGACTTCCAAGAGCAAACTTGGTCAAGTTCCCACAAACCTGACCAAAGAGGAAGGAAGTACATGACAGAAAATGTTTGGGTGAAAGCAGTGAGCAGAGAGAAGCCAATGACTATGTTGGAAGTAGCAAGATTCACTCAAAGAAGGCAATGGAAACATCACTTTATCATGCAATCAGTTGGAGAACAAACTGCCAGCAATTAGGCTACGATAATTGCCCAGGCCCAGCGCTGAGGTCTCTGGCTTCGTGGGTAAGAGGCTGCTGAGCAACAACAGAGCTTCCTTCTCCACTCTTCAGTGGATGTGACCACAGCTGCTGTGATGAACTCTATGCTAATTGAATCCTGCCCCACTAGAGCTTTATACCCCATTTTCCTGTGAATCCTGATGGGTTAGGCAAGAGCCTGGCTTACAGCAAGCAATTCCAAGAAGACACGTCAGCCAGGGAATTGCTGCAGACTGAAGCAGAAGTACTTTGTGCTTGCAGGTATAAATGTTTTTTTACTGTCTCTCTAACTGAGAGCACTCTGAGCATCCATCCAGGAAACAGGCATGTCAACTTAAGATGAGGGCAGAGACATATTCACTAAAAAAAGAGGCACTACTTTTTCTAGGTAGTAGGCTGGATACACAAATTCAGGCCTTTCCAACCTTATGGAGTTCAGATGTGGCTGTCCAGCTCAGTTCCCCTTCTTTTTTCATATGTAGGCAAAATCCCTCCCATACACTTAACTTTACACTGTTAGGCAGTTACATACGTAGATCAATTCAAGAGAACATTTCCACTGCCTTTGCATCTGAAGAGCCAAAGATGCCCAGAAAAATACAGTATACTAAACACATTTTTTTTTCCATGGTTCAGCCTTTGGGCTTAATTGCCCATATCAGCAGCCAGTGGCTATCTAAAACTTGCACATTGCTGCAATCACTCATGAAAGCTTCTAGGAGAGCCTTGCCTTTCAGCACCCAGAAATGTAGCTGTGTCCCACAAAGTCAGGGCCAGGGAGCAATTGTTTGTGCCCACATTGATCTCATGCTCATCTCTTGCTTTTCACTCTGCACAGCAGCTCTGCTTCAAAAGGTGGGGTCAGAAAGAAACTCTCTTCCCAGCTATCCTGCAGCTAGGTCATTGAAGTCAAGTGAAAACTTGACATGAACCAACAAGCTCATCCAAAAAACACTTTCAAGCTGAGGAAGGCCATGACCACAGTCTTCAACCCCCTGGACCTGTGCCCTGATGAGGAGCTCTGTGAGAGAGGGTGGCCTCCTTGTGCTTCAGCTGAGAAATTAGTATTTTAAGGGCTGAGAGGATGGGGCTCCCAGTTAAAGTCTGTAGTCCCAAACACTGAATCACCCCCAAAGGCATATTGGAGGTCCCCACAACACGACCGAAGAGTGGCAAAGCTCTTGGTCACTCTGGCACTGCTGGCTCCTTCGCTGATACGGCCACACTGCCCTTGGCATGGGAGCCTTCCTCAGGCAAAAACATGAGATGGGGAAACACTAGGGCTTTTGTGCGCCCTTGTTCTGCGCCCTAACTAAATACACAGATTTTATAACATAGAAAGCCGAAGTACTTGAATTCTTGCCCTTTCTTTAAGGAAAAAGAAAAGAGGAGCCTTCAGAAGAGAAAGGCTTCCACATCAATAAGCAGAATAAAGATCTGAGTCCTTAAAGCAGTTTTTTTCCCCCCTCTAACAAAGGGCAAGTATTTAAAGCCTTGTGTTTTCCATATTGCAACATCCAAATTTTCCTGGCAGGAAAAAAATCCCTATAACCCAAAACAAAAACACCCCCTTTCAAGGTTGCAAAATCCAAACAATTAAGAGAGGGAAAATACTGTAAGCAGAAATAAGAGAAGAAAAGTATAAAGTTAATTTGCATTTTACTTCATTCAATGACGCTACACGAAACTTAAAGCAAAAAAAAAAAGAAAACAAGCCACAAACCAACCATCTGCCTGCGAGGCTGAAGTGACCTTTGATCTTCCTCTGGCCTCCTGGTTTAATTGTTCCCAAGCTTCATGAAGAGAAAAATAAAAAGACACTCTGTCCTGAGATGACTAGCAGCAGAAACCCTCTGCAGAAAGAGGTGCCTGAAAGATTTTATGGAAAGAATAAGGAACGAGGGCACAAGGGGAAAGATTAGCACTTGTCATTAGAAATGAGACTAATGCAAGAAGTTCCCATGACTAGATCGCATAGGGGAAAGGTAAATATACAGATCGGCCTGAGCTGGTTTTCAGAAAACTGACCATTTTCATTGCTTTAATTTTAAACTGTTACCATCAGGACTAGAATTTATGGAGGAGAAAGGGGAGATGTTGCATCTAACTCATACTGAGGGGAATGAAAGCAAAGAGGAAATCACAGCCCCTTTCCATCTAATCCATAGGCACAATTGCTTACTTCCCCTAGCAGAATTCCACCTTTCAGACTCTGTTGGAATTTGCAGAGTTAGATCCAAACTGGGATCAAGTGGCACAGTTTCCCTTACAGCTGAGTGTTCAGCCCTGAGAGCACAGCAGGGTATAAGCTCAGCCTCACTAGGTTGAGCCCATATCAAAAAGCCCAAGCTGTGTTAGTGGCCATTTTATAGTCTCTTTCCTTCCTCACCGCCTGCTTATCTGTGGCTTATGAACTGTAAGGAATTTTGAACCATTTGGAGGTTGTTGCCATATGACTGTATTCCATTTCAGCGTCATGCCTTAATAATTCCAGACTGGCACTTTGCAGCCATGTAAAAAGAAATTCTCTGCTAACTGCCAAGTTAGCCTGCACACAGAAAGCAGCGTGCAAAATTTATGATAGCAACTCAACTGGAGCAACAGCTAATCAAAGCAGATTAACCCTGGCACCCACTTAATTCCAACCTGATGCATCTGTCCAGCACCTGCGTGCGACTGCATTTAACCAAGCACATCACCATGCTAATTTCAGGAAGAACCGCAGGAAGTCAGGGATGATAACACAGAGAAAACTGGAGGCTGATCTTACAGCCTTGCTGGGGAGGCAGCATCCTAGAAACTGAGGGCTGGCCATGAACTGCCTGAGCATCCCTCCCTCAAGTAATGTGACTACTCTGTGACACTTCTCCTCTGAACACTGCAATGACGGTCTTAGATTGCCAAAAAAGCATTTTTTTTTCCCACTCAGGACGCTGTATAGCTTTCGAGCCAAACAAATGAAGCATTAAAATCTCACTGCCTTTTGGGAGGCAGTAGGGAACTATTATAGACTTTTGATAAGAATATAAAGAGACACAGAGACCTTCCCATACCAGAAAGCAAACACACAGCAGAGGAGTTTGGGTTTGCCTTCAAGGTCTAAAAACTGAAATTAAAATCAATTCGATTTAAGTCTGCTTTCGGTGAGAGATTTTACCAAAGAAAGAAAATGTAAGTCCAACGTTTCATCTTGCTGCCAGTTAGTCCTATTGAATGAGAGTGGGTGGAGGTCTGTATGGGGAGAAGCCAGATGCTCTACTTGAGCTGGCTACCACAAAGGCTTTTTACAACATAATGCTAGGATGTTACTGCAGATACTAAGTGCTAGAGCTGCTCAACCAACAGTCTGAAAGAGGGGGAACTGTGTTTTCTTTTTCTTTATCAAGTTATTGGATGTTGGGGCTTTTTTTTTTTTTTTTTTTATTACTTTCTGTAAATTTAGAAGTGTATGAAGCCTCTCCCTTGAGGCTTCACTTTGAAATCTCATCTTCTAAAATTAGTTCCTATTTTAGGGGCAGGCAGGGTGAGGCAAACAGTTTTATGTTATTCCCCTTTCCTCTCCCCATCAACCACTGAAAGAAACATGTCCATAAAAGATTTGACAACAAAGAACAACTGGACGGTCTAGTATTTATTGTGCTGCATCTTTATGCTTCCCATCATGTGTCTCCCTAATTTAATATCATAAATGAATCATGCAACCAGGTGTAGCCATGACAAGAGCAGCTGCTGGAGTATACGCTGACCTCAGAGAACAGGACGAGCTCCAAAACCATGAGATCCAAAACCTCTGACAGAGAACTGCAGCGAGACACATGTGATCGTCAGTCTTTGAGCCCTGTTTCTACGGGGCAGATGGTAAAAGATCACATGCTGTCCCAAACAAAAACATTCCCTTCCCTTGACCTAACGACTGAACTGCGATTGTTCAAAACCCCAGGCAGGAGGAAAGAGCAGCAGAAACGGCAGTTCTGCTTCTATGGCTGCAAGATATCTGTGGGCAGAAGAGCTCAGAAATTCGGAGAGATTCCCAACATGCCATTCACAGCCACAGCTGAATTCAATTCAGCCTCAGCAGAGCAGTTAAAACCCCATCTGAGTAAAAGAAAGGCTTTTTCATCAAAACAAACAGTTAAATTTCTGCTCCTTGGAAGAAAGCCTCTTTCTCCACTCCCACCTCAGGTCAGTTCCCCACCCCCTTGAATAAACAAGAATTCCAAATATTCAGTTCAAGATGCAGGGTTTTTTCTTCCTAATACACGCTTTTGACCAACACCAACAGCAGCTGCTCATGTTATATCAGCTCTGGTCACTGTTTTCTGCAGCACAAATTAGTAAGTTGCAGTTTTAAGGAATATAGCGTTTTACCCCCACCTGCATAATCAAATAATACATATATAATTCAAAGAGGGAGGTAAGAGGTGTTACAATTCTTCACTATCAGTGGTTAGTATCTTTGATTAAAGGTTCTTTCTGGTTATAATCCCCATTCAATCATCCACTTGTCCTTATTTCCCAGGGGATAGGCTGAAACACAAGGAAGCACCATTTGCAGTAGCCACCTCACCACAGTAACACTCTTCTGCAGACACCGCCCCAAATGCTGGTGCATGGACCTAGTCTGCACTTCATGTTGTGAAGTTCTCAGTTTGGAAAGCAGTGGGGTGGTTGTTTCCTTGCAAGGTTTAACTTCCTATGTCAAGTCTTAATACAAGCAGCAGATCAGAAACTGCTTCTAACAAGAACAGGGAGATTTTCAGCAGACTAGTGCAGCAAACTGAGCCCAGAATTATTCAGGGGAGCAAATGCAGGTTTAAAAAGAAATGACACTATATTTTTCATCTTCCTACTATTGTTCTAGCATAGGGCAGCCTCCCTGAAGGTTCTGCAGGTGAATTGTTTGAGGTGGCCAGAGCAGCACACAGCCCTGCATAGCACTACCCAAACCTTTTTATTACCTGTAGAGGGCTGAAAGGGGCACCCCTCAGTTATTCTGAGGGCTGATAACACATCACAAACTAAAGGAGTCTGCAAACCACCACAAGAAGCAACACCATGCAGAACTGGAACCACCACACACAGAAGCTCTACCGGAGGCCATGTACAACTCAATCCCAGCAGCTCATGGGACCACCTGCACAAAAATTCCCCAGAGGCTACCGTGGGCCAGGAGGCACAACACGCTGTAGAAGGCCCTCAGGCCTATCTGTTCCTGTATGCAGTTAGGAGGGAAGGAGTAATGCGAGAGGGACTTGCTCACCATCAAGAATTGCCCATTGCCCATCTATTTCGGTGTGTTTCAGGTAGGAATCTTCAATAGTCGGGTCATAATCTGGCACAAAAATCTTCTGAAAAAACTGAATGGTGAGAGCGCTCTTCCCCACACCACCATCTCCAACCACCACCAGCTTGTAGGTGGGCAGGTTCTCGCTGGGAACGGCACTTGTAGCCATCCTTGTGGGACGTCAAACCTGCTGGAGAAAGAAAGCGTCTCAGTTCATCGGCAACTGGCACAAAACAGTCTTTCCCCCAGGAAAGCAGGAGTGGGAATGGAGCACACCAAGGCAGCGCACCAGGGTTTGTCCTCTCTGCTCTGCACTCTGACACTCGTGGTCGTCTTGGGCAGGACGGGCATCTCCACTCCCAACCACCCCTACGTCCCCCAGATGGATTACTTCTTGGAAGTGCAGATGGCCTCGCTGCTGTGGCTTGTTTACACCTGTCCCTGTCTACAGGGATTCCTAATTGCTGCCACATGTGTGCGTGTGGAAGTTTTATCGTCTAAATACCTCTCCTATAGGGTCTGAGCCCACACAGCCATGCCAGAAATCACCCTGGGTCAATGCAGCTGTCAAGTTGCAAATAATTTCCAGTTACCAGTGCCCAAATCCCATTGAGAACTGGAAGTGGGTAGTTCCTCACTGCTTAACACAGTGTACAGCAAACACTAAACGGAGTGTTACATTCTGGGGCCGGGCTGCTGTGTGCCAGATTTGCACGCAGAGCAGGCTGTGATAAATGAAGCTGGAGCTAAGTGTCCAGCCCAGGCTCTTCTGACAGACAAAAATGCACTTAGCTTCTTTCCTCTCCCTCATTTGCAAGTTTGAGAAACAAAACCAAGAAGCACACAGAGCTGGCAGCAGGCCACGAACTACAGGTGTTTTTTGTTTTGCCCTTTTTTTTTTTTTAAATATATTTTTTCTATGCTACGCTGGCAGCAAGGCTGACTTTTGTGGCTATGACACAGCCATGCGAGTCAGCAGAGCAGCTTCCCCTGCAGCACAGCCACAGACTCCCTGTCCTCCCGGGCGAGCCGCAGAGGAACTGATTCTTTATCGAAAGAAGAAAATTACACGGGGTGCAACTGGGCGCTCAGCTGCGCGCAGCACCCACGTCTCCGCGCTGGGAAAGCAGAAGAGGCTCCGCAGGCCGAGCGGGCCGGGTCAGCGGTCACTAGCGGTGCTCGCTAACTTTCCACCTCCTTCCTTCAGGCAAACCTTGCAGCGCGGGACGATACTTCTGCAAGCAGCAGCCCAGCCACCAGTAGCTGCCACGAGCCACTCGGGTTTTGCTCATGGCCACTCTTTGCTTGGTCTGGCAAAGCCTCACTGGGGATAAAGCTGACGGCGGCAGCGAGCACTGGGCTGCTCTGCTCACTCCCAGGAGGCAAGATGCCTCAGGGCACCAACTGCCAGGGGTTTCCTGCTAACTGCTGGTATTTTTCTTCATGAAAGACTTGACTTTTCCAGCCTCCAAGGTCAGCAAGAAAGGCCCACACGAGATGAGGCAGGCTGGCCCCGGAGCCAAGGCGGCAGGACTGACGTGTGCCCGCCGTTGGCTAATCCCATCTCATTTAAGCCTATAGTGGAGCAAAACCACTTTCCCAGAAATGGCTTCATTTTGCTACTGCACAAAGAAAACAGTTAACTCTTCCTTTCCAAAAAGGTAGAAAAGCCACAGTGACCTGTTTTTTAAAAAAGCATATAACTCCCCTAGTTGTTTGATTGCAAAACAGGAAAATGATACCAAAACCAGAAAAAAAACCCTCCATTTTTTAAATGAGGGAATCTCCTCTCCTCCTTCCTCCCCAGCACCACGTTATGCATGATAACAAGTTGCAACTTGTGCCCAAGGGACTTTTGCATATACAGGAATAACTTGCAAAATGCATAATCCAGATATTGCACAGGTTGAATGCCTTGACCTCTAATTATGATCATTTACTAGACATTTCTCCCTGAACTCAGTTTAAAGGAACTCCATTTTTCCTGTAAACAGAAAATCCTGGAAGAGTGAGAAAGAAGGTTATCACACAGGTGAGACTCCTGAGCCCATTGAGAACTGCAAAGTCTCATGTCCAAATTGAAACAAGTCAAAGTTCTCAAAGCAAGAACAAGTGTCATCAAGTCACCTTCTTTCTAAACTGTCTTTGAAGAAAGTTGTTGAGAACAGCATTTCCATGGCAAGCAATGGCAGTTGGAAATGTCCATTTTTACTTTGCCTGTGGCCAAGTTTCACCCCTTATTTATCTACTCTGCAGAGTGCCTGGGAGTCCTCACTCAGCCTGTCTCTGTACAGGCCCTGTGAAAGAGCAATTGTGCTCATACGGTAGGGGAAAGGCCACAGATGTGAAACAACATTCCCAGTTTGTGTGGAATTTTTGACCTCGTCACAAAACCACAAGCTACTGCTCAGTAGACAAGTGTGACATTTTCACAGACATTCAGCCAAGCCCTTTAACTTGCTCCGAAGATGCCTCAAGCTTATCTTGCATCAAACATTTCCCAATATACTATCTTAATACTTAGCCCATTGGACTTACTGTGACTTTGCCCAATAGGCACATGGCTAGAGCCAAGGCATTTGGTTCTAGGTATCTGCAGAAGTTTGGTTAACCTGTGCATCTAAGTTACTGAATTCAAGAATTACGCAGTTTGTGGAGAAGCAGCCAGAATTGAATTCAGGGGTAGCAAGCAGGAAGGGAACACAAATAATTGAAGCAAGTCAACAGCTTGTGCTTTGGTGAGATTATAACCCATACCAGCCTATAAACCCAACCTTAAAAACAGCATGAAATCTCCTGAAAAGCATTAAACGCTCCCAGAGGTGTGCAGGACTTCACACTGGCTGGGCATGTGGCTATGGGCAAGTGTACAAGACTTGGGTCGATGTTGATGCTTTTCTTGGCAAGAGCACTGACACGGTCCTCAGAAAGGGAAAGCGAGGAGCTCAGATAAGCGTGTTTGCTGTAAAGCTGATTGCGAAAAGTGAAGTTCAGACCTTTTCTAAATCTATTGTCTGAATACAAAGCAGCATGTGGTATTAAGCTAATGAGGTCTGATGATAATCATCTTACAATTTATATAGTTGTTTATTTTGAAGGAGCCAAAAGAACATCCCATTCCCCAGGCTGATGCATGTTGCCAGGGCTGTTTAAGTCATGGGAAGTAGGCTGATTTATACGGCCTCCTTCATACATGCCGGCAAATCCCTGTCTTCACACCACAAGACTGAGACACTGAGCCAGTCAGAAATGTGGTACTTCTGGGATAGACAGCAAAGAAAAACAGAAGTGCTGACCCAAAAGTGTCATTGAGGTTGAGTGCTCCTCTGCAGGAAGGGCTCCTTACTAGATTGGGAAGCAGAATGGATTGTATAAAACATCATTTATCTGTCCGCAAGTAGAGCAGGAGTA
>VZSV01000018.1:6878590-6894781 GCA_013398735.1 Nothocercus julius | reverse complement strand
ATAAAAATACTGAGGATGAAGATATTCGGAAACTCAGCAAGTCTGTGAGACTGGACCACCAAGCCCTGGTGGTGACCACAGCATGGATATCTGATCCTCCCATCACCCTGAAAACAAGCGGGTCAGATCTCTGCTTGTGTAAATCATTGCAGTTGCTGGTCATCTGAGTAGATGTGTGGCCATGTACCACCATAATAAAAATCTAATTCAGACATGCTAGTGCTCTAGTTCTGCTCTCAGGAAGGCAGAACTATTGGGTCAAAATTGTTGCAACAAGTAAACGGGTGCGGGTTCAAGCCTTCTGACTTACAGGAGAGGTTTAGTACAATTAAAGACACTGGCTCTTTCACCAAGAAGCCTAGTATGACAACCATCTAGTGTCTCCATGGCAACATGAGACAAATTGCTCATTTCTGTTATGAAACCTTGAAAAAGCTACAGCGGGGTCTGTGTGGGAACAACCAGCTCCTTCCTCCTCTGTTGCACCTCTCCAAAATTGGTATCTCCATTAAGACTGCAGCCTCTCATAACAACACACTGAGATTCAACTTACTTAGCCATATTAAATATATGTTGACCAATTTGACAAGCCTATGGCCAAGGGAATTTGGCTTGCTTGGATCCATGGATAGCTCTTCACATAAGCCCTGCCAGAGCACTGCGTACCTGAACACGCCAACTTTACCCGAGGCTGAGGAAGACTGTATGAGCCACCGAGTTTCTGCCAACTACTCCTACAGTTGCAATTAATATCTCTTCCCCGAGCCACAGCTCACTTGCTTACACCCTTTTAGCCAGCCACTTTGTGAGCATTAGCAGCTCCACAAAATGCCTCCAGGGCTGAAACTCTGCAAGATCTGAACACTTCCCTCTCTGTTCCTGTTGCAGGCTGCTGGCTGGAGCCCTACAACCGCCACGACACACCCAGAGAAGCTAGCTAGGTACCAAAATAGTTCTGCCTTTGTATATCACGGCCAGTTCCTTGGTCCAGAGGCCCTCAGCACCCTGGAAACATGGTGCCTGTCCTTCTGGAGGCAGCTGCCTCCCAAGAGTCACACTGCTCAGAGCTGAACAAACTTGAGCAATTACTTCCTCAGGTTGGCATGACTGCCTCCCAAACCTTTGGGAGCCACAGGACCTGCAGGTGTATGAACAACCAGCATCAATTATTATTATTAGAGACCATTGACTCTCAGCCAGCTTTCCTCCAGCCTGCTGGATTTCCTGCTCAGCCAGTGCCTTAAAAAGGATGCACAGAGCAAAAACTGGACTGCTTTGGAAATCCTTAGTGGGTAGTTAGTATGGAAGAAATCAGTCATGAAGGAAACCCTCCCCTGACACTCTTTGTACTTCAGGCATTAAACTGTTCAGGATCCAAGTGAAATTTTAACTCTGAGATTTTCTAACATGAAAAGCCCTGCCAGGTGAGAGTGCTCCTATCAGCTTCCAGGAGATCTGACGGAGCCCAGCACCTAGCAGGACCTGTACAGGAAATTACAGGCATTTCCTTTTGGAGCAGCGATCAAAGCACTATCAGAACATTATTAAAAAGACAGAGAGAGGAGAAGAAAAAAAGGAAAAAAAGCCATAAACTGACTGCTGTTTAAAAATAAAACCCTCAACCCAGGAATAAAGAAGTGCTATTGGACAAATTTAGTGTTTGGGGGATATAACTGTGGGTTTTGGAAGTGGTGTCTTGACTTCTCCTCCAGGGCAAAAAGATGCTGGACCCCAAGGGCAGCACTCCCTGGACTCCTCGCTGCTTTTTGGAGACAGCCAGACCTCTTTTCAACCCAAGATCACATCACCTCCCTCACCACACAGAGGCCTGCTCAGATTTACTGTAAGAGAAAGAAAACTCACCGGGGGAGTAATGAAGCACTTGAGATTCGCACAAAAGGCAGCTAAAGGCAGTAGCTGCCTGATGAAAGCTTGGTAGTTATTTCAGGAAACATAAAATTATAGCCTGAACAAAAAAAAAAAAAAAAATAAAAAAACCACGTCACTGAAAATTACTTGGGTGGTAGGCGGTTGTTCCCCCAGCCCCCCCAGCTCCCTCCCAAATGAATTCTTGAGCAGTAACGCCGAGCCCTCACTGTAGCACTGAGCTGTAACGAATGGCAGCAGCCTTCTCTTGGCCCGACTGGGCTCGAAGGTTCATTTATATTTACTTTTAAGCATGTGCTTGTCAGTGTTCTGATCTATATGTAAATACAGCACTGGGCCCATCAATCATCCTGACAAATGTCATCTGAAACGAACTCTACTTCCCTCCCCCAGGCCCTCCTCTAGCTCCCACAACAGCTCCATTAATCCTCAGAGTGCTTCCCTCAGTGATTTAGTGCCCTTTTCAAAATATGTGAGAAGATTCCTGTCACTCTGACAAACCAACAGCCAGATGTAGAGGCCAGATATTTTTTAAAATGTTTAAGTGGGGTTTGGATCATCTGCTGAATTGCAGCGCTGCTGCGAGCCGTTTTGTAGGAGGATCCGGACACACGACTTGGAAGCTAACAGAAAGCTCACAGGAGCCAATCTTTTATCTAGTAAACCTTGATTAAATGAGTACAATTTTAATTCAGGCTTGTCCACTTGAACTTATTCCAACGCTTCTGTAAAGAAATGAGAGCAACCCTACACATTAGACTAGAGATGGAAGAAGTGGATGGCTCAGCTACCTTTACTTCCATCGCTTCTTGTGTAGTTAAATACAACATCTCTTTCCCTACTCATTTATTTCTAAAGCTCTCGGGAACCATCAGGAGATGATAGATTCCTGCATTACTCTTGAAAATTCTTGATGAGTGAGGCCAGGAATGCCTCTCCTATGTTATCATGGAAACCATGAAGCTGACCTAAACATACCGTAGCATGAAATCAGATAGCCAAGATGTTCTCCTGCCCTGCCCAGCTCGAGATAACACCACAAGAACAAGCCTGCCATGGAGGAAGTGCATTGCAGCTCCAAAACTGCCCTTCCTGCTCGCACAATCCCTGGAAATGGGCAGCTTCCCTCCTACACATCACAGCTTGCTGACACGCCAGTAAAAGACTCCAACCCCACTGCCCTCCGTAGCCTCTCTAACCGGTCATGCTGCTTAGTGACGTTTCCAAAGCCATAGCCCGGGTTGCTGCAGCCCCCCTCGGCCTGGGAAAGCCCACAGTGCTGCTGCCCAGTCTTTTGGGGGCAATAGAAGAGAACACAAAGTGAGAAGAGGGGGGTAGTCTCAAGACTACTTCCAAAACCTTGACTCTAAGATACATACTTTCTCGGCAAAAACACTACTGCTGCCCATGTTACGGAAAGACACATGCAAGGGCCCTAATGCTCCCATGAATCACCCACAAGCTACGCAGCATCGCAGATTTTTTTTTTTTGGCAATACTTTTAGGCCACAGGGCCAAAAAAAAAAGAGAGCCTGTATTTGCTGTATTTGGCACTCTGCCAATTTTACTAAACTCCCGAGTGGAGGGCAGTCCTCCTGTCTGCCTGCAAGTCATGTAATACACACTGCCAGGCACAGAGGAGCACACAGTTCCCTGGCTAGTCTGTGACATCCAAGTGTGGAGTTCTGTAGAGCTTTGCCAACAGGGACAGTACATGCCGACTACACCACTAGCAGCGTTCAACCAGCATCCAGGCTGACCCCGGCACCTCTCCTGGGCTCCTCTCCCTCATACCCGCGTGGCTCTCCGGCTCCATGCCCTGCCTTCCAGGCCGGGCAGCCCTGCTCCTGGCAGAGGCACACCTCAGCGCTCAGATGTTAAACAGGTGCTAAGCAAGTGGTGGGCAACCATCCAAACCACCCCTGAGCAACAGGGTTTAAAAATGTATGACTCAAGTCCTCGCTCCTATCAAACATGTTCACCCTGCCAAGCTGTTCCCAAGGGGAACAGCTTGCACGGATGCGAGTCAGCAGCAGAGCTGGGCACAGCTCCCTCCACATGCAGCACTGGCTTTCTCTTGAAGAATAGTTAGCCAGGTCCCAGCATTTACCAGCCAACACTGCTTAGCACCTCAGTTTTGCTGATGGCTGCTCAAAGTTTCTGTTTAAGTGTCAAGAACAGACAATTACATGTATTAGAGAGCAGCAGCCCAACGTCAGCACATCTTAGAAACCCCTCCATAGGTCGCTTCACTCCCCTTGAAGAGGGGTTAGTCCCCTCTGCAGCCACTCAACACAAAGAGAGATGCATCCAGATGGTCATGCAGAGCAAGAAGTAGCTTTGAGTCAAGACTGTGCTGGCAAGCAGGTGGGGCCACCTTCTCATCGTCAGCCAAGACCAGCAAGACCAGGAAACACAAAACCTTTCTCTTCTAAGTTCAGTCTAAACCCCCATGCCTCACTTTTAAGTCTTTCAACGGGTAGCAATGTGGGAGGGTATGTATGTGCACTCATTAACACTTCCATTATGCTCATGGTTTTGGCAGGTGGTGCTGCATAATGGATGTAAACAGTGCCAGCACATGAGTTTACAGCACTGCACTAGATTAGTATGCTATGCAAAATCGTACCTCAAAAGTCTATGGCACTCACTTAAAGCACATCAGGTGAATGAGGCAACAGCTGGGCTCCAAACACCACTATTCTGTGCAATCGCCTCAGAAATTCACTCACAACTTAAAAAAAACAACAACACTCCATTATCAAATAAGAATTCTTTCTATTTGCTAATTAAATGGAAAAGGGATAGGCACAACCCATTGCCCAAAACAGCCTTTCCCATACCAAGCAGTAACTTCTCCTGCTGTTCCATACATAAAGGCTCCAGCATCCCCGTCAGCGAAACACACCACAGTTACATTATTGTTGTTATTATTCTAGCAGATGTTCAGAAACCGCGGGGTCAGATTCCTGGCAGACGGCTGTCCCGGGGGACGAGACGTGCGCGGCTGCCCTGACCAGCTGGCGACGCTGCAGCGCTGCACGCCGCCGCGCGCACGGCCGTGCGGCGCGCTCGCTCCCGCCAGCCCGCACCGCTCCTGCTCCACTGGCGCGACAGCCAAGAGTCATTTTCAGGTAACACCATGTGGGAACTGCACAAAGAAACTGCACACGGTTTCTGAGGCCAGGCTCACCTACACTACGCCAAAGTCAAAGTGAGAGCTACTTTCAAAGGAGAGATCCTGGTCCTTGAAGAGTTCTACCATGGCACCTCTTTGGTTCAGCTACTCTGCTCTCCAGAAGGTTAGCACAGAATGCAGTTCACTTAATTGATTCTCCTGAGTTTTAATCCCCTGGAGACCTCTGTAGAGGCTTTCCAGAGACATGCTTAGGCTTCGCCTTCAGTGCCCAAAATGATGCAGTTCCCTTGCCAGCCATCACACAGCTAGGATGCACAGCTATCCTGCTGCAAAGTCACAGCAGAGTAAACACATCAAGGTCTTTCCCTTAAAATGCTGGGATGCAACGTTGTGTTGCTCTGACCTTCCTTTACCTCCTAGTAGAGTCACATGGTTTCATTTGCCATCCCTAAGTCTGCAGGGTGCCATTATTTTTAAATACCACTAAGATAAAATGCTAGTCTGAGATAGTCTTGGCAACTCAGCTACTTCTCTTGTGGATCACATTTTAAGTATCAGGCTCATAGAAAGAATAAGGAACTGGCATCTGGTCTGTCTCTGAGCCACTGGGTTCTCCTACTAAAGGGACATTCACTCCACACAGGGGTCTTTTTCATATGCTTCAGAACAGTCAAGGACATTGCAAAAATAAAATTTTAACTGAAAGATAGCTATAGATAACCTTAAGTTTTATCATGACCTTGTGAGCTAGAATAACATAACATGAGATGGCTTCCCCTGACAGCGTCCTGACATGTTTCTGCATATAAAATTCTATTAAAAGCACAAAAGCATAGATAAGGATGGCAGGGATTCCAGCCACAGGGGGAAAAAAAATAAATAAAGCCCCAAAGCATTAAGGGCTGGTAAGGGACAAGATTACTTTCATCCTGCCACAGCATGTTTCAATTTAACCACTGCATCTCTCAGCACTTTTGGTTCATATTCTTTTACCACACAGAGGCCCAAGTTTGGAGAACGCCCAGCCTTAGGAAGGGGAAATGATATTTTGGGTCAGCAGCTCCACCCATTGCGTCCACCCACCCCCAGTTTGACAAAGCTTTTGAAGTGCACTGGTCTTAAAACAGAAATTGGTTCATGTTGGCCTGGGGTCAGGAGGGCTTGAAGAGCGCGAGCTTAGGTTGGGACGCGTTTCAAGGAGCTCGCTGGGGCCAAGCGCCTCCGTCAGCAAGTCTCTCCCTCCTCCGATTGCTAACTGGGACACACTGCCTTGGCTGCCGCCTCTCCCCACCACAGCAGGCATCTCCTCGCGCCCTCCCCAGCTCCCTTCTTTCTCTGAAGATGGCTGAGACTTCTTGAGCTGGGAAACCCTTCGCTGCCTGGGTGACTCATGTCTGCCCCCTTCCAACGCTCCGTTACGCTGCCACCTCCTTAAGATCTTCCCGAGCCCATGCTGACTACAGCCACTGTTATTTTTCTCATGGCTTTTAGAAGCTGATGAGGCAATCTGACCTCCAAACCAGAGGATTCCTCCTGGTGTTTGGTGCCACAGAAGGAGTTACTCTTACATAGCACCAAACCAAGTCAATTCTTTATGCAGCCTATGCATAAAGAATGTTTTTTCTCCTTTCCTTCAACAGCTTAATATTTATTCCCATATTCCTGTGAGGCTGGTGTGTAAACAACAGGGAGTGATTTGCTGTGCTTAGGAGGCCTTAGGAAAAGAGTTGTATTTCTCTGCCCTCCCAGACTCAGTAAGCCACCCTCCTGAGGTTCAAAGAGTTTCCAAAGTTCATGATTGTAAAATCCAAGGAATAAAAATGGGTTGCCAGAGATCTTTAAGAACACAAAAGTAGACAGATACTGTTCTGTTATTAAATAATTCAAATCCCATATGCTTAATTAAACAGACTTGCCACACTGCAAAAAGAATAACAAATTATCTATCCTCTTAGCAAACTTCGCTGATTAACATGAAAGACTTTGCATGCTCCACAGGCACTCTGTGCAAGCCAAACTCTAGAAGACAGACTTAATGCTCCATAAGTAAATCTCAAGTAACAAAATGCCCACAGAACGGGGATAATGCAGCATCTTATCAGCCTCTCCATGCCGCATTAAGCCATACTGCAGATCGCACAGAGGAAATGATGCTCAACAGAATGTTTTAACCAGAGCTTTCAGTAGCTTTTTAGACAGGACCAAACCCCAGGAAAGCAAATGGCCCACTCAGCTCCTCACGCACACTACTGTGTCTGCTTGCAGATTAAATTCAAAGGCGTTGGCACGGGGATAAAACAGAAATCTCTCCCAGCATTCTGCCCCTGAGCTACAAAATGATTTCTGAGGGAAGACCAAGTGCCTATTCAAGCCTTCCTAGTCACTACGGCTCATAGCAACCTTTGGATTTTCAATCTAGAACTGCAGCCCGTCACCCAGGGCAGAACGGGCCTTGGGTGGGCTCAGGCAACACGGGTCTCGGTTGCCACAGCTGGTCACGTCGCGGTTAAGGCTGCGGTTGTACCTAACAGCCAGATCCTTTGCTACTCTCAAGAGCTCTGAGCACCCCTGTTTGCTGTTGCACTGTTTCACAAAAATGATTTGCAGAAGTTAGGGGTTTTCCCAGAGCACTGGGGCATGTCTCCTGCTCCTCAATCAGCAGAGACTTTTGTCCCCACTTCAAGTCAACGTGTGCCAAACCAGCTCCCAGCCTGCCCCTTTGCAGCCTCTCAGAAAGCCCTCCCGAGGAAAAGCGATGCCTCTGCTCACCTCACCACCCTTCCCTGTTCGTGGTACCAGCTCAGTGAAAGCCCTTGACAGCTTTTTCTAGGCTTGAGGGCCATGACTGACACAGAGAGGCATGTCCCCTCCCCAGCCAGTCTCGTACACTGGGGGCACCAATACATCTGTTCCAAGTATTACACAAAATACTGGTTATACATTTTCTAAAGATCACAATCTCTATTAGATTGCCAGCTGCCTATGCAGACCACTCAAGAGCTATTTGGATATGGTAAGTACAGATGATAGACCTGATAACAATGTCTGCATGAGCCTGAAATTAAATTCCACCTTCATCCAACTCCACTTAATTCTGCAGCTTTTTGGAGTCTTTGTGTCACAACAATCAACTGGTAAAAGAGCCTGTGTCACAGCTCACAAGCTTAGAGATAAAAATGCCTCCTGCCAGGGCTGCATCATTTTTTAGCTTAAATGGAAATAGGAATTTAAGTCTTACTTCTAAAACAGTGCAGTCAGAGAGCAAACTGATTAAATTTACTATGGTTCATTCCCTAACTTTATACACGAGGTCAAGCTACTTCAAGAACCCATATTCAGGCATTTCTACACTTTTGAGTTCTTGATTTCAACCTTAAACTTGGCATAGGGTCATTTAAGTGTGAGGAACGCATGGTGCTGTCGGATTTGTTCTTTTGGAGCGACTGGTCGCCTCGGGACAGATTCCCGCTGCTGGAATGGCCATTAGCATCCTTTTACACGGGGTTGGGTGGGTCCTTGTTCCAGCTATTGGGTATCAGGCTCCCTGCAGGCCTTTGTGCTTTCAGCAAGGCAAACAGACCCCTTTTCAAAAGCTTTCCACCACTTCTTTTGGTGGCAAGACAAGCAAGTATTTGGTTCAACAAATGAGCCTTATATCATTATAGACTTTTCTGTATTCCTACGTAGCCCTCAAAAATATACTGAAGGAAGTTTAAATAAGCTCACTTTAATATGACGGATTCTGAAAACAAAACAAAACCCACAACAACACACACCCTATAAACCTCAAGATTTCACTTTGATTATTTTCAGCTCTCTTCTGCAACTCTTCCTCCCAAACAAGTGGGTAAAACAGAGAAGCTGGCAGAGCACTTGGTGTGCCTGTAAAATGCAGATTTGTTGGTAACAACTGGCATTCACTACCATGGTGTGTTCCTGCAGCTCAGCACAAAGTCCATTTCCAACCTTCGCTCCTGGCCTACCTAGCGCAGAAGTCCCAGCCCCAACCCCTCTGCTACCCATGTGCTGGGCTGAGCCATGCTGGCAGGCACACGGAGAGCTGAATTCACTGGCGCTCTCAAGCAGACCAGTAATTCATGAAAAAGCTTAAAAACAAAACAAACAACAAAAAAACCATCTTGCATTTAATTAAATGCAAGCCAACTGAACTAAGTAGCATCATGACACGGCCGTAAAAGGTGTCCAACACGTGGCCTCCTTGCCACCAGCGCCGTGGCGGGACTGAGGAGCACAGGAACGTCCCTGCCCCGCGGCCGAGGCCTTGGGGAACCGCTGCCAGGCCACAGCATGGTGCGGCCCTTGGCCTGGCAGGCTCGAGTCCGAGCTCCGCCACTCGGCACGAGGACCAGGGAGGCTGAAGGCACCGAGCACTTGCTGCGTTTGCAAGGAGAGCAGTCCACTGCAACCAGCACAAGGTGCACCCACCAGGCCTGGGATAAGGCTCAGCATGTTCTACAGCTGACTTCAGTGGGCTTTAGTTTGACCCGTAAATCCTCTAAACACTTCACGGGACTGTTACTCAACCCCTGTTGCCTTCAGCCTCACAAGAGGTAGACATAAATATTGAGCATTAGCATAGTACCCCATGACTTTTTTTTTTCCCTTCTTCTTCAAATATAGCATCCGATAAATGCAAATACATTCTGAGAAATAAAACCCATATTGTTACTGTTCATCATTCAACCAGAAAGAAGAAAAAAAAAAAAAAAAAAAAAAAAAAAAAAAAAAAAAAAAAAAAAAAAAATGTTCTGCAAGCTGCATAAGTTTCCACCACCTCAATGGAGGAAACGCCTCGGTGCCTCCCAAGGCGCCTGACACCGAGCAAAAGCAGCTCTCGGTCCACCCGGAGACATCCGGGCACTGCAAACACACAGCACCAAGGGGCCTGCAGTGCCCTTGCCCACCAGCCTCCTTCCCCACATATCTGCCCCTGCAGCCAGCCCGAACCGCCCTCACCAAGCCTGAGCCTTCCTCCTCTGAGGAGCAAAGCTTCACCTTGCCGAGCTGAGCAGGCGCAGAATCACCCAGGAGGAATCTGCTGGAAAAACCATGGATCAGAGTTGGGCGGTTTTCATCGGAGATCCAGTTTCACTACTCTCCCTCCTGTCCACCTCCAAACTTTCCCATATAAGGCTGTGAAGTTTCTTTTGCTTTCCTGAATTCCCCAATGGTAGAATAGAAACAAATAGTATGTCTGTCTTTCACAGGTATGATGCAAAATGAATAAACTTACCATTAAAAGTGTTCCATGGACTTTTAAAAAAATTTCTATTACAAGTACCCAAAAGCAATCTATCACCTCTAAAACAAAAATCTAATACTGAAACCAAACATCTTAGCTATCGAAACATAAATAAGGCAATATGCCAGAGTATTTTCCCAGTTTATGTGTTTCTTCTGATAACTTTGTTTGCCCGGGGGACTCAAACTGTTCTCAAGCTGCTTGACTTCAGCACACCAGTTTGCATCTGGAGAAAAGTGTATGTAACTCCCTCCACATTGACGGCCAGGCTATCACTTGTCTCCCTAGCTGTCCTAAAGACACAGCTGAAAATACATGCATACACCAACTCTGCTCTTAAATAACCAAATAGTATATGTTTTTAAATCTTTGACCTCTCTGGTACGATTACATATTAGAATCTACTTTCCACAGTGTTTTTCAAGTGTTTTTTTCAACCTCTCTAGTTAATACCGAATTAAGTGGCACAGTAGAGCTGCCACACTTCTCCTAGAAACTGACATTTTAAAGACATGATAGCAGAAGTCTTTTGGTACAACTTTCAGGATCCTGGGAAGCTTTAAAATCTGATTCCTATTTAAAACAGTGACTAAGACTCTGAGGAATCCAGCTCCCAAAGTCACAGAGGTAGTTTTGAATGTGTTACCCTTTTAAAGTAATTATGCTATCAAAGTTCCAGTTAAAAGCTGATGAGCATTACTCATATATGCCGATGAGCGAACGCATAAACGAGACCTTCTTCCTTTATTTACACTCCAGTAAATCAGAAAACACTCCAAAACTTACTTACACATACAAGAACTGACCCCAGGAAAAACTTAGCCAGGTTAAAGCAGGCCCCAGGGAGCAGGTTGATGGTAAACTGGCTGTCAGCAAAGTCACAGTGGGGGCTGATGCAGTCTACTCCTTTCCACATCAGATGATGGAAAACCTGGATTAGCTTTCCGGTGTTCAGTGGAAGAACACGAGGCACTACGTGCTCCACCATTTTTGATCACTCCTGATCACCTTTCAGGTGCCAATAGCTCCCAATAAGGCCTCAGTCACACTCTTCACTAGACCGAGAACTAGGCAGATGCGATCAGGAGCAGGCAGGAGAAAGAACAAAAACCAAGTACAAAAAGAGCAAAACAGCTTGAGGCATTTCCCACACTTCCCTGATATTTGGGAAAATACATGGATTTTCCCCACCATGAATTGTGGCACCATTTCCTAGGGCCCTAGGAAACAGGCCACCAACTTACTACCAGGTGAGTTTATAATGTTAATATGGGAAACAACTGCTGTACATTTAGAAGCAAAGCTTTGTATAAAACTATGTGAAGGGAATTTGCAGCAATAAGAAAAACGCTTAGGCAAAGCAGAGGGTTGAGAAAGAGGGAGAAAGATAATAAATCATTTTTAACCATGCTGCATACAGTTCCATATTTCCTTCCAAAGCAGACCTTCAGAGAAAGGCTCAACACTCACAACATGCAAGGGAAGCCAGGAGACAGGAGGAGGGAATCAGCACATCCATCAAGCAGCTCTTTGTGAGATTAGAAAGACAAAGATTTTCAAGTCTAATCTTGAGCCCATGAGCCGGGATCAGCAGCAAACAAACTCCCAGAGGTAAATGCAAAGGAGGAAAGTTAGGATTTAACCATACATTACAATAAACCTCACTTGTATAAGGGCTAGGCAACTTGGTGGACCATTTCTGGCCAATATTCATCAGGCACAGGGCAGACATAGCTGAGGAATGAATCAATCCCAAAGTACCTCAAATACTTAAGACATCTCAGCATTTTACTCTATTTATGCTCCCAACACCCCCCATGAAGAAGAAACTATTATTACCCCATTTCAGAGAGAAGAAAAGTTCATTCAATAAGAGGCAGATTAACTGTTATAGACAAGTATAGGAGTTGCTGATTTCAGCCTAACTGCCTGTGACAGAGAAGATATTTGGAGACAGGTTTTCCACATCTTCAGCCAGCTCTGGTTGCTCTCTGATGAAATCTATACATCTGTGCAGCACTTACCACCAATTACCAAAGAATTAGCATCTGAAGCAGGAAGGGTCAGTAATAAGTGCTACAGCAGACTACTATAAAATAACCTCCCTGAAACCTTCCCCCACCTTTTCCCTCAATCCTTACTTCAGCAGATATTAGTTTTATTTATCTCCAGTTATTTCATCATCTAGCAGCAGTCAGTTCGCCACATCTCTACGCAGATTTCCATATGTATTATTCCCTCACTGACATTTTCTCATACATACTTGCCTGGATCAGCAATTGCTCCACTAAGTTCTCAGAGAATGCAAGTCATAAATCTCAAAAACAAGCATGCCAAGAAACCCAGCACCTGACATTACAGCTGTTCTTTTTTCCTCTCTGCTAGAAAGAGCCAATCACAGCTTATTGCAGATATTGTTAAAGTTTATGGATTTGCTCTACATTAGATGTAAGCCATCAGTATGTAACCCACTGGGCTGTTGGCAGCTTACCTCTCAATACTTGATATTCCCTATGGAAAACAAATACAGGCGGCGATGCTCTAGAAGAGGATGACCGTATTACGCCCTCCTCACCAAGGACCCTCCTCTCTCAAGTCTCTTCTGTGGGCAACAACAGCAGAAAGAAGCTGCAGCTCCATGAAGGAGGTGGCCAACGTTCCTCCCATCTGCCAGTCCCACGCGCATTCTGCTTCCACTTGGACCAAATCCTTTCCACCCCTTCTGCTCTGCGTTTCATTAAATTTGGGTGTCTCAGACACCAAGAATATCATTGCTCTTTGAATGGTCACTTTCAAGCACATTTCTGCATCTTCTCAAACCATTTCTCCTATATCGCCTTGTTTACAGTGCTGCCTTGGAAGCCTGAAAATGAAGTGTTTATGTCCCCTATTGAATCTGTCCCTTCAGCCCCGATCCACACTCAGGTATGACAGTGTGCAAAGTGCAAACACCAGTCTCTTATGTCTCTTCGTTATTGCAGATATATGTTAATATTCTCCACACCTCACGGGTGGAGTCTTGAGTCCTCTCTGCATTGAGGGCTGCGTAGACCCATGCTAAGGTATGATCCTTTCCTCCTGCATACAAGCAGCACAGGTACTGGTGAAAAGAGGATATACAGTCACAAAGATGCAATGCTGAGGTAGGACTGAGGGCAGCTACACCCTGCACCAGAGCTCCAAACAGGCTGCACAGACTGAGGAAGGCAGAAGCAAGGAGTCACCAGAACCAACAGCGTTGCAATAGCAGCAAAAAGCAAACAAAACAGAGGGGAGAAACATAGACTGGCCCAATTGATGTCTGGATGCTCAAACTTTCACTGATCCCGTTCACGGTTAACGAAGAGCACTAAGGAACCCACAGCACCTTATCAGCTGAGATAACAATTCACCATGTTCACTTCTCCTGCATTTACTTGTCCTTGCATGCTTCTTTGTCAATGACAATGCCAGCTCCGGTATGGAACTTGTCCTCTCCCTCCTCCGTCCTGTCCCTAAAAACCAGCAGTTCTCTCTCAGCGCCAGAAGTTGTGTGGGGAAAGGGAAAGCAGCAGCCCTCTAACTGCTGGATTATTCCCTTTTTTAATGGCTATATTATTCAATTTTATTCTTCTCTTTCATTAACATCAGTCCCACTTTAAGAGAAAAACTCCAATGCAACCCCCTTCCAAACACACCTCCAATGAAAAAGGCAAGTTTTGTTTCTCTAGTTCTTAGGTCCTCTGCAAAAACAAAGACAAACAAAAAACTTAAGCTTGTGAAAATACCCACCAAAAACTGTAACAAATAGAAGCTGCCTTTTGCATAAAATCTGAAAGTAGGTGCTGGGCCAGCTTCTCCCACTTCTGTCACTTCTGCGATTCAGCAGCGATACGAATATCGGCCCTCAGCAAACCAGGCTACTCACTGCATCGGGCAAGAGATCTGCTGGGATGGCAAAGCAAAACCCAAAGAAAGTCAAACAAGTCGACACAGCTGCAGGCTAAAGAACTTCCATCTCCTATGGACTATTGGCACCACTCTCTGAAGAGATGCTGGTGGTTTTGCATTTTAGTGTTCATGTATCACTGACAGAAAGTCCTTCTCTGAAAGTGTGTCCAAGCCTATTTTTTTTTTTTTTTTTTTCTCCAAGCTACTGCTTCATTATTTCCTTATTCTACCTTTGTCTTTTCTTACCTTCCCTTAAAATTATTTTATATGGAGAAAATCTAGTAAGATCTCATTTTTGTGATAGTCCTAAAGACAGAGAAGTACCTTTCACAAATAGAAATAATGACAGCTGACCGGTGCAGTCCTAGACCTTTGAAATGGGCTCTCCCTGGCACAGAAAAGACCTTTTAACCCAATAACTTCACACCGGAATACAGAAAGGCTATCTACACACAGGTATGACTATAAAAAGCTGGTACATTCGTTGTTAGCACTACCATATGAACAGTTTCCACATAAGGCATAAATAGATTTTTCTTGACAATAACCTGCATCCCTTCAAGCCCATCACTAGAATCCTAACTTCAGATGACTCATAAGATAACTCAGGAGCTAAGGGTTTCAGTTTTCATACTTTATAACTCAAGGCAGAGGGTCTCACCAGGGCCTTGACTGCCCTGTGGGTTTTAGCTCTCCTAACAAAACCAGCCTCTACCCCAAACTGTCCAAAACTTAAGTCCTGATCAGATAATCAGATGAACAGGGAGAGTTACTCCACCAGCCTCAGACCGCCAGTGCGCATGATGCTGAAACTGGTCCAGCCAGGCTCTAACTCTAACTTGCTCCTCGACTTTCAGTCCACTTAGCCTTATGTATCTGTTTGGCTGCTTGGGAAGCAGGGACCTCCAAAGACTGTTTCCAGAGCTCCGGAACCATTGAGGGAGTATGGAAAAAATTTGCAGATTTTCTTTCTTATCACCAGTAATCCCAAGCACCAAAGATGAAAATTCCCAGTCCTTCAGACACACTTTAGGGTTTTTCCCCCCCCCATCAAAATAAGGGAAAAAAAATATCCTTTCCATGCTCCTCTGCAATAAAAGACAGCACCTTTTCTTCTGGATGTCTAGCAAACCAACAAATGAAATACCAAAAGAATCCAGAAGCTTTCAAAAAAGTAACGAGCAGTCCAAGACCAGCTCTAATGCACAATAAGAAACCTGACGATTCAAAGACCAGCACATGAAAGTGGTGGCAGAGATTGCTGTACATCTGAATGCACTGGGGGGAGAAGGGGAAACAAAAGCGCCAACCCAAAGTGTCCAAACATCTCTCCTTAGACAGCACAACTCAGAGACACCATCGCACACGCAACCCGCAGCAGCCCAGCCTTTTACGACCTATTTTTAAGTATTTCCCAGAAAAAGAACGAACCAACGAATGAACCCGCCCCAAGCGCCCCGTACCATTTGCGGAGCGAGGCTTCCAGCCCTCCCGGGTCGCTGCCGCTTCCTCTGGGCTCCAGCGCTGCGGGCGGGGGCGCCGGGGCCCGGGAGCTGCTCCTGGCCCGGGGCGGCTCATGCCCCATGGGGGCTCCGCATCTCGGCGGCGACACTGCGGGAAGAGGGGAGAGCGGGTGGAAAGGGGAAAGAAAGCGCCGCGTTAGGGACGGGCGTTACGCGAAGTTGGCTCGAGCGAGCGCGGGTCCCGCCCCTCCGAGGGGCATCGCGGAGCGGTTCGGGCAGCGCCAGGATTCCCAACGGAGAGACCGCCCCTCCCGCCCTTATTAAGGGGAGCAAAAGGAGAAGGGGGAAAAAAAGAGGGGGGGGGAAGGGAAGAGAGGGAGAGAAAAACACTACCCGTTTTTCCCTCCTTTTATAATTGCCATAAAACAACCCAAAACAGACAACCCAACCCACCCCACGAGCCCGAGCCCGAGCCCGCCAAGCGCCGCCGCGCCTCACCGGGGCCGCCC